>JACGTP010000009.1:0-252032 GCA_023678845.1 Mischocyttarus mexicanus
AGAGAGAGAGAGAGAAAGATAGAGGGAAAGGAAGAATAAGAGACAACGAAAACTAAAAACTTGTAATTTGTATGTACGACTAGAGAGAACTGACTTAATGGTGATTTGTTAGCTTGGTGACCTAAGCTGCTTTCTCGAACAAAAAGTAAGAAAGGCACTTTTGCCCGAGTTTCGAGTTCCGTATCATCTGTTCTCTCGCGAAGAACTGCACCTCGTGCATGCTACCCTCGAAATGGAACGCAGAGAAAGAGAGAGATCGTGAGGGAAAAGAGAGTAGTAGCGACTGAGTGGAAAAAAGGGGAGAAGGGTTAAAGAAGGTGGGGGTGAGGGGTAGTTTAGAGGGTTAAACATCGCGTCGACCTAAGCGACCGACGTGTCGACGACAATGCGATATATAGTCGCGATACGGCACGCTCCTGACGGATGGAATATAACGAGAGTACGGTTAACTGCGGGGGAAGGGCCAAGCTTACGTGAAAAATATAAAAAGAATCGAAAAAGAAGAGAAAAAAGAAGAAATAAAAGAGAGAGAGAGAGAGTGAACGGAACCGGTCGTATCGAGGGAGTCACGATGTCTGCCACGCTCGAAACTCTTTGCATGCGATCTTCTAGTGGCCCTCGCTTCGAAGCACACCCGTCTGCATTTTTTAAGTCCTTCTCGGCCCCGTACCACTTTCACCACCTCCCCTAACCCCAAGCACCCGACCCAACCCAACCCAACCTAACCCCCAACCCCCCGTCGACCCCCTAACCTCTCCTCCCACCCTTTTCGCATTCACTCGAATACCTCTCGAGAGATTCAGTCGAGGAGATTAACTCTTTTTCGTTAACGCTCGCTCGATCCTGAACTCGTTCCCATTGTTTCAGAAATTCATGTTAAATTGTTGCTATCTATGTATAATATTTAATTTGTTAGTTTTCATATTAAATGATGATGACGATGATGATGATTATTATTATTATTCGAATGAAAAATTACGTAAGAATAATCTCTTTCTCTCTTTTTCTTTATCTCTCTCTCTCTCTCTCTCTCTTTCTCTTTCTCTCTTCGTATATATAACGTTGTAATTTATACATAATATTATATGTAAACGTGAAAGATCGCTGATATGTTCGTAAAGGTAAAAATAGCGAACAGTGACCATTTTGTACATAAATTGTATATTAATGATAATAACACAACACAACAATAATAAAAATTAATAATAAAATAATATTAATAATAATAATAATAATAATAATAACAACAACAACAACAACAATAATAATAATTATAATAATAATAATTATATCGTAAAAAAGAAAACGAGAAGTACCACTATGAATGTAATTATATTGATCGACTAGTATATGATAACAAGTACCGGAAGCATATTTGATATCTGTGTGCCTGTATTCTTTTGTATGCTACCGAGATAGACTACTATATATATATAAATATATATTATATTATATTATTAGGACGTAGAGGAGATTGCGAATGTGAGGTCTAATGTATCACCAAGTACATATGAATATACCTAACACACAGAATACATGCGCCATTAAAGAATGACACATATAACACTAAACATTCTTATGTTACACATATACACACATACATAAGACTATCTCTGTCCGAGGATAACTCTGTCTGGACAAAAATAAAACTTTTAGCAAAGTGAACAATTTGATACCCATTTATTTGTATATTTAAAATTCCATAGATTAATTTAAATTGCTACTCAATATCCTTATTCGTCTATAGAATTGAGAAAAGGAAAAAAGGAATGAAACATATGGAAGATCAACGAGATCGTTAAGAAACTACTGTCCAGTTCGAGAGTCAATTATCAGGTAATTATTATCAAAAGATTCTATCCTCAATGTTATAATTGTTTTATTCCTCTTTCCATTCATTTAATCTCTGAAAAGCCTAATTACGTATTAATAACGACATCTTTTATTATTCGATTAATGCCAACGACTAGTTTAATTTATTTTATAAAACCTTTTAAAACACACACAGAGAGAGGGTAAAAGAGAGAAGCTTCTTCAGTTTCCCAATTACCACGAGTCATACAGCTAGGAATATTATATATTTTTTTTTTTCATCGAGGACATTGAAATACCAAGCATACTTGGAATTGTTTTAACTTAACTAAGAAGAATTATTAATCTACCGGTAGTTCCAATGGGAAACTACGGACGTAGGCTATGCAACCTCCTCTTTTAGCATAGACTTTTCACGAGTGGTACCAACGTAAGCTGGCTTTCGCGATGGCTGTCGTCCTTTCATCGTACTAATTTGGCGCCGTCAACGATGTCATTTGTCATTCTAATAGCCAGAACGACGAGCGCGTTTTTAATGACTCGAGGGTTGAGACCGTCATAGCCTTTACCCCCACCAACCAATGTACCCTCGTTCATCTCTTTTTCTCAGTTTCCCTCTATACCCTTCCTTCCTTCCTTCTTTCCCTTCTAACTCCTTCTTTCTTTCTTTCTTTTCTTTTCTCTCTTTCTTTCTCTCTTGCTCTCTTGCTCATTCATTCACTAGTTCCTTTTTGCGTGAGTTCCTCTTTTAATTTGTCCTCGACACGGTGCTTTACGTTCTATCGTCCGTCTCTCCCTTTTTCCCCTTTTCTTTTTTCTTTTTCTTCCTTACAAGGCCGGTTCACCATTTTCTTTTAAAGAAGGCTAATGTAAAGGCGCGGAAGAAGGGCCGACCCCGACTATACGAACGTTTTCTTCTCTAAAATGTTTCCACCCCACCCATCGATTCGGACTTCCATTAGACAGGCACGATCCATTAGGCCCGCCAATCTCGGCTCTATCGAAATTACTCAAAGTTTGACATACCTAGACAGTCCTATTGTGTTCTCATCTTCTACACCATAGGCTACTTTCTTCGTACCACTTTAAATTTCCACGTGGACCGACGTCTGCCAACTCTGCCACTCTTTTTAAATTTCATTTATCGTTAGTCTCATAATTTCTGAATTTTTTCTCTTCGTTTAAAAATCGTGATTATTTAAAAAAAAAAGTTACTCAATAGTGAGCAAAAGAATAAAAATACTGGAACATTTAAACTGACCGATCTGATCCGTCAATTTCGATAATGCTGAAAAATTTATTTTCATTCGTCTGTTTTGACATATTATCGTTTCCAATCAATTTACACCGATCATTTTGCGTATCGATCTTCATTAACAATTAATCCAGAATCCTTTATTTACCATAATTAAAGTTGTTACATTAAAATAATTCGTAACTAATAATAATTAATTGATCAGTCGACCTTGGTGGACAGAATTGTGACTATGTCAAAAGTAAGAGAAAAGTATCGCATAAGAGAGTCCAACGAATTGTCCTAGATTCCATTTACCACCCTCTTAGAAAACGACACGCGAAAGGTGTGGGCCGGCTAATGCGCTTCCTGCGAGAACCTTTAACCTGTGCCATTATTGTTTCCCATCCATCACGGTCGGTCTGCCCTTGCCGAGTGCCGTTGCCACGGGAAATATATCTCACCCTCAAACCCTCACCATTCCCCCTACCCCACCGCTCCCTGAAAATGTTGCCGCATCACATCCGAAATTACGGTCGAATCCTAACCTTGTGAGGATGGTTGTGAGTTGGTGTGTTAGTTGGGGTGCGGAGGCTTGCTTTGTACCACGTAGCTCTGAAGTTCCGTTTTTGGTCCGTATTATAGTAGTTGTAGTCCGCCCTAATTCGGCCCACGATTAGCTAGCTGTCTGGCCTAGCTTTCTTTTCTCTCTCTCTCTTTCTTTCTCATTTTCCTTCTCACTGGTAATATCTTTTGGAAATTTTTTGTAGCTCGACACGAATTCGATTTAATGATGGATATTACGGTGAGTACACTTTACGAATGATTCGATTTATCTTACCTTTCGTTGCCCATTGTTCTAGGATATAAACGATGATCCGATCCGGTCATTTTCGTATCATGCGTGGAAGAAAAAGAAAATTGTGAATAACTATAGGAAGTAGAGGGCCCCGTATAGAAATATATATATATATATTATTTGTGAAAATAAAATGACATATATTTAACAGAGAGATATTAATTAATTAATATTTTGAAATATATATATATATTTACTTTCTACATAAGAGGTTATTTCAATTTTAGTATTTTTCTTTCTGTTATTTTATGGTCGTTGACACGATACCGATAATGTATATAATTTCATGCAATCACGTATCTTTTTATACTTTCAAAATGGTGTGTAATTTTTCTAGAAAGAAAAACATGTGATCGTTAGTAGTAAAATGTAATTTCATTTTCTAGACAAAGTTAAGCGACGTTGATAACGTCTTTTTCTTTTTTTCTACGAAGAGAAATGTAATCGTTAAAAAGACTCTTATTTGAAAGTGGCACGAAAGTAAGAAAACTCGTCAGAAATATATTCATTCCTAATGTCGGCAACGCTTGGAATTCCAGGAACAAAATGTCAAGTCCAAGGTATAATGATCGCATATTTGCGTGATATCGCGTTATGCTTGTCCTACGTAAAAGTAATTCTGTGTGCGAAATAGTATCCGAGACTTGATTAAAGCTCTTTTTTTCTTTTTACAGAAAAAGAAAGAAAGAGAGAGAGAAACGATTTCAATGAATGCCAATGTCACGACTTCTTTTTTTTTTAAGAGTCCTCGTTTATCGTGATAACGTAATTCGTAAAAGAAATTTTGTTGAATTTTAAAAAGATGGTTTACGTCCGCAAAGAATTATTTAACATACGTATACTAAACTTTGCTGTAGATTTTAATTTTGCTCTGAAAAAGCAAATCTTTCCAGCTGGAGTATAATGCATTTCTTAATGTAGATCACAGTTCGGACTTTTCATATTTTTTCAAGTAGGTTCAAGCAACATCCTTTTAAAATCCTAAAATGACTGGACTAATATTAAAACTGGAGTAAAATTTGTTTCGAATTAAAACAAACCTGAGCCAGAAATCATTATCGCTATTGATATTCGTTTCTTTTTCTTTTTTTTATTCTGTAAAATATATACATAAATGTATAAAAAGGTTGGTCAATTAATTCGTCGAATTTTTGCATTTATCGTTTGAATAATCGATCGAAAGATGACATTGTTAAGCAAACGTTGAATGTCGAAAAGTTAAAGCAGCGTGAGCGAATGCTTTCACGTGCAATAGCCAATACGACTATGGTCCACGTGAAATGAATACATGGCTTCATATTTTATTCGTTCAAAACAGATCGAATCGTCATAAATTCGAGAGTCCGCCGACGTCGAGTACATTGACGATAAAATCTCTCTATTCATATATTTCCAGATCACATTTATTTAAACGTCTCATTGTCGGTTTAGTTTTAACGAAGTATTAATACCGTGTTCTCGAATGACATTTACATGTAATACGCGCGTACTTTATTTCCGATAACACTAGTAATCCAATAAAAGAAAAAAAAAAGAAGAAAAAATGAGTATAATTCAATTTTTTTTCTATCCTACTATGTCGTATACAATTTTTCATTGTTTTGTTATATTTTATTTTCTATACGCTTTCGTCGTCGTTGTAACGAATGTTTTATGGTTAACACGCCAGACAGACACGTCCATTTAATACCCGCGTATAAAGAAAAAAAGAAAAATATATATATATATATATATATATATAATCCGTTAAATCCAAAAATCACGTTAGCAATTTATTTTCTTTCATTTTTTTTCATAGTTTTGTTTTTTTCATATAAAAGGATTGCCATGGTTGCTTACGGTTCCGAAAGAAGTAGACAAAAAATGGATGGCAATTAAAATAGAGCACGTTGTATCGCCATAAGCTCTGGTAATTCCTCTGGAGTCCTCGTGTCACTCGGTATCGGATGTCAAATGGGCAACACTCGAAGACAAATAATGCCTGTCGCTATGAAACCGTACGAGAATTCGCTCACGCTCATACGTTCCTCTGTATCTTCTATTTTTCTCTTTCACGGACGGGGCTCGTTAAAAGAAAATGGGGAGAAGAGACGGACTTATTTTGAGTCATACTTTCGCGCTTCTTCTTCGTCGTCGTCTTCTTCTTCTTCTTCCCCTCCTAATTGCCAGCAGGAAGCCACTACTCAGCTAAACTTCGTATGATCTGCCGCTTCGATATTTCATCAGTCCACGCATGCGGTCGCATTCGCAAATAGAGCCAAATTATACGGCTTATTCATAATAAACGTCTCTTTAATTATACAAAGTTTATTTTATTTTATTCCAACCGCAGTTAAGATTTCCTGAAATGGTCGTCGTCCACGTGATGGGAGATTCACATTAATAATAAGTAAGTAAATTACAAATAATAAATAAAATATATCATGGATATTTATTCTTAAGAGTTATAACCAAGTTATATTTTAATGAAGAATATAAATCAATGACTTAATTGTATTACCGTAAGTACAGTTAGACGCGTCATTATTAACATCTTTAATAATGTAAACCTTAGAAAACACAAGTAATAATCGTAAAAAGACGAGATACATAAAAGAGTAAAAACACACGTTGATATAGTCGAAGTAAGGATCGTTTTATTGTGGATACATTTTATAACCTGTATTATCATTTCTCTACGAAGGAACATGCAAATGTAAAATATTATGAGAACGTAAATATATTTATGGTTAGCTGGAACTATGAGAAAGATGGTGTAGAGCACGTCTATAACGTAGATTGAACGTGAGCCAAAAGATAGATTTAGTATGTCCGGATGTAAATCGTTGGTTGGATTTGCTTACTGGTAAAAAGGTATGAAATATACTAATACAATTTTTTTTTTCTACAAAGTATTTCAATAAACATCTTATGTATGAATATATTTTAAATACCTTTCTCAATCAATGCTCATTAAACGTACAAAGGTAAAAGGGTTAAAATCATTTAAAAGGAAATGTATCGTTATGTTAGACTATTCGTATTGGTTAATTCAGACAATTACTTTGAAAAAGGAAAAGAAAAAAGAATTTGAAGTGTTCCCCAAGCGAGAACACTAGTTTCTCTTCCTGAAACAGAGGAAGAAGCATCGAGGAAACTACGTTGATCCTTTTAATCGAACGATCGAATTCGCGTGGGAGCGAGAACTTGGTGGTTAATCGTTCACCCTTCGTTGGGCTCGGCCCTTCCAAAGAGGCTGCCATTGAAATGGACAAGCAAAGTTGAATCGGTCCGAGAGTACTTTCGATCCGACAACCGCAAGTCGCGCGACTGTGGTTGCACTTGTGGCCTCTTCTCGAGCATCTAACTGGCCAATCGTCAAGCCTACCCGCTGCGACAATAAACGTTCGCTCAATCATGAGTGCTCTTCTTTCTCTTCCTCTCTCTTTCTCTCTTACTCACTCACTCATTCACTCACTCACTCACTTACTCACTCTAACAAAAGCATTTAAGCCTTTCCTTCCATTCACTTGCTTCCGATCACTTCCTGCGCGTTTCACTGGCCGCTTAATCGTCTATTAACCCTTTCCACTCGATGCTCATTCAGCCTATGAACGATCACCAATTCGAGTTAGTTGTTATGCACGTATTGGCCTCGAAGATGGCGAACTCATGCGAGAGAAGGATTGACAACACGATGACGACTCGAGTGCTAAATGCTGATGCTCCGATTGCACGGAATTGACAATTTATCTGTGACTTTAGGGGTAATTACTTTGATCGTGTGATAATATCCGATATCGTTTACCCCCTACTTCCTATCTAATTTACCCTCTCAACGTATTACCCATTAAGTATTTTATAGTGACATAATAAACTAGTTTATAGTTTATATATATATAATAAAGTTTCAAGTCAGTTAACACGGACAATGTAAAATCGAAGATAACAAAACGCGACAATGGCAAATACCGTTGCAATGAATTTGTCATTAATAAACAATAAGCGTTTAAGAGAAATTCTCAACATTCTTTGTGTATATTTATAATAGAATGTTTGTACGCGCGATTGGGGGAAGAGAAAAAGAAAAAATGACGCTGACGACGTTGAAATGCCGTAGTTGAGATAAGACTTTTACAGGCCCATTAATATGCCAACGTTAATTAGTACCGCTTATGCTTTATAGGATTCCTCGAAAAAGGTTAAATGAAATCTTACGAACCTTTAAGTCGTAGAACACGATTAAGACGTTGCTGTTTGAAAGGAAAAAAAAATTAAAGAGTAGGGGAACATCGTTGAGAGACTTCCGCTTGTAACGAAGAATTCAAGAAAAAGGGCCCTGAATTTTACGATTCTTCCAAAGGAAACGAAAGCACACTTGGGTCTTATGAATTCTTCAGTTCACGACTTACGGGGTTAGTTCGCGTACGAATAGTCGAGAGGAGTAAGGGGGATGGCGAAAAAGCATATTACTTCTAACGCAGAGGGAAGAACAAAATTTATTTCGTTTTAGGTCGTTCTATCCCCGTAGCTTTGCAAAATTCAACCTAACACGCCAGGCTTTTACCTCGCTCTCTTTTAAAATAATACAACGATATAAAACTTTAACATCGAGTTATGACTAATTTAGAAAAGATACCAAGCGATGTTAAAGAACGATAGTAAGAAATAAAAAAAGAAGAAACAATGACGCGTAAGATCCTGTAAAATATTTTCAAATATTTTTTTTTGACTTTTTCAACATTTATCGAGATAATTGGACAGATTTGAACGGTGGCAAATAAACGCGTAAAAAACTTAAGTACATATGTATACGACAAGAAAAAAAAAAGAGGTAAAAAGAAATAAATCACTGGAAATTACCATAATTTTTTCGAGTCCTTTCTAAACACTTTTTGAGGAAAAGAACAAAAAAAAGAAATCCCATCTGGAGTGTTGCCAAGCAATTTTAAAACCTCAAAATCGTGCCATAAATACGGTAACGATCGTCAACGTCGGAATAAGAGCTACCCAGCTTGAGAAAAAGGGCCGCGAAAATTTTTCGCGAAATTCGATGTCGTTTGCCAAGATCGTCGTCGGTTCCTTTGATCTCCAACGCGTTAGAAGGCCCGTTTTGCCTTCCACGAGACGAATACACGTCGTTACGTACGCGACACGTAGCGGGAAATCGCGTAGACGACGGAGGAGCGAGGAGAGGCATGCTCAGCATCCGGTGTGTCTAAAACGTATGTGGGAGTATACGTGTGGTACGTTTGGTCGTGTGAGTAAATAAGACGTATATGTTTTAAAAAGAGAGAGAGAGAGAGAGAGAGAGTACACGAACGCATGTAACCGTGTGCATGCCTTTACGCAAAACAATGCAGACAGCCATTGCCATATATTATTCATCGAACAAAGCACGCGTTAGGATAGTGGCTAACACACGAAGGAAATAAGTTGTCACTTCGAGCAACGATACGATCCCGACTCGATATCACCCCGCGTAGTAGTATATCCTGTCTTTTAACTCGACATTCGTTCACTATGGTATTCCAGGAACTTAAGTTTAAATTTTTATTACTAAATCGTCTCTATCAAAGTTTTGTTTCTTTTTTTCTTTATCTGTCTATGGATCTTAGATAACGATTACAAAAATTTTTAATCAACTCGTATTGCGAATAATCTTTTCAACACTTTATTCAATCAAAAAACAGTAATATTTTATTATAAGATAAGAATATTTTCTATTGAAGAAGAATTTGCAAGACGAGTTATCTATGCTTAATGGGTTGGCAGAGTTCATGGTCGAGAAATCTTATTAAACAGACAAGCAAGCTTTCGAGGGTTGAAAACAGTGAAAACTCATACCCCCTTTTGAAAGGAGAAACATTCGAAAGTACGGTAACTACCGAAGAACCTGCTAATCGTTCTACCCTTCACTTTCCCTTTCAATTCCCTTTTTCGGAAGACTGACTTATTTGGTATAAGAGAAAAAGACGAAAGAGCAGTCGAACGAGTGTTGCGTTTCGTACGCTTGAACGATGATAAAGACAAAGAGTGAAATCGGTAAAAGACAAAAGAGAGTTTTAGTAGTAATAATAGTACTCAATAAGAATAAAGAAAAAGTAAATGTAAAAGAGTAGACTTTACAAAGTGTTTATCAAATTTTTCTGGATAGACTCCAATGAATTATTTCAAAATAATTTGGAATTCATTCGTTTTTTGTCAAAACAATACCGAAAAAAAATCCATATTCGAGTTAAAAGTCTCGTATCCATTTCTTTCACGAAACCTATAAATATATGAAAATAATAATAATTTCTATAAATGTCAAGAGGAAGTTTTTGCGAAGAAAAAGTCTAATAAGGTAAGTTTTTAAATTAAGAAGTTTTGCATATGAGATGTAATTGAATATTTTAGTAACGAATATGACACTACGACGTATATACATGTACGTTTTTATAGACTTAAACGCAAAAAGCCATCTTCGAATATATATATATATATATATATGTGAATGCATAGCATTAGATTTTTTTTTCTAGGACCGTAAAGGAAAAACGAAATACGTTCTATTATGTTTTATTCATATTTTCCGCGACCGAAGAAGAAGCGACAGTAAGGATACAATATTCCCTTTGTGAGCATCCAACGTCGATGGATATGTAAATCTTCGTATTTATTAAACGATCGATATTTCAGAAAGAAATAATAATAGTAGTAGTAGTAGTAGTAATAGTTATATTCGTAACAGCGAGTTCTAAATATCGTCTATAGAAGTAATCTCGAACTAATCTTAAGCTAACTATGTATATTAAAGAAAATGTTATATAATATATGTTATATTACTTAAAAGTAACACGGTTAAAATAATATTTTTCATGCTGTGTTATACTGGGGATATTTAAAGTAAAAGATAAAAAAGACACGCAAAGGGTATCCATCATGTTGAATAAACATTTCTTATCGTTTGTCAAAAAAGTTTTTTATACCTTCAACCTGAGTCAGCTAAGATATAATAATAATAATAATAATAATAATTTTTACAATTTTAGTGGTAAAAGAGAAAATGTTTTACATTTTAACATGGCTAATGGAAAATGTAATAATGAAAAATGTACGTTTATCTGCGTGTTTGAATTTTTGTTTTGTTCTTTTTTTTTTTTCTTCTTTTCCTAAAGTTGGTTAGTACGAACTATGCATTATAACAATTACGTGTATTCTTTGTATAATTTATATTCTCTTTAAAATCTACTCACACTAGGAGGCTTGTGAACTCGTTTAATTTAGAACGTTTCAAGTTTCGAGTTGCCGTTGTTAGTTTGTGATGTAAATAAGAACGACCACGTAGACAACTTTGACGATTATCAAGCCAAGTCCTCTTTTATATTCCGACGAGTAAACATCTCTTTTCAGTTTTCTTGGTCTGTACTAACAAATGATAAGATAATTCATATATATATTTTACATTATTTACATTTATTTAAACAACATATAAAGTACATTAATTAATATTATTTAAAAAACTACTGTCATCTAAGACATAATCAATATGTTTAAACATTTAATAGCTATTAATATGCATTTATTTCGTTTCTAATTAATTATAATCGGATATTTAGTTTATATAAAATTTTAAGTAAACAGAAACGAACACTTAACTGACTTTGACGTTTACAGAGTCTGTGTTTCCTTTACTTTCTCCAACAAGTAAACATCTCGGTTATTTTCTTCTCTTCAAGTAAACTAAAATATATTTAAAAAATATTAATATCCTTCATTATAATAAATTAATTCTAACAATATTAAACGTACGCACTTTAGTTGTAGAGAATTTTATCGAAAATATATCGAATAGTACCATTTACGATTTTCCAGATTTTCATTGTACTTTTCTATTCGTGCGTTTGAATTAAACTAATTTTTCAAGTTAGAATATTGCTACTACTATCCTAACTAATAGTTACAATATTTTCTAGGGGAGAATAATTTAATTATTGTAACGTGAACGAATAGTTGTTGTCAAATGATTATTACGAGCCAATACATCAACACCGTACGATAACCACAGGGAGTAGGAAGTAGGGGTAAGGGAGAGGATAGTAGAAGACTTATGAAACATCAATAAAATGAAGAGGAAATAGGATAGAGATTTGTAGAAACTATGGATCCCTGGTTGAGAAGTAGAAGCACTTGGTCGGTCAAAGTACAAATTAGATTATGCGCAGTGTTGTCGCCGCGGGGGAGTATCCTTCGTAGAAAACTTCGAAGTCCCGGTTCGTTTCGTCTAACTAAGCGACGTCCAGAGTCCCTCTTCTCTCCCTTGGTTGTATACGAATCTGTCTGTATGAGTGTTTGATGTGCGTGCTTGAGAGTGTACGTGGTAAAAAAAAAAAGATAAGAAAAGAAAAGAAAAAAGATAAAGAATGAACCACTCTCTCTTCTCTCGTGGGTAGAAATATTTCAATATTTACTTAAAACAGCCGCGGGAATTATTTTTCTCTTCCTCTCTCTTTCTCTCTCTCTCTCTCTCTCTCTCTCCATCTATCTGTCTCTGAAGGGGTGGAATACGATCGATCTTGTTTTTTTTGTTTCTAAGAAAAAGAAGGACAGAAGACACAAAGGGAGCCGCTTGTTACCGGTCGAGCCCTCTCTTCCTTTTCAAAAAGATCCTTTAAAGACCGAAAGACTCTACTACTCTCTGTGCCAAATCGAGAGAGACTCTTGCAAGGGAGAGATGGTAGAGGCAGCTTTCGAAACTTCGAAACAAACTTCCTCCCTGAAATTCGATCTCATTAGCGTCGAAACGATTGAGCGTGATGAAATATCTTCCTCGTTTTCTTTTTCCTTTTTTACCTTATCTTTTCTTTTCTTTTCTTTTTTAATCGTTTTAATCGTAATATCGAAAGTTCGGTAAAGAACTTGCCTCTTTTGATTTTTTCTGAACAAAAAATCTGATAGGAAATGAAAAAGATCGATCTACTAGACAAAAATTTTGGCGAATGAAATTAAAGAAGTGATCGGATTAATATAATCAATGGATGATCGGGACTAGGGATAATTAAGTAACCATTCCCTTCCCCAGCTTTTCATCTTTTTTTTTCCGTGTCGGTTTAAGAACGGTCAAGGGGGAATTGTAAAAAAAAAATCGAAACGAAGATCGGTTACGGTATATGCGAATTTAACGCTCCGATTCGTAGAGAGATCCCTGGAGTAAGCCGTAACGTTTTGATTAACGAGAATGGGATTTAGTGCGTGGCAACGCCAACAACTAGATTAAGGGTTAATAACTACGTTGAGTGTGTATTCAAATCGATTAAAATTATTTTATTTTTACATTTCTTTTTTTTTTAGTTTCTTTTTTTTCGTTCATTTCGCAATAGATCAATATTTATTATTTTCCTAAAATTTGTTAAATATTCATTACCAATACTATTGACTTATTAAAGGGTCGTTCTTTACCCGTTGCAAATACAACGGGTTTACACAATGAATTTTCATGCTCGTATTTTTTTATCCGGTATTTGTTATCGAGGGTTCATTTGAAAGATAAAAATAACACATGGCAAAGAGAGGGTAAAAGACGTGGGGCGAATTTACTTGTGACCCTTGCATCTCATTGTCAATTTATTTCTACCATTTTTACATCTGTTGAATTTTAAATAATATTTACCTTAACCCGAAAGTACGTTGCGTGTTAGATAGATTTTCTTATAAAACACAATTGCTTGATTTGAAGAAGAAATTTTTACTTTTTGGTCGAAAAAAAAATTGAATTTCGATAGAACGAATTAGCAACGATCCAGACGGAACAGTTTCGTGCAGCAATTAACCCTCTTTTATCCCATTTTTTTCCGATATCTTACTGTCAGTTTCTAGAGGTGCAATTCAGCTCTGAGATCTTACAACGTAGATCCGGCGAATGGTCGCGAGCCGGAAGGACAAATTATCCGTCGACAGGGGTGGAGGGGGTTGTGATCCGGGATGGGGGTAGAGTAGAATCGATACGTTTCGACGCTATTGAATTTTGCCGTAAATTAACGATGTTATCGACGCCAGTGGCTGTGAATTCTACGCTTGAAGCACGTTGTGGATTGATTTTATATACGTTTAATATTATTCATTGGTAACTAAATCTTATTCTTATTTAATATCATCTCCGAGTGATAAAAATTTTTCAAATCAAATGTGTTGACTCGTTACTTTTTTTCTTTTTTTTCTTTTTCCATACAAATGTCTACTTACTTTGGTTTTTAATCAAACCATATTAGTCCAGTCCATCTAGCATTTTGAGAGGATGTTGCTCCGACCAAAGCACACAAAATTTTAAATGATCCGGAAAGTGGTCTAAAATAAGATGTGCATTATGCGCATTGCGAGAGATGTGCTTTTTTTGCATTAAAAATCCAAATGTGAAAAAATTCGAAAAAAAATCATGTTTTTCCGTAAATCGCGGCTTATTTCTCAGAAACTAATAGTTTTTGGTAAAAAATTTACTCGGATTAATTTGTTACTTATGAAATTCTTTCAGTAAGATATGAAATGTAAACCGTCAAATGTCAAATGGAGCAATGAAAAATGTGATGTAGCAAAGATTACGAAATAGTATGGACTACAAATTGTACATTTTACAGAAGGTAAAAGTCTTCTGATCCTTCGTAAGTCATTGAAAAAAAATTAGCAATGTTTATATTAAAGATACATTGAAAAAACGTAGACGACAACTAAGAAAAAAAAAGGGGAATTTTTGGCGACATTAAACTTTGGAGTATTGTAGAAAATAATTACGACGTTGCATGGACAGCAAATTGCACATTTTCCACAAGGCACAAGTCTTCTGCACGCTTTGTTTTAAAGTTATCGCAAAAAAACGCAACGTGGAGCGTCAAATATGAGATGGAGCAGTGAGGGACTGGACTATATGAGAGGTATGAGATATCTTTTTATTTCGAATACTATTCGGTTGAATATCAATCATTTCGGTGAGTAAAAAAGAAACAAAAAAACCCCTGGGCGAACAAAAAACAAATAAACAAACAAACGAACAAACAAACTAGCAAACAAACTGTGCTTTGTTCTCTCTGTCTTTTTTTAGCAATAATATCGTTTCTGGTTTGGAGCCAGGCGTATTGAAATATAGAACGAATCCACATAAAGGTAATTAAAACTGTATTCGTGTTTTCGAAACAATATTTATTCGAAAAAAAGATTTACTCGGTCGAATCGAAATTAAGCGAAATATATTTTAAAAGCTATTGTATATAAATATAGGAAGGTAACGATAAACGAGAGGAGAACTACAAGAGGTATTTATGTATTTTACTGTGAATACAGTAACGCGTTAATTGTGTAAATGTCGATTAACCGAGGCTCCGATTACCCGGATACCAAATGTCCGAAATATCGATTATTCGAAGGCAGTGTATAGAAACATAATATCGACATAGACGTAACGAAGGTATAAGCACTTTAAAAATAGTATTAATTGTAAAATACTATTCAGAGGAAATACTACGACGAGTATGGATTCATTTGCATTATGTTATTTGCATGAATTATCATATACGTGCATTAGTTCCAGCAGAAAGTACGATATTCATTTAAAATTTATTCACAAACTAAATAAAGAAGAAAAAAAAATATATTACATTTTTGTAATTAATATCTCCTTTTATGTTATTTATTACGATCAATTACAATAAAATATATGAACTTTCGCGCAAATCGCGTTAATTAATTATTCCTACTATATTTATGGACCAGAGAGCGGTGAGACATAATAAAGATATTTAAAAATTGATTCAATGTACAACAATTTATGGCTGTTTCAGGGTGCATCTTACAAGCTAACGTATGCATCGAGAGACTTGCTTTGTCTCCCTCTCTCTCTCTCTCTCTCTCTCTCTCTCTTTCTCTTACACACTTTCATGTACAGCAAAAGCTGACGGCAAGCGTTATACTTCCAGTACGAACTCTCCCTTTTACCTACCACCTCCCTCCCCACCACCCCTCTCAACTTACTCCAGCTGAAAGCACCAACACCACCGCCAACATCACCATCACCAACACCACCACCCCTGGTTTTATAACCTGACGAGTTTAATGCGCGCATCAAACTTTTAATTACCCGACTCGTCTTACAAATTACTAACAGATGGGCCAACGTTTATGCGTAGCGGCCCTTTTCCTTGTAAAAAATTGCTCGACGCGACGTTCGTTACAAAGATGTCTGGATTTTCATTGTGGAAAATCTCAACTCCTTTCTCTGAAATATTGTTTCTTATTCCCCACCCTTCCAACTCACCCGCTTCTTTTTTGGAATCTTAAATTCACCCCTTTTTTACCATCGACCATGTCTTCCTTTTATTTTTGTTTTATTTTCGTCCTTCATATTTTTCTCGTATTTTCAACGATTTATTCACGATTCTTCTACGAAGAATTCAATTAAAGTATTGTAACTGTTATATCAAGTTTTTATTTTTTTTTTGTTATCGTATCATGGCAAATGATAACGTTTTCTCGTAGATAGAAAAAAAAGTTAACGCTGACGTCTCTTGTTTGCGAACTTTTTTGCGCAAATATATCCTTACCGATAAAATGACTACGCTCGTATTCGAAGAACTACGATTTTCTTCGTCGCAGAAATCACAAATGTTATTGGAAAAAGAAACTATTAGGACATTTATACGAAAACTTGTTGGACATACTTGGAATACTGATTGTCGTCATAGATAAAATGAAATAAAATTGTTGTTAAGATAAATTAATCTTAAAAACGTATCAAAATGATGTTGAATATTTAATATATTATTAATACAAGGACATTAATTTATGCGTTTAATAATTTCTTTAAAAATCTCTTATTATTCTTGTCAAATCCGGATTAAATTTTGTATAACGAATTAGTATGTATCTTTTATGCGATCAAACTTAACGTATCATTCTCCTTTCTCTCGCTTTTCCACATTTCACGCAAGTCGTAAAACAATTTTCTCTCTCTTTCTCTCTCTTTCTCTTACTTTACATTCGTTTAAAACCTCATAATACGTTTTATAGCTAATATTTTGGCCAATTAAGCAACCTAAATTTTTTATCAAGAGATCATATATATTTATTCGAATTGGATAGAAACAAATGGTTGAAGTTTTTGGAATATTACGTTTACGGTGAACTAATTGTAAGACTTTGTCTTATTTGTTTTGTTTTTAATATTAAAAATTTGACAAAAGGTATCGTCTAACGTTCCATGAATTTACTATCGCAAATATCGACTCTCTTTTCAAAGCTCCGGCACTTGTACGCAATCTACACAGCGACATGGACGACGACGACGACTACAACGATGACGATGACGAAGACGACGAAGACGACGTTTCAAGCTTTATCGTAAATTAGAAACACCGCGGGGAATTCCAATGTGGATGAGTAGACGAAGAGGATGGAAGCAACGAGCGATGTATAACAAGAAGGAAACATCCGAAGACTGTCATCCAAGGCAGGTTGCCTTTCCCTACCTGAGTGCTTTAGAATTTTCTCTAAAACTGTAGAAAATAATTTGGAAGAAGTGTCTACGATTGATTAGCTAAAATAATAAAAATATCAAAAAATTAAAATGTGTTTCCAAAATTGAACACAATAGGAAAAAAAAACTGTAACCAATTAATACGATTTTTTGTATTAATTTTAAAATGAAATTTTTTAAAGTTACTGTAACGATACAATTTTGTTAATAATCCATAATAGAAAGAATTTATAGGAATTTTTTAAAGTTTGTTTCTCTAATTTTTTAATGTTTTTAATAAAAATCAATCATTAAAAATAGAAAACAGCTGTACGAAAGTAAGCTGTACAAAAACATAGTAATATTCCCGTACTTACTGAATGTATTGAGAGAAAGATAGGCGAAGGTGTGCGTCCAAGTCAAACGAGCTCAACGTCGGTACTGTTTATATGTCTCGGTGACTTCTAGGAAATTCGTTAAATATGAAATACACATAGAAAAACATTCCTTAATTACCGGCTCAGTCGAGCGTTAAATCTTTTGTTTACGTTCGCCTCTCTCCGTCGCTCTTCGGCCGGTGTCGACAACCGAACGTTGTCATTTCGTCGTTAGATTTGTATTTGACCTTCGTGTATGTTCGGTACTTGTCGAGTGTATTCGTAACTAATTTTCATAATAATCGTTAGTCTTCTTCGAGCGTCGGAAGGAATAACAAGGATATTATTTAAAGTATATAATTTATTTCGCGTCGCGTGTGCGTGTGTTCTTTCTATGCAAGTGATATGCATACGTGAGCGAGTGTGTGTGATTCTGAAGAGTGATATATACATATGTGAATACGTGGAGTTATGGATATGGATATATAGCATTGGATATAATGACAAAGTACATCTAAACGTAAGCTGACCATAATTTTGAATCTTTTTAACATTTGACCGCACGTAATAGGTTTTTATATTAAACATATTACATGCGTCCTTCGTTTAACACAGTATTTGTAAAACACGTTTTCGATATTACACAGTACAAAATTTGAGATTATTATAACACGATTTTAAACGATTGAAGTCTTATTTTCGTTCAACGAGGGAAATTTTCAAATTGTATTGTATGATAATTTTTAAATTAGTTGACAAAGTACTGTTGTTACTTGAGGGGTAACTTACACCGATAAAGGTTAAATATTGAACTGTTTTTGATACATAACATATTTATAATTAATTATCGTTAATATGAAACATTTTGACATTTAGCTATTATATATTTTGAGAAGTATAATAATGTGTAAGCCAACTGAGATCATTTTTCGCTTTTTAATTTAATACTAAACGTAGAAAATGAGCTTACGCGCGAGACGTTATGAAAGGATCTCAATTACGTGTATTTAACACGACGAAACCGAGAAGAAAGAGGAGAAAGAAAATGTAGAAAAGGGATAGAACTTGTATGGGAGTTTCTAGTATTCATATTCGTGAGCCAAGGTAAATATCGAAATAATATATATTTAAAAGGGTGACTCTCGTGCAACAACTCGTACACCAACAAAACTTATATACACTGAGAATATTATTCTAAAAATGTAAAAATATACGTTTATATTTATGCCATTAAAAACTATTTCTTTGAAATATTACTTTACAAGATTTAACGAGGCATAAGTATATTACGAGAAACTTACAAGACATTAGTTTATTATAATACAAAATTTGCAATATATATTTTTTCTAATATTATCTACAGACTTATTGGAGATATTTAATAATAAAATTTAATCATAATTAAAAACGTTTATCTTAATTATCTAACAAGTATCGGCACATCTGCTTTAAAACAAACTAACTCGTGGAGACTATCTGGCATAAATCGAAGTTCGATATCGCGATACACGTCAAATAGCTCCGAGAACCAAGTATGGCCTTCACCCTGCACCCTTTTAAAACCAATCGTTCGTTCGTTCGTTCGTTCGTTCGTCTAATGAATATCGTACGAAAAAGAAAAAAACTCAACAAAGAGATAGAAAAAGATAGAAATAGAAACTCGCAGCTGGTTAACATCGGCACGCGAACAGATCGTTATACGTTCGCAAAACTCGTGAAGAACCGACAGATATCGTTCGTTACCTCGGGCTTTTCTCGATAAGCTAATTAAAATAGAGACACGGAGAGACAGCAAACCCGTTCGCATAATTGGATAAAGTCGTGCAGCCAGATAAGCTACCATCACGAACACCTTCGATGGTTTATCAAGAATATTAATAAATTCATCTTGATATGTTTCAATTTTCTCACCCTTTGATAATATTTGCGGATACATCAATGAGAATGTAATTTTGATTTTTCAAGATATATTTTATTAATGCTTTACATATCGTATTATTAATAGAGTTGTTTAATGAGGAATTTAAATTAAAGATTATAATTTAAAAATAGAAAACGTTCGAGACTTTTTTCTACTTTTTTGTTTTTTGTTTTTTGTTCTTAGATATATTTCAATTTTAAATATATTTTTTCTAATTATCAATTAGCAAAACAAGATGATTAATCATATTTTATTTCCTACTTCATTCTGTACAAATGAAGACAAGATAAACGAGAGGATAAAATTTTCTACGAGTTCATTTACAACGTGGATTCATTCCACGATGTTTCGCAGGGGGTTGTTACCAACGATCCATGACGAAAGCGAGAGAAATAGAAAGAGCGGAGGATAGGGTGAGATGGGGGAATGGGGTAGAAGAGCAGCCTATTCGCCCACTCCTTTATTTAGAACGCGAGCTCTGTGGTGGGCCGCGAGGTAAATTGCATCCTCAATTTTTAATAAAGCCCCGGAGGGTCCAGAGGCTTTGTTGAACGTAGATATAAAGTGAACTTCGACGTTGGGTAAGTCAAGCAGCAGTAGTAGCAGCAGAAGTAGCAACATTGCTGCTGCTGCAATGGCGGCTTCGAGTAGAAGAAAGGTAAGAAGGGATAAGGGAATTCAGAAGAAAAGGCTCGGGCGAAAAGAAGAACAGGAATCCTTTTCTTCAATTCATTGTGAGTTCCAGTCTCTTGGATTTTCGTTCACATGTCCATCTACCTTCTTCTAATATTCATTCCGAATAGTGTGGAGAGAGAGTGGATTTTAAAATGAATTTCTAAAAAAAGAAAAAAAAAGAAAAGGATTACGTCGAGGCAATAAATCAATAATTTTACAACGTTAGTGTCTTCATTTAACAGAATCATTATTTATAAACAATATCAGAAGTATCTGTTTTAAATTAAACACGAACGATTTGACTTATTGTCTTGTTCAGAAAAAAGACAAACGTGTAGGTACGTTGAAACAGAAAAGAGAAAAAGGGCGCAAAGTCGGTGGAATATAAAAAGGGACAGAAAATAAGATGGATAAGGGGAAAGAGAAAAGAGGAAAAATAGTCTAGGGTTAGGTAGATCGGAGATATTTTACTACGATCGACAAAACAATAAGTACGACTGGAGAAAACTTCTGTATATTTTAGAACGGCCTCTGAGACGACGGAACTTGGGGAATAAGCATCGACGTAATGGCAGTTTTATAGGAGATTTATTCCTAGGAATACGGTCGGCGCAATGATGCGCAACCAGTAAACAAGAATCAACCCCCGTAACTATTTTTAACATTGCGTAAAATCCTAAAGTAAAAAGCCATTACGAATTTCTTTTAGATTTTCATCCGATTCTGATTATAACAATTTTTACGATTCCCATTTTACTCGAATTGCTGTTATTTTTGTCAAAGAGAAAAAAAAAACACACACACACACACACATATATAAAAACATAAACGCATATTTAAGTATTTCATAATATCATATGAATAAATTTAATCGAAGAATTTTCATTACCGTAACATAAATTGATATACTCTTGGTCATGCATAATAAATAGGACTTTAAATCAATGCTTACGATAATCTACAGTTAGTACCGTGATAAATTAGATCATTGATAAGTGGACACCGGTAATCCACACACGTAGACCCCTCTTAGCTCTTCAGGAAATAGATATCATCTTGCTGTATCTACGTATATTAATACGCTGAAATATATAATGATCAAAAGATAACGATATTGGATATCCAAGAGCTAACTCAACAGCCCTTATAAAACATACGTCATTGCAAGAGCGAATCATACTAGGTAACTAACGAGCTACTTGATATTCCAACTTCATTAAAATCATATCGATTAAATCCTTAACGAATAGCTGATAACATAATAATATTTAGTTACTATTAGAAATAATAATCGATGAAACACGAATAATACGAAGCATAATTATCCATTCCTTTTTATATTTCTCTCACTCTCTCTCTCTCTTTCACCCTCCCTCTCATCATTCCGTTCTTCTTTTCTAACTAATATAACGACGCGCTTCGAATAAAAATAACCGCATTACGAATGCTGACAGCGAAATCCCAAGAAAGAAAAATACGTTTCCAAAGGATACTATCTTTTTCTCTTTCTCTTTCTCTCTATTTCTTTCTCTTTTTCTTTCTCTTTCTTTCTTTCCCTTCCTCTTCTCGAGCGTATAATTTACTCGGTAATTTAGGGGTCACGAATCCGACTGGAGTTTTTGTCGAAGTGGCAGGAAGCAGAAGAAGAAGAAGAGGAGGAGGGGTGGTGGAGAGGTAGGAGGAGGAGGAGGAGGAAGATGAAAAAGAAAAAGAAAAAGAAAAAGAAAGAATAAAAGGAGAAGAACGAAGTGGAGCACTCGAGGCTTGTTAAGAATTTCATTCTTAAAATCGGCGGCCACTTACCGGCAGGTGGCCAGCCGGCATCAAATCAGACGCGTTACGCTAACTGAATTTAAATCGTTCGAAGAAGAGAGAAAGAGAGAGAGAGAGAGCTGCCGCCAGTGCCACAGGCTACACGGATTATCATAATTTATGCGCCCTCGCGCCTTCTCCAATGTGCCCGGTGTAGTAGTAACCTTACCTACGATTCCAAAGCTCTTTATTATAAATCCAAATTGAGCGCATAATTCCTCGAGATATAAGCATTCTGTGAAC
This sequence comes from Mischocyttarus mexicanus, assembly GCA_023678845.1. Classification (NCBI taxonomy): domain Eukaryota; kingdom Metazoa; phylum Arthropoda; class Insecta; order Hymenoptera; family Vespidae; genus Mischocyttarus; species Mischocyttarus mexicanus. The sequence continues at coordinate 22,393 of JACGTP010000009.1, forward strand.
TGTATACTCACGTTTATGCGAGAAAGGAGAGAAAATAGAATGAGAAAAAAAAAGAAAGGCAGAAAATTGAATTATGCTCGATGAAAAGGGTCACTCGTTCTAAGACATATAACCTAACCTTCTCCTGTAACAACCCTCGAATTCATTTCAGGGCTTTAGAGATTCTAATTTAGGAGGAGTGAATCTTAAAAACACAAATTTCGAAGTGTCCTCTTGTTTTCTTTTGGATCTTCTACTTTCTTGATAATTCTTGGGATTTTATCGAACAATCAACATTTGAAATATTCCAAATCTAGGATCAATGGAAAGGTACACCGATCCTGTTTCACGTTATTTCTATTTTTTTGGTATCTGTAGACTTTCAGCCAATCGTTTAGACATTTTATATCTTCTTCCAATTATTTTATAACATTGCAGATTTATCATTTTTTTCTATAAAATAAAAGATGAAAGAAAAACAAGAGAAAATCCTTTGAAGAAGGGAGAAATAAAAAATTACAGTCACATATCGAAACTTGAAGGGCACGTTGTTCGAGAGTCCTCGACTCCTTCTTGCTACTCCATCCAGTTGGCCAATTATCCGTGAGAAAGTTTTTATCGTTGTCCAGTCGAACCTTTCCTCGGCATCAATTAAATTAGTTTCGAAGCATCGTGAACACGATGCCACGCAAGCTCTACTTCGATCCTTCCGACACCTGCTGGCTCTCAAGTTTTCTTTCCAACGAACACACCGTCATCCTTCTACCTTCTAAAATGATTTATTATTGGTACATCGTACTCTAGTCAACAAAAAAAAAAAAAGAAAAAAAATAGAAGAAAAAGAAAAACATTTATGGTTAGTTAGATTACAGATAGTCTTCACACTTTGAAAAGATTTCGCAGAATCATCGGGAAAAAAGAGGGGGGTGATAAGTGAAAAATACAAATAATCGCTTAGGGTGGTCCGTTAAGATTAAATGTCTGGAGTTTCGAATCTATGGTTGCACTTACTCGGTTGAAATTTGATATATAACGTATACACACACATATATATAATAATAATAATATTTCTCTTTTAAAACATAAGCTCGAAAGCATATACACACAACTCTATACCTAAGCATTCCCGGTCCGAAGAAGTTGAGAGTGACTAATGAGGGTTACGTTATCCTCTCGAGAAACGTGAAGATCTTTGGCTGTTAGGACATCATCGGACATCCCTTGTTATTATCATCATCATTTTCTTTCGTTCCACTTCGAAACTCGATTTAGACGCTTCAACACCCCCTCCGTAGACCATGTGTTTCTTACGTAGGTGGACTATTGTTTTTATTCATGGAACGTTTTGTCTTATACCACTACGATGCTATTACTATTTCTTCAAATATATGAATAATAATAATAATAATAATAATAATCGAGTAAGGGGTATTCTCCGACGGTTCGATCAGGGGTTGTCCTACGTTTTCCCCCTCACATGCCAAAAAGAAAAAGCTATGTTGGTATTTCCTGCTTTCCAGACGGTCTCCGCTTTATCTACACAGATAGGGTAGTTCTGTGTCGCTTTGAACGCACGCATTATGCGAAGTGTATACCCAGACGAAGATAGTGTTCGAACGAGGAGTGAGGGACACCGCGAGACGTTCTATCAGGAAAGAGAAATATATATATGTGTGTAAATGTATATACTTACGCATATACACATATATATGTATTTATTCGTACGAGTTAGGTTGAGTATAGTCAAAGAAGGTACATTGGTGACTCGCGTAATCGCACCGGATATCCTGAGTGTCTCCTATATGGTGTGACTGGACACAATCGAGGGAGTTCCTACTGGATATATTTCTTTCATTTAAAACTTTTTTCGCATGAAGGGAATTTAGTGATATACAATACTATTTTTCTATAGAATTAGAATCTATTCGTGAATTTATTCGAGAGTACACGCAAAGATGAAAAAATGAATTAGGTGTTAGATATACATACCAAACTTTTATTCTTCATTTCTTAAATCAGAATAATAACAAAGAAGTTAAAAAATATTGTTATATCAAATGGTAATAATATCCATATCTATTTGGGAAAGAAGCGAAACTTGTTTTCAAGAGAGAAAGAGAGAGAGAGAAAAAAAGAGGGAGTCCATAAAAAATCATTTACAGGAGGTACAAATCATTATATCGTCGGTAGAAATAATTTGCCGGAGGTCGGCTTGGAAATTTAGTAGGGTCGACGGTGAAAACGAGAAACAACAATGGTCACTAAGGGGTGAGGGTGGTGGATGCAAGGGACTCCCTCTCTATCTATCTTTCTCTTTCCCTCTCTCCCTCTCTTCTCTCATGAGACCATTCCTATTTGTCCTCCTGAGAGCCAAACCGTGTCGCAGCTTCCGACGGCACGCGTTCTCCGATGTTAGAGAACAAGAAGAGGAGGAGTGGGGCTTTGGCCATTGCTACCACGTTGAACGGTAAAGGACGAAAGTAAACGGGAGGAGGTTGGGTAAGCGTTGTTCCAGAATACGTACGATACTCAATCTTCTACCTCTCGTTCTCGTTTTATGACCCATTGAAACGTGGACTTGCGCTTAGTACGTTAACTCCAGCCTAATGCAATAATGCGCGTGTGTTAACGTAGAAAAAACAACGTTCCATTCGGTAAAATGTGTTAGTGGAAAGAAAAGTTGATTTGTTTTTTTTTCTATTTTTTTTTTCGAGGAAAACGAATGACGATAGTGATATGATATAAAAATATAAATAAATATACGCGGGATACCGATTACATTCGTTACGGTAATGTAATTTTGTTAAAACAACCTGTTCTCTCGCGTATGTTTATTGTTAAACGCGGTTTAGAATTATCTTGATATTAGAATAGATTTCACAAATTCCAACTTTATTGATTAATCTTTCCTCGTTTCGATGTCAGAGTAATTCTTTATTTATAAGAAAAAATGTCTCCACAGGGACGACGTTATTTAGGGGAAAATACTTTCCAGTTGTCGCCTATAGTCGTATAAACTTAAATAATTCTAGTTTTTTTTCTTTTTTGGCTAGGGAGATATTTCTCTACCCTCGGTATGTTTTCTGCAAATGTATCTCTTATATTCCGGTTTATATTGAAATATTGTAGTCATTTATAAAACAAAAAAAGAAAACGCATATCGCAATTCGTCAAGATGTAACTGAATGAAAATCGTATAAAAAACATTTTTCTCCTTACCGATGTATATTGTATTTCGATCAATTTCTTGAATTATATCCAATCGTTGAAGATATCGATTACTTAGTATCTCTCTACTTTTCGATTAGAATCCCTCCCCCCTCCTTTTAGTTAAGGCAATGTGACAAAGAGTCTACGAACTACTTCAAGGTTATAAAGATTTCCAATTAACCAAGGTCAATGAGGAATTAGTAAGCGTTAAACGACGATCATTAGATGCACGGACGAAATACTAACGAGCGAGCCTGTTTGTCTTCCAACGGGAGAGAAAGAGTGAGAGAGAAAGAAAGAGAAAGAGAAAGAGGTCGTCGGGAAGCTGCTTAGCTCGCTTCGATAAGCAGAAGGCACCAATACAAGGGTAGCTATCCTAAGCGTGTGGCTATTCGCAATCGCGACACGGTCGTGATTACCTGATTGAATAATTCATCGTCGCCGGTCTTGTCAAAGAACGTACCGATGGAGGTATCTACCCTTTAGCTTCCTTCATTCTCGATACTCATTCTCTTTCTCCGTTGATGTCTTTCAGTTCCATCGTCTAGTCGCTCTTTCGAATTCCACAAAAGGTGGAATTGTCCTTCTCCTAACGTCTCTAACAGAGAAACGAAAGGAGTCGTATAATTCAGCTACGAGAGAGGTACGAGTGTCCTGAATTATCTTTAACGACGAGTCCTCGAACTCGCCTTTCCTTTCCAAGAATCTTTACTTCTTTCAGTTAACTTTACGTTTTGTCGGTTTCTTTTTGTCTACCGGACAGAGGATGTCTCCTCCATTCAAGATACTTTTTGCAAGCATGTCGTATTACCAGTCTACAAGAACTTGATATTGTACCTTTATTTTTTTTCCCTTCCTTCTTTCCTTCCTTCCATTTGGGATTTCGGGTTAAATCCCAAAAGCTGATGTATTATTACGTTCTACCGACCGAAAAGAAAAAACGCAAAAGATGCATAATCGATGAGTATCGTTGATATTTAATCATGTGATGGGGGGTGAGGGGAGAGGGTCAATGAATCTTGCTTAGTATCATTCCATTTTTCACGAAACACATTACTGGGACCATCGACGACGTAATCGAGCTAATGTAGAAAATAAGAGAGGGAGAACCATCTGAGGTCCCATAGGATGAGTCATCGGTCGAGTTGGGAGTATTATCGTATGCAAGATGGGTCGGTCCCGTCTGGCCAGAAAACCTTACCTCTAATCTGCTATCTTGTGTAACAAATACTTTACGGACTTACCTACTAGGCTCAATGTTATCCCTGAAACGGACTACTGGTTACAGTATTATGGAACGCAAAAAATGTCGTTGGAATTTGCCTCAGTATCTGACGGAGTCTCGCGGACCCTTCGATAAGTCGAGGAGTAGTAGTAGTGGTAGTTACTTTAGAAGGGCGACCGTAGCTTCTGAGGGCTTAAGTGGTAAATTGCCTTTGTAGTTACTCACCGTAACTCGACATTTCTGGGCTGGGAGAAGGGAAAAGGAGGGGGGAGGAGAGCATGGGGGAATTTTTTAATGTTCACGGGGTTAATGCTATGTCCTTAATAGAATCGTTTCTACAGAATCGTATAATGTCGGTGATATCGCAAAACAGGAATCTAGCATCTAGTGGATAAGAAGAAAATGAAGAATATAGGTATATATACTCGTAAGAAATAGATTGGATCAACTGTTATGCCAAGAATTTATCGAAAATCGATCGCATTTGCTATATCCGGAAGACAAAGTAGTAATCATCTCTTCTTGGAGATAAACTTTAACGATCGTACAAGTAGATATTAAAGGTAAGAAAAAATGACGAGAATGATATTTAAAAAAGAAAAGAAAAAAGAAGAAAAGGAGGGGAAAAAATGAGAAGACACCAAGTCCCACTTACATTGAAATCGGTCGATCTTGTCTCTTGGTGAGATGTAGCCAACCGTGTCACGGTTGACACCGTTGGCACTTTGCAGCTCGTAAAGCTAACAACGAGGAGAGACGAGAAGCCATTTACCATATTATTATAGCGCACGAGGCTATGAATATTGACGCGTACTTTCATTAAATCGCGCGAGCCAGGTTGTCCGGTAAGAACCAACCTCATCGTGCTTGTCGTCCTTATTCTCTTGGTGCTCGTTTGGCGCCGCCCATAAGGATTCTCTGACACTTCTTTGAAACAGCTCCGCGCGTTTCTCATCTATTGGGCTGGCTGATTAAACCGAGTTGGCATTCCCCTGAAGAAGAGAGAAGTTATTAACGATACCGACCATCTTTTTTTCTTTCTCCGAGAAACAGGCTTGAGATTAGATCGATTTTCATTCTCTTTCTCCCTCTTTCTCTCTCTCTATCTCTATCTTTCTCATATTCTTTCCTTCCTATTCTCACTTGTTTTTCTATCCTACTCACTCTCTCTCTCTCTCTCTTTATCATTATCTTTCTCTTCAACCGGTTAAAGCTATTTATCTCAACCGATTCCATTATCCATCGTCCAATCGTATATATCAAATAGCTTTTCTTATAAGCCAGCTCGATTATCGGTGTTTTATTGCTTGGCAAAACAACGAATATCAACGTATATCGACATTTATCACGCATAATCAAATTGAAAGGTAATCGACGTTTCTTGTGAGGAACGTGGATATCGTTTGGCGTCATTTCCAATCGTTCACGCGTTATGATTTCTAGATTATGAAATTTCGTTAGACTTTCTAAGAGAATGCTAAGTGAAATATATGAAAGTCGAATAATCAATGTGTCATTCTTTTTTTTTTTGTTTCCTTAAAATATTTTAACAAATTATCAGATCAGTTTAGATTTATCTTTGTAACAAATATTTCCGGTTAAGCGATTAATTTGATTAAATTTTAAACAAACTTAATATTTATTTATAAAATAATCGTAACATCTATTACTATTAGAAATAGTCCTCATTATTTTCTACGACTTTGATTTATCTTCAAAACATCTGTCGATTTCCAAGACGAAAGAAAGATACCGATTTAGATGGGATAACACTGAATTTATTATCACACTTAATAATTATTTGAGTTAGAGAATATTCGAATAAGTTATTCGACTAGCATTTGCACACATGGTTAATCATGAAACGAATGAAATCGTTCGTCCAGGTGGTTGAACACGTAGTAACTTGGGTATATCGTAGGAACGATAGATCATCGAGATGTCGTTGTTACTCTCGTGGTTTCGATGAGCGGTCCACGAAGAGATAGTTGAGATTCCAACGACAGTTTCGGCGATTTGCCAATTACGTGCAAGCACATACATACACATATATATACATACATAGACAATAAACCATACATACATACATCTGTCCACCAATCTCGAAAATCTCGTACGCGTGGAATGCATTAGGTCTTACGATTCACGTTGTCGTTCTAGAGCTAGCAACCAATCGGATATGTGATATCCAGTGTTGTCCACAAGTTCTATCTAAAATAAGGAAACTCAACGATATTGACCAACTGCTAAGAGAAGAGAAAGAGAGAGGGAGTGAGAGAGAGAGAGAGAGAGTATAGTAGTGATAAAGGAATGGAAGGAGAGAAAGAGGAAGAATGTTTCGCTCGTTGGTGCTTCCCTTTCAATCCGCGTCCCCTTGGTATGTTGGTAGCGATGGAGAAGGAGTAGGAGATCGTTTCGTGCTTTCTGGAATTTGTAAGGAATTTCGTTGGAAGGATCTAAACAATATCCTGGGGTTGGATCGTTGCTGGAGACGTTACGCGGATTAGGGTGCGGTACCGTTCTGTCTCAAAACGACAAGAGAAAAAGAAAAGATAGAGAGGGAGAAGAAGCATCTGTTGCGCCTCCATGAGTAACATTTACATAATCGCGAAGGCTTTAGTCGTAAGACGTAGAGTATCCTGTCTGTCGGCCTACCGTTCTTCGTGCCACGCGTCTAGCTCATGGTATTCGCCATTGTTATTTCTACAATTCAAAACAGGACCACTCGCAATTACTTAAAAACGCAACTCTTCTTCTTCTTCCTCTTCTTCCTCTTCTTCTTTTTCTTTTTCTTCTTCTAAGATCGTAAGAAAGAAATCCTTGAAATACCGATCTATCGACGCAGGTACGCCACTATTATCTTGATTCATTCGTAGCGGAGGAAGAGATGGTCCCTTGAAAAATATTATCCTAAACGAAGGGAGAAAACGGTCTTGAGACATCCATTAATCTAGATCCTTATCCGTCTCTTTAGATGCCCATTTTATTTTGTATTGTGTTGTATTTGTGGAAAGGGTATATAACCAAAATAATGGGAATTTTTGTAAAGAACAAAAAAGACAATTCTTACCAATTTCAGGATTACTTTTTCTTATTCAGAAATGTCTTCGTTTTTTCTATTTCAATAACGTTGGGTTATTTTCGAACGATCGGTATTAAAATAATATGACAAAATTGAACTCTCTCTTTTTCAAGCACAGCTTGTAGAAATAAAACGTAACGCATGGGTGTGTTCCTTGGTAAAAGGAAACAAACGACTGACCAACTAACAGTGGAAGAATTTTCAATTTCTTTTTCTTTTTTCTCAAACTATCTCAATTTCAATTTTACCGTTGAAAATGTTTCCTCGTTTGAAAGTCATAGACGACTTGCCAACGTAATAACACCGTCGCGTAACACGGAATACGACAATGAGACAATTCCAAGCAAGTTCTCCCATCCCAATGTTACAACACAGTATCCGAGCCGGGGGTTCTGGTGGAAGTCTACGTACGGTAGACGGCAGTGATATGATTTGCATGTCGTAGAACGACGACCCCATTGCCTACCAACTCGCGTCTCCTTCTACGAACCAAAAGAGATAGAGATAGAGTAAAAGAGAGAGAGAGAAATAGATAGATAGATAGAAAGAGGTAGATAAAGAGACGGAGAAAGACAGTGAATGATAGAGAGGACGAGATAGTGAGAAAGAGAGTTTGTGTATAGCACGTATTAGCTATACATATGCACTCGCAAAGACTTCACAAGCTCCAGCACAGTGCCAGTAGAGAAGTGAAGTGACGTGGTGCGCTGCATACGTAACGAAAGCTTCCCGCATTAACCGCATCCACTGCGTTTCGTCCTTTCGTCGTCTTCTTCGTCGTTATTCTGCCCGACACCGAGGCTGGCCAATTAGGAACGTCGCGGCACTCCCAAGATGAAGCTTCATTTCCGAAGTCACTCTAAGGTGTTGCTGAACTTTAGATAGTATCACCCCTCTCATTGGCTCTATTCATTCTTATTACATCCTTGACCATACTTCCACTTGTAATATTTGAAATGAAAGATCTATGTTTGTTGATTTCATTTGTTTTTTTTTTCTTTAAGTATTAACAATTGTTCAAGTATACATTCGTAATTGATATTATTTTTGAAATAACTTTTGACCAAAGAACTTACTCTATTATTCGTTTCCTGGTACTTCGATCGTTTTCTTGTACAAGATAATAGAACGTGGTTGATATTACAGCTAATATCCTACTCTCTATCCCTACTCTACCTCCTAATTCCCCCCTACTCTGCTTAATATCCAGCTGAGGTCGCTCTCTGGCATAATCTCTGACTCATTGAAACTTCGTCCTGGGTAAAGGCAATAGCGAGACCTTCGTAAGTACGCTTAATCGTGTACATTCGAACGACAGGATGCGCATAATGTCGATAGTACGATACATCTTATAATCCTGTAGAAATAATCAAATGTTATATTTGTAAATGTTGAATATTTCATATCTCTTATATTGTATGATTATTTATTTATTTATTTATTTTTAACAAAATTTAACAACTTGTTTGTAGATTTACGTCGAAATCATGATCAATATGAAAACGTAGCAATAAAACACCCGTAATCTATTATAAATAATAACTTGACGAAAGTAGTTGCAAGCATATATTCGATGCTAAAGAAAATGTTTTGGACTTCCCGTCGTAACTGAATTATTTCCGCATATAACCGAGAAAAGTTAGTCGCCTTATAATTCCATCAAGAACAATTAACGTCCCTTGAGAATTTCGCAGAAAAGTTAGAGGCGACAATTTAATATTATAATTAATTAACGAGACAATCGATGCCCCTTCACTTTAATTGAATCTGTAGAGAAGCCGCGTTTCTTGTTGATTTACATCGGACAAAGGGAGATAGGAGACAGAAAGAAAAAAAAATAGAAAAAAAGTGAAGAAACGAGTTAAATATATTGCCTGAATTTCTATTCTCGCGTTAAAGGTTTCTTCGCAGAGGGATCGACTTCGATCGAGCGCGACACGTTCATCGATAATGCACGATCATGCTACAAGTGCAAAAAGGTTTCTTCGGAAAGACGCCGCGTTACAGTCGACGGTTCGAACGTGACCGAAAGCGAGAAAAATGCTATGTCTCGTTTATGAATATTTCGCAATTTCTTTTCTTTATAAAAAGAGAAAAATTCAGTGAGCGTATTGAAATTATTTTTTTTACTTCGCGTAAAATTTTCGTAAATTTCAAACCTCAATACAAAAACACATAACCATGAAAAATTTCTAATATCTTAAATCGACAAAAAATTGAAACAAACTTTGATAATTTTTATGTGGCCAATAAATAAAGCAGAAAATTAATCACGGAGATAAATACTATCTTGTACCATTCAAATATTATATACAAATGTGCGTGTGTGGAGCCATTCACCGCACAACTCGATTAATATTCCACTTTTTGAAAAATCTTAAGTTAAAGTGTTAAAGCACATGATATAGTCATAACTTTTTATATTTATAATAACTTTTCCTTATTATTAAGATTAACGCCATTAAAAAAGAAAAATTGTTTGGCCACTGAATAATAAATGATTTATTTCAGAGTTCACTTTGATTAACTCTCCATACTCTAATGTATAATAACGTAACTCAAATGCACTCTAGCAATTCATGAATAATAACTAAATTATAAAGATAATTTAAAAAAAAACAATATACATTATTTCATTGCATTTCTCCACAATTTGTTTTACAGAGTTAATCAATTTGTGCAGTGAACAATTGAAATATTAATCTTAACCTTGTGAAATCGGAATATCTCTAAATGATTTCGATCCTTCAACGTTGAAATAATACATTACAACCGATTGAATGTATAAAAAGCCATCATCTAAATGTAAGATCCTTATTAATATCTCTTGTACAAAGGGTACAAGTTGCCGAAGGGTTTGAAGGACCACAGGTCCGTAGTTAGGATTATTAAACCCCAGTTGATGTAAGAAAGTTATTTACGCCGTAATAATCTTATTTGCCAAATAGCTTTCTCGTACAATACCTGGTCTGGGTTAAGCGAAATCTCCGGAAATTTCTGTGTGAAACGGCTGCGGGTAATACGGGCGCAACAATGGCGTTCGCGAATACGATCTAACGTAACTAGCCAGCGTTGAAAATGTTCCTAAGGCTGCCGCCGCCTCGTGTGTAGCGAAGAGGAAACGCGATAAGAGAGCAAGTAGAGGTTCGCGATACGCATACTACTCCTCGACCGCGATCATTAGGCAAATATAGAGAGCTATTAACGCTGGTGACTCTCCTCTTCTCGGGTAGAATGTGCGTTATTCCTGTGAATTCTATGAGATCATAACTGCCTGATAAATGATCCCACGACGATCGCTAGGTTTTTCCCTCCCTTCCCTCCTATCGACAATAAGAGTAACTTTTATTGCTAATACCTCACTTACGATCTAATATTATTTTACTCTTTTACAATGTTATTCCAACACAATAAGTAAACATTATTGTTTTTTGGGATTATTCAGCGCACACGAAGAATACGTTTTTAATTAATAAATTGCAAATATATTGTAATTACAAATATGTATAAATCTCTCGTTGAATAATATTACGAACGAAACGAATCGAATTTTCACGAGATCGTAGAAAAATAATGGAAATGAGCTTATAATTAATACGATTAATTAATCGTTGACCGTTTAGGAAAATTAGTAATACTTCGTTGGAACGGGTCGAATGATTACATCGTAAACAGACTTCTGCTAACTAGAGACATTTAACTCCGGTTCGCCGACACCAAAGCGCCATGAGTTTAGCTAACTATCTGTAAGCGGCTTATGAACTATTAGAACGGACAAAAGCGGTAGGGAAAGGTATTTCTTGCGTTTTTTTGCTTATACCATCTAACTATGGTAAAAGAAGACTGAATAGGGCAAGGTAAAATAAAAAGTTATCTTCAGCAAATTTCCTTTTTGTTAAGTCGTTTTCATTTGATACCTCTTATCCAAGTCCCTTTTCTTTTCTCAACTCATACATTGTTCATATATTATACCATTATTCATTCAGATTACACAACGCCACTCTATGAATATTAGAATCTACCACTGTTTCTGAATATAGATCCCATTGAGGTATCAATTATCCAAAGTATTTAATAAAGAGATTATATAATTACACCGAAGCTTAATTAAATTTGTACATAATATTCATGAACGCGATGAATAATATTAGAATCTTGTCTATTAAATTATAGGAATCTATTGCCGAATTATCTTCACGGTTCGTTGACTCTTAACTCTGCTAATCGATCGGAAAATCAAGCTTATCTGACGTAAGATGGAAACTAATCGGACGAATAATTACTGACTTTGCGGACGTATCAGTCGATCTTCATTCCATACGATGTTAATAATGTAGAAAGAAAGAGAGAGAGAGAGAAGTGTACGAGGGTATAGGACGGATGCAAAACCAATACATTTCCAACGAAGATCAATCATAAAGGGATGGAAGATTTAGAGTATGAGATTGGCAGCAAAAGGTTAACGCGATAATACCGGAAACGTCCAGACGGAGCCTTTCCGCTTTGACGAGCTCCGATGATGTCTGTCACAATGGGATTTTTATGCGAAGACATTTTCGCGTCCTATTTCGAACCACTTCGGAAATTCTCTTTCCTTGAACGTTACCTACCATCCATTTCCACGTTTATCGATGGGATAGATTTCTTAGAGAAACGATCTGAAAGAAAAATATTATACCATTGTCCTTGGATATTTGTTTCCTTCTTATTAAACCCTCGAAAATGATATTTTCCACTAACTATATGAACATTGTTTCTGATCGATTAATCCAAACACACACACTTACAAAATAAAAAAACAAGTATGTCTCTTAAATACCCAATGATAATACATTTAATTTATAGCATAATTAACATTAGCGATTTATCTGAAAAGAAATAGCCTGTCGTAAGAAAATATTTAAGAAAATGGTTACGATCTTGGTCTTTACGTTGACTCATACATACAAAGGAAACGATAAACCTAAACAAGGGGTGTTTAAGAGAAATGAGAGGATAAAGAAGAAAGTGAGAGTGGGAGAGGGTGTGGGAACGGGGATTGGAATAGGAGACGAGGGGTTGAAGGGACATCGGCGAGTATTAAATTACGACAACGTCGGCGTCGGCGATATCCAGGCGTCGCCGAAGCGACGGCGCATCGCGGAATCGCTAATGGAATACTCTGGTCCGGCGTATTGTCGAATTTCGTCGTTCCGGGGATAAAAGCCCGTTAATTCGCAACCCCCTTAACGGGTCCCGCTAATGATTCCGTTTTGGCTTGGTGGTTCGAACTGTCACCGGGCCGTCACGCGCAGATGCAGTTTGTCTGGCTTACACCGTACCCTTCTCCTCTTTCCCCCTTCATCCTCCACCAACTCTCACTACCACCCCCATCCCCACCCTACCTTCCTCCTCCTCCTCCCCCTACCTGCATTCTATACTTTATCCGACCGCATACGACTATAATGGCCGACGTGTACCTATATTGATTTATTCCAAATCCGATTATGATAGCCTTATTCGCTGTGCATCACTTACCAACACGTTCTAAGTTTAGCTAAGAGCTCGACTGAACAATTGTCATTTAATAGATCGTATTCAATCTTTCAAGGATATGCGTATTATGGTAATAGAATATCTAGATCACATGTTGGATGTCTATTAATACGTTATCTATTTAGAATTAATTCGTGCAGTTTACATTGATTGGATATACGAATGACTGAGTTTCTGTACGGTTAAATCATATATAACTGTTGAAAGGACAACTAGTTCGTGTATTAGATAGAGGTTTAGCCCGTGAATTGATAGATAATTTATAACCTGTCACACTGCATCATGAAATGAATACATGACTTAAATCATGAATCTTCCTACTTCTATACGATATGGTTATTAACATTTTGTTGCTCGGTAAAATTATTTGATTGAAGTTAACGAGACATATAAATCAAACCATTCATTCGTATAACGGATTCTTTCCAATAAGATCGTTTTAAAGTTAAGTTCATTTATCTATTAAAGTAGAAAGTCCAACGTTAGACTAAACAACGCAAATAAATATCGGTACATTGTCATGTAAGATTGTTACGTAGTAACAGACATTACCTTTTGCCTATGCATACCTGTTATCCCACAATTTCGAAGCGTCTTGGCATTAAGCCAACGCCCCGATATTGCGAACCTCCGACTACCCTATGTCGTACTGTCGGAGTTGCTGGCCATTGTCCGGTCTTCCTAACTGGGGTGAGTCCAGTATAGACGAAAGGGAGAGGGACTCCGAGATAACTGGAAATTCGGAAAATAACGACATTGAGCGTCGTCGGCGACAACGCGGAATATGGCTTCCTTCTATCCCCCTAGTTTCAGACTCCGACGATTTAACCCTGCGGGATTTATGGAATTTTCACGAGTAAGACGTTACGCCGAGTCATATCGATCGTCTTACGGTCAGGTCGTTTAGGTAATCGACAAAAGATCATTTTAGATTGTCGTTATAAAAAAATATTTGATCAGAGGGTGGAGGAGGTTGAAGCTTAACTTGGATCATTCGAGCAACAATCGATGGCAATAACATATTTTATAGAAAAATTTTTGAAAAATATTATTAATTCCATAAGATTTTTTAATAATATGGATTATATATAATATTATTTCGCCGGTGTCTTTCGCATTAAAAATATCAATCCATCAAAATCCGACATTGTCACGAAATGAATTGGAAAAAAATATCGGATAAGGCTGACAACGAAGAAGAAGGGGAAAAAGAAGAAGAAGAAGAAGATGGTGGTGGTTGCCTTCAGCTTTTCTTGTAAGGAAAGTGACTTTGGATGAGGTACCATCGGCATCATACTCTTTTTTTATCCGTCTGTCTGTCTGTCTTTCTCCTTCCCCCACTACCAATCTTTCTATGTCGATTTTTCCGCGGCAACTTCTCTCGAGCATAATCCAATTTGTGTTTTTCCTTCCCCTTCACGAAGTAAGAACGGCAAGGCATCAGTTGAGGGGTGGGAGGAAGAGATGGGCGTCTCTATCGTTCGACGTGAGTCGACTTGTCGATGAAATGACAATATTGTTTTTTTCTTCGTATAGTCAAGTGAAGAACATCATCGATACTGTTGTGGCTTCGAGCTAGATCAGAGGATCACTTTTACTTCCTGCGAGAGACGTTTGACGTATCTTCAATATCGGTGCAAACACGGAACGCGTTTGAACCTGTTGGCCGAAGAAGTTAAGAAGCGTGTTGTGCCACGTGCACCTACGATGGAAAAGTTTCAGAAAAACGATGTTCTTGTAATGAAAATAAGTCGAGTGTGTTTTTACTGTTTGACGTATTTATTTTTTCCTTACGTTAGTAGATTGGTAAGTTGGTCGAGTATATTTAGTTTCTTTGTTGAAGAATATAGACAATAAATATTTTCTTGTCGGAATTAGTAACAATGGTCTTCATTCAAGAGGGTAATACTGTTCAAAAAAAGAAAAACCTTCTAGGATAAATTAGTTAATTTGAACTTTATAGTTCAGAGATAGAATAGGGGAATGAAAATTGATTCGAATTACAATCACGAACATATTATTATGTTATTAGACGTTTCTTCCAACTAGGAAGAATTATGTTGACGAAGTAAAAGCATGAACAGGAAAACAGAGTGGACTTTCGTGATCTCTAGTAAATTAGAAGATCCACTTAGTTCAAAAGACATTGGTCGTGCAGTAATCGCTGTAAGACACGAGGGCACACGTCCGAGTTGCAATAAAGGAACCGCTGAGAATTACGAGAAGGCGGAGACGAAAGAGAACGAAAAAGAGATAGAGATAGAGAGAAAGAGAAAGATATTATCAGAGGGAGACTTCGCAAGCCTAGTGTCCATCTTGAAGAGAATCCAATGGCCATTGCTCGTTCCATAAAATTCTCTCTTTCTTCAAAATAGCATCTTTCTTCTTTCACCAATGTTAAGCCACATACCGTAGCCTCAAACATCAATAGGAATACCATTTGGGACGTCTTTGTGGAACTTATAATAGAATTCGTATCCTTGGGATTGAGGTAGAAAGATTGGTACATTTCTGGAAATCAATCGATTGTCTAGAAATATAACTTTTCAAGGATAGTACCTTTAAAAAATAAAAGATATGAAATATTTATATAATCATCGTTCCTAAACATAAAACAATAACAAAATAAAAGCACACGATTAATTAAATAATCCGATTAGTACTATTTTCTTCAAAGATAACTTTTGATATTAAAAAATTACTCGAGATTTAAAACGTTGGATAAACATAACTATTGTACTAATTTTTGAATACTTAACGCAAATAAGAAAAAAAAGGAACAGTCGAGGATTCAGTTCATCTTAGAGCTGACCCGAACGAGGACATGCTTTATTCTCGCGTTTCTTTCTTACAATGCGGAACAACACAAAAGAAGTTTATACGCTTAGTACTCGATTGAAGCTGTCTCTTTTTCTCTTTCTCTCAGTGTTTGCAAGTGCAGGGCCATTAATGGGACTCGATCGAACCCTCCGTTATCGTCTTACCGCTTTATTTCTTTTTAGCAGACCGCAGATATACGCGAGTGGCCGAACGTTCATTTAGAGGGGTTGCTTGGTGGCAGCACGTGCTTAAAAGAAAGTGGTTCTTATTCATCGACCACCCGCTACTATTCCTTCCTTCCTTCTTAGACTCTTTTAGCTCTTTACAGTAGACTTCTTTCAACGTAGAAAACCTTCTATGTCCATTTCCTCGTTTCTCAACTATCCCATTCTGTTTCCTTTCTTTAGTCCGGTTTTTCAATGGCATTTAATCGAATCGCGAAAACGTGACGATTTTCAGTTCTTTCGATAAACGTTCATGGGAAACATGGTAGGGTATGATCATTATTTCAAATGTTATTCTTTTTAATACCAAGGGATTATTTGCTCCCTTGGTATAAAGATTTCTCAGTTAGCGAAGTTTGGCGCCATCTCTGCTAAGGGGTTGCAATCTTCTCCTACCCTTAACTTTCTACCCTCTTGATAAAGAAACCACTGTTTTTGACTGATTCTGAGAATTCACCGGACGCCAATTACCTCCGATAGATCTAAACTCATTCGCTTTATACATTTTTCAATAAATTCCATGATTCCATTCGCGAAAAATATATTCCACCATCCCTCTCCCCGTCTTACCTTATATCTGATCTATTTCTATATATTTTCGAAAAACGTTCCGGCACGATCATGGACACGCCATGACTATGCGTCAAGAATATACGCGTATTTTAATATTACGTTCTATAACGGCATTCTTCCACTTCCCTCTCACTTTCTTCTTATCCATATCGACAAATACGAAAGAGAATAAGGTTGGAACAAAAGAAATAAATAGAGAAAAAGATAGAGAAGGACAGAGAGGGAAAAGAAAAGTACGTTAAGAATCGTAAGGAATGCTCTCAACGATATCCCGTCGATCTTTGTGAATAATAAAAACCCATCTTTCTAGGGATGCCGGTCTATAACGTATAGGGGTACGAAGTTCAACATATTTTCTCTATCCACATGGAATTTCAGGAGTGCTGGTAGTACCATGAACAAAAAGAGAGAGAGAGAGAGGGAGATGAAGACCGAGCTAGTGAATCTTCGACGAAGCATGGAGAATCTTTTGAAGTGGTCGTCTTCACTCGTAGGATCGATTGAAGCTTTCGACGTTACCATGTATCTACCTTTCTACCTCTTGAATCCTAACCTTCGGGTGTATCTTCGAGTTATATCTCTCCTACGCACTCCTTCCGATACCTTTCATCTCTTTTCTTTTTTTTTCACGTTATACTTATGTTTCCCTCTTCTGTCTCTTTGATTCTTACTGAAAGTTAGGGCGGGATTACCTTTTTAAGGCACATCGGCGCGTGTATAATTTAATTCCGCGCCAACTCGTGAACCAGATGATAAACATCAAGTGGTGGAAGTCGTTGGAAGAAGAACGACAGAAAGATGTCTCTTCGTCTTTCTCTCTCTCTCTCTCTCTCTATATATATATATATATATATCTCTTTCTCTTTCCTACTTTTACTCCTACACTTGGTCTCATACATGCGTACTCGACGCGAAGTTGCCTGTGTTTCGGATCTCCTAAATACCAATTAGAGATGGAAACTTCCCCTTTCATGTTGATTCCTGCTCCTTGAAGTTATCTCGAAGTTCGTATTGTTCTCATCTCTCTCTCTCTCTCTCTCTCTCTCTCTCTCTCTCTGCCCCTTACTCCAATCCCCGCCTCCTCTCACTCACTCACTCTCTCTTTCTCTCCCTTTTATCCCTGTCGTTCCAATGGAGCTTCTTGCTCGTCTTCCACCGCGTACCTATCCTTCCCATCCGGCCCATCCAGCCCATCAAGCTTGGCATTAGGGTTCGCAATAATTGTAAAGCAGAACTTGCCAACTACTTTCCAAATATTGTGCCAACCGTCTATTAAACTTGCTCGTGGAGATCTTGCGATATTCACGGTTGGCCGATGAAAGTTCAAAGAAAAGTGAATGGATCAGGGGCTTTTACGCGAAGATAAACATTTTCGAATTTATTATATATCATTGAATGAGATGATATTAAAATGGGATTCCGTGAAGATCAATTCTTTTCGTCTGATGTAAAATATCAATACCACCAGGAACGAAAAGTACAAAATCAATTTCGTTCGAATGATCGATCATTGGACATATTCGGTTATATTTATTGTAATTGTGCTGACGGGGGAAACAAAATGCAGTATTGGAGATTAAAAAAAAAAAAAAGGAAAAAAAAATAGGAATTCAAATTTTGAAAAAAAGAGAACGAACATCCATCGATTCGAATGCGCGTCATTGTGGAAATTCCAGAGGATGGGTAGGCCGATCATGTTAAAATGCTGAGCCAAGTGATCCATACACTCTCTCTTTCTCTCTTTCTCTTGTGCATTTAACTTCCACGCGCGCGTCAACTAACGGAGGCGTTAAATTCGATGAAGCTGCTACTACGGGCCGGTCCCGTAGCTCTCTGTTTCTCCAACCATCCTCTCTACTCCCGGTGCGAATTGAATTAAATCGTTTAACGGCCTTATGTTTCGATGGGGAAAGGACCCTCCTCCGCTATCATTTGGGGAGGACCGCAGAGCTCAGGGAGATAAATGTAATGAACGTTGTACCTCGGACCAACGCTTAACCAAGACTCCATTAGTAGTACTATCCATCTCACGTTGGTCCACCTACCTATACTCC
Source organism: Mischocyttarus mexicanus (assembly GCA_023678845.1). Classification (NCBI taxonomy): domain Eukaryota; kingdom Metazoa; phylum Arthropoda; class Insecta; order Hymenoptera; family Vespidae; genus Mischocyttarus; species Mischocyttarus mexicanus. The sequence continues at coordinate 41,095 of JACGTP010000009.1, forward strand.
TTTACTCTCTCTTTCTCTCTCTCTTTCTCTCGATTTTTAACACGTTCTTTCATTTCTTATTCTTTATTTTTTTCATATCTACCGTACACTTTATATCATTGAATTAATCATATTATTTATTATCATTAATTTTAACCCCCTTCATTTAAGAATAACAACGATAATTATAATCAGAATTTTATTATTCCACGTAATGGATTTAATTTAGTTGATCATTTTGTTGTTGATTCATAGAAGAGTATATAGCAAAATTCAAATTGCGAAAGTAATTGAATTTGGAACGATAGCTGGGGCGGGGGGTTTAATTTGATATATCCGAAAGATAGAACTAATATAAGTGAAAGAAGATGATGATGCGAAGAGTTGAGCAGTTAGTTAATGATACGTTTTTTCCCCTAACTTGTGTTTGAATAGGCGGTTGAGTTCCGCTTTTTTCTTCATTCTTAGGAGAATTTCAATTACGTGAGAAGGAGAAACCCGACCATTGGATCGGACTGCCAGGCTCAGAAGCATGCCGAGGACGACGTGCCGTGCCTGTCGCCAAGCAAATGATTTCAATTCCGTTCCATTAAGTCGACACGGGCCGAGGGTCTTCTCGTTTCGTTTCTCTTCTTTCTCTTTCTCTTCTTCTTCTTCTTCTTCTTTTACTTCTTCTCTTTCTCTTTCTCTTTCTTCTACTTTGTACCTCTCCACCCTTCCGCGAAACTAAATCTTCCTCGAATCGGTCCTAGGAGGGAACACCGCAGAATATTTAAGCTTCCTCGGCACGAGGAGTTTCACGAGCCCGCTCTGGTATATTCGCTAAGATGTGACGAGAATCCGGAATGCTTTCGTGATTCTATAAGGAAATTTTAACACCGTGGAGAAGAGGATCCTTCCTGTTTTGGCTAAGAAAGGAAGGAAGGAAGGAAGGAAGGAAGGAAAGAAGAAAGAAAGAAAGAAAGAAAGGAAGGAAGGAAGGAAGGAAAGATGGATAGAAAGAAGAAGAGTAAAACGTGCCACGCGAGAAATCGAGAAGTGAAAATTTTCAACAGAGTTATATCCACCTTACTGGAGTAATTTCTTGAGTGCTATTAGATTTTTTGGATCTTCAATTAAGTTATGATTTTATCATCTTCTACGAATTTACGAAACATCAAAGCAATTGTTGAAATGGTTTATCGATCAGTTTTGTACGCTGATTAAATGATTAAGAATAATCGAGATAAATTATTTAGAATGGATTTATATAATAGGATTTATTAATTATTATCGAATAAATTATCGATTGTAATTTAATTCGTAACGCATATAATTGATTCTAATCAATTAATTTGATAGTTTTCTAACATTCGTCTAAAGTTTCATAGTGTGGTCATTGATTTTATCTTAAAAAAGTGTTCCAACTTATTCGTATATATATATATATATTTATATAGTTCATTCATTCACAGCGATTAGTTTTGCGTGCAAACCTTATTTCGTTCACGCATATACGTGTTAACGGTACAGCTTGTTGATGGTTGTTATAGTGGTAGTGGCTTTTCATCAACTTACTCGCATAGCTCTCTATTTACTGGCGAACTATACTTATCGAGAAACGCCATGGATCATCAAGTACAAACGTAGGTAATTACAGAAACCACTGCGTCGGACATCGACCGGCTACAACTTTCGAGAAACGTGAACACGACCACGTAGGAAACGTAGTATCGAGTTTGTTCGTTCGTTCATTCGATCGTTCCTTCATTCGTTCTTACGTTTATCCCTTCGTCCCTTTCGTTACTCCAATCCTACGAGATCCGTTGCTTTTCCTTAGAGTTTCTTGTCCCAAGAAAACTCAAATGCTTCGCGTAATTTTACTTCGATGTTTTCGAGTTAACCCAGACGAAATCCTACCTTCTCTTCTCCAAAAAACTTAAAAGTTCTGAAAGAAAACCAATTCCTATGAAAATACTGATAACAAACTTTTGTATGAAATTTTATAATCATTTTACTTTTTATTTACATACAAATACTTAAACTTTATCAAGTTAATATTTATATATAAATGAGAATTGATTAGTTTATCGAATAAGTAATTGGGTGTTGGAACTTTTGCAGATCGATGGTAGATCATTTTTGGACATTTCTGCTTTGTATATATATATTATTTTTTTATTTTTATTATTTTATATATATATAGAAAATATATAGAAAAAACACGAACGAATTAAGTCTTGCTCTCTTCTCGAAATCACTAATTCACCAGCTTACATAATCGAATTAATTAAATTATAAAGTAATTCAAATAGGCGTGTGAAAAAAAACAAAATTTCATCGCAATCGGATTAATAGTTTATGAATAAATCTAAAAAACATACTTTAAAGAAAATTCATTGATATATATTGATATATCAATCGTGACTCAGGTATAATTCGGATTTTTTTAATATCGTCAAGTCAAGGTTCATACGCTCGGCTTTTCTTCAACGGGGGTGACACGAGCAACATTTCGGTCTATTCTTTCAATAGCATCGATTCTCCATTTTCTATCCCGCATTTCACTTTCCACGGGTCGCACGAAAACCACGGAGATTAGGGGAGAAAGGGCCGTATAAGCTCTTTCGAGCGAACGGAAGCGAGTGACTTTCCGACGATTCTCACCCCTCACGAAGGAAATCGCCCCCGGCGGCTCTCCTGGATATTAAACTGTTGAACATCGGCCGAATCGTTCGTTTCGATGCGTTTCCCGACGACTTCTCAAAGATATTAAATTCGTTTTCATAAATGTTACCACGGGGCATACTCCTTTTTCTTCTTCTACGTGCCTGCTAAATTCTCTTCTTTTCTCTTTCTCTTTCTCTTATAACAATTCGTTCATGTCAATTCACGCTACCGGTCTTAAGTTAACGACAAACGAGAAACGTTTCTAAAGCTTTCTCAACTTATCCAGAAAAAGGGTTTCTATCGAAAAAAATATTATTCACGGTATAAGAAACGATTACTTTTGAAGTTTTCTTTTTTTAATAATAATGTTCAGGGAAATATAATACATATAATTATATTATATATAATTTAATATAAATTTATTTGTATATATGTTTTTTTGAATGAAAAAATATAGTGAAAGTTTTAATGTTGAATAAAACGAATTCAAAGAATTTTTAAACATCTTTATCGTTTAATACTTAGATGAAACACGGGTAAGATGAAGGTATCGCGTGGAGGAACTACATAAAAGCTAGTAGAGTCTCACGATAGTTACAGGCCATCGTGAATAAAGCCCGATGTGTTGTACATAGGTGCATAAGAATGTTCGCGCGAATTTCATGAAAGTTTAAACGTCCTACGATGGGGAGGCGGACTTTCTACCGTAAGAATACAACCCCGACCGCTCGTTTATTCGATGCAAAAGGAAAGTTTAAAAAGTGCTGCGTGTTCTCACCAAGTCCGGAGAAGATGTCTTTAAAACTTATTTTTATTTTGCCATACGTAGATGTGGGTATCGTGATATATGTTAAGTGATACCTTTACATTACTAATTAAAGTGTTGTAGGGAATAATTAAAGTGTTTCTCAATTTATTTCTAAAGAATTATTCTCCGTGTGTGTGTGTGTGTGTGTAATAATAGAAGAAAAAAAAGAAAGATATTTAAATATAAAACTTTAAAGGAAACATTTAGACGTGGGGTACCCTCTTATAAAATTAACCAACTGAATTCAAAGAAGAGACGAGTCTCACGCAAGGAAAAATAATCTGGCAATTAGAGAGAAATAAAAAGGAAGTCTGTAAAACCAGTAGAGACTGGAACGAGAAAGAGAGAAGAAAAAGAAAATAAAAAGAAGAAAAGGAAAGAGGGAGAGAGAGAGAAAGAGATAGATAGAGAGCATCTCGAGGTTTCATCGACGCGCGAGTAATGTCTCGGAGTTCCTCGTCCGTAGTCGTGGCCTCTGCCCTCTGACCTTGTCGTTGCACTTGTGCACCACGCTCGAACCGTGGGATCAGTGCCACGTGCCAGGCTCGTCCCCTCCGGTAAATTTACGCGAGCGCATTTCTCTTTCTTCTCTTTCTTATTCGAAAGCTGCATCTCTCTTACTCTTTTTCTCAAACCCACGTTTCCTTTCTTCTATTCTCCCACCCCCTGATTCTTCTTCTATTCGTAGTCTCACCCCAATTTCTTTTCTTTTCTTATTTTTTTTTCGACTCGCACCGACCGTTTTCTCGGCTTGCCTAGAGTTGGAAAGCCTCCCTCAGACAGGCCGCATATTTCATCCGTACGGGTGGTGCTTTTCTTTAATGGACGTCCTTAATAATATATCAATCACGTTTATGCTGCCACACCGAGGGATCGGTCCGATATAAGCGCGTACGAACTACCTATATATCTATACATATTGTATACGTACATATACGTACATATACATACATATAAAATACGCGATCTACTCTAGCGATACGAATCCGCCATAGCAGCAGACATTATTGAATTTCCCTCTGTAAGCTCGCAAATTCTGTGTGGATTCAGAGTTAATAATATTTCAACGTATATATGGATGTATGTGTATATATATGTGTGTGTGTATTTATATGGGTAAAGCCACATCACTTATTGTCTCTCTTTCTCTCACTTCCACGTGGATTTAGTATTGTTAAATTCCCTATATTATTATTTTTATTTTTTTTAATTCCGTTTTTTTAGACACAATCCCAATAAATTGTTCACACGAATTTCTATAAAAAGCCGAATAACGAATATCCCCGCTCGATTTAGCGGGACTATTACAAATTATTGCTTCTTAAATCGGATATTTGTAAAATTGCAAGAAGTAAAGGAATTCATGCATGATTGTTTTTGTTAAGTACTTTTAGAATGCGAGTTGTTCGAACTGTTAGAATTCGAATCAACCTAAGCGAGTACCATTCGTGAGATATAATCTAGGAATCTTGAGTGAAAATCTTTCCTGATTACACGTCGTCACTACTAAGCGAAGTTCCTGGTAGAGATGAGGAAGGATCGTATAAGGATAATAAGAAAGAGGAAAGGAATATCACGAGGACTTGGATAGAAGGGATTGGCCTCGTTGTAGTCTCTAGCAGCATTCACTTGGAAAGAATTGCTTCGTGTAACCGAGTTAATCTTCCTTGCTCGTATCCCAACAATTGTGTGTTCATGGTTATACAACATTGCACGCGCGCGAGCGTGAACGAGTATCGCACGGAGCAATCAAACAAGTAATTTCGAACAAGCGTAATATCCTTGGCTAAGTGCGAGATGCCTGTTAACGTGCTGGCACACTAATACCGGTAATTCGGTTTACAAGCAACGCTCTCTGCACCCTTGGCTATCTCTCGACGTTACCTTTGTGCCGAGGAATTCGATATAAACGCGAGATTAGAGGAGGAGAAAGAGGGAAGACGGTATTAGGATGTACTACAATACAATCGATAGAGAATCTGATGGTCGCTATTAAAAATATTCGTACGATATTCCTGTATAAATATGGTTTTTTTTATTTTTTTTATTTTACGGGATAAATCTAATAATGCAGAAAAAAATATACAATTATAAGAGGGGTAAGGACATAATACAGAATAAAAATTATAACAGACATTTAAGATAATTTTTTATAAAAGAAATTGATTGAAAGAAAATATCAAAATGATGATGTTATAGATATTTTTATAGATTTTAGCTATCTCAAAACATTGTATTGAGATTAATAAAGTCAAGAGGTTTACTAAAATCAGTTATTAAAAATTAATTTGTTAACTTTGTTGTTATATCACGTTGTCGTCTCATACATTCCAAAATTAACACAGCTTTTTTTTCTCTAACTTTTATATCTCTCCCTAGTAAGTCAAATTTTTTCCATAACTAATTTAATTTTTTTCCTCAAAATCGAAAAAAAAAGAAGTTTCTTAAGAAATCCAACTCGATGTCCTGACGGTAGTCCCCGTAATATCAGCTTTGATGATGGGCATTAACGATGAATTTGAAACGAGAAAAAAACTTGGAACGTTATTACCATTTCAAATTTTCCCCACCGATCACATTAACTGCATCCACTGGAATAATAAGGTTTGTTTTCTCCCGAACCGCGCCGATGAAATTATTCCATTGACTAATTCCGCAAGCCCGGGATTTCAACTGCGACAGAAGTTACGTCATTCTCTTTCTCGTTCTCTTTTGATCTCGTTTATTGCACGAAGTATTTCTTGCGTTATTAATTCGAGCAACGTCGTAAATATATTTTAATAAAGCAAACCACATAAAAAAAAATGATTTTTAATGTTAACAATAAAATAAATATCTAAATAATCGACCATACTATTTAACGTTCTTATGAAATGTTTGAACGAAAACGTAAGTAACGCTGGGGTTAATCGATCGTTATTTTTCGGTTTCATTGACGAAACGGAATAACGTTAAAGAAAAAAAAAGGCTACCATGTTCTCAACAGCCGTCGCATAACCAAAAAGCTTACAGCCGCCATTATGGGGAACGTTTTTTCTCCGTAGCTTTGAAAAGCGATTACTCTACGGCATAGTTGCTAACCGGAATGGCGCCAGAATGGTAACGAGAAACCCTAACAAAAAAGGTTAACCGAGGCAACGTACACTACCAAATGTGATCCTCCGTTTAATCTCCCATGATATATCACATGCTGACTATTGTTGCATGTTGCAATTATACTTACCGCAAAATTTTGTTTTGCGATTGTGTCATTAGATTAAATAAATTAAACAAATGAAAGAGAGAAGAAGAAACGTGAAAGGTAAAGGAAAATAAAATATAGTAAAAGTAATTGATTGGCAAACATTCGTTGGACAATCATATGTTAATGTTAACAAGAAGAAGAGAAAGTGAAAAGTCGGTTCGATTTTAGAAGAAATATTGTTCTGGGGTGTGAAGAAAAAAAAAAGGTGTAGCAAATTAATTCGAACTGTCGTCGTTTCGTCGTATCTCGTGTGTACACCTAAACAACCACATGTACGTATCTACGTGCGTACGAAGTATGTTCCTTGACGGACCCTGTAGGCAATAGATATGGGTACACCATCGACCTGTCACTACCCTCCCTTGCTTTTACTCCCCATGGATTACGAGTGTTTTCTTAAGGCAGTGGTCCTCTCTACATCCCAACTTTCACCCTCTCACTTTCTCTCTCTCTCTCTCTCTGTTTCTTTCTTTCTCTTTCTCTGTTTCTTTTCTTCTCTGCTGGTGGCAATTTGTATTCGAGATAAACCATTATTGATGCTGCCGATATTTCTCAGTCCTATAAAATAGATGCTCGTCTACCCGAAGGAGTACTTCACTTCGGTGAAAACGTACCAAAGAAGGGACACGTTTCCAACAACGAAAAGAAAAGGAAAGAAGAAAAGAAAAGAGAAAGGAAGAGAAAAGAGACTGTTCGAAGAGGAAGAAAAAAGAGTTTCCTTTCAGTACATCGTATCCCATATAACGAAAGACACGGAACAGAGGGTAAGAGAGGATATGAAACTTCCGTTATCAGCTTGAACAAACGACGATTTATGGCGGAAAGTTTAAAGATAGAATGTGTTCTGATGTTTCGCTGAGTATTTTCTTTTCCTTCTTTACCTTTTTTCATGTTTTCTGGTAGACCGAGTGTTACAGAATGTCGCTTGAGATTAGTAGATATAGTTTTCATACGAAACCTTGAAAAATGGTTAAAGTTTTGAAACCAAACTGGTAGTTTATTACCTTTGTTAATATTTATTTTATTATGATAATTTATATAAAAGAAAATCATACGAAACGAAGTAAATGAAATGTCATCGAAACGAGGCTTTATTTATTTTTTTTTCGTTTGTTATTCTTGTGGAAAGAAAAACTCAAACGAGATTATTGTATTTAAATTTGAAAGCTTCAATATAAAAAATGCCATACACCTATTTTTTTTTATCTCCTCGTAAAATTTCATTGTTTTTCTTTGATCATATTCTCATTCTCTGACCTGGTAATCTTATTAGAATAATGAAAACATGCTTCCACTTTTGCTCTAGTCAACCGAGATGTGTATTCCTAAGGTGTTATATCCCTTCGTGATAGCTGGCTACCGGATTACAGTGATTTTCAATTACGAACGATGTCCCTTACGTGGTATGTTTCGAAAAAGAATCATGTCTCTGGAACGAGGGTTATAAAATGGGAGGTAGTCGGGGACAAGACATTTAACTTAAAGCACAAGAAACAACATAGAGGAAATTAGAGAGAGATGGATAGATAAAAAAACATTCAGATATTTCTTTCTCGTAACGCCCTCAAGGGAGGCAAAATCGTGTCTGTTTCGTTTTTACGACTATGTTACTTCTGTTCACCTTGGCTAATTAATTTATCCGCTAATTTTTACCTACTAATGAAGTATGTAGAATTGAAAAATAACATCTCAATATTTCAATGTATCTTCGATCTCATAAGATAATTAAGTTTGTAAAATATTGGTAAAAGTAGCATTATTTTATTTCGTTAAGAAAAGGGATAATCTCATTGAAGAAACTAAAGACGTATATTGAAAAGATGCATATTTAGTATTTCATTATTATTATTATTATTTGTGTATGTAATAAAGATAAGGAAATAGAGAGCAACGTTTGGTTTAGTTCATTTTTGTGATGCATCACCGATGTGAGGCATTTTAAACTTTAACAAACTGTCGTACGGTGGCAGCACCCTCCGCTACAACCCCTAGTAGCATCCAAGGGGTGATCAGTTTGACGATACGATAGAGATTACTTCCCGGCTATATCCATCGTCGGTACGGCTGGTAAACGTTATTTTACTTTTTCCGAACATCCCAAATTCCTTCTATCGATCCTACTACCATTCACAATTGACGTTTTACAAATCTATCCTGGACGATCACCTCGACTACCTATGGTGTTCGAAAATGTGTAGAAAGGAGTTTAGCAAAAGGGAAATACAACCGTAGTGCTTAATAGAAAAAAAAGAGGACGAAGAAAAAATCATTCTATTAACAGAGAAAGAAATTAAAACGCGTATGAACATCAACGATATATACTCCAGATATATTTCTTTCATTCGTAAAAAAAACAAATTTAAAATAGACCACAGTAGATCTAATGCTGAACAAGCATTTGAAAAAACTTTGTAGAAAGAGAGAGAGAGAGAGAGAGAGAGAGAGAGAGAGAGAAATCAGTTAGATTAGATTGGAAAATGATTACAAGTAAATTGAGTCTCGTGTTCATAAAAATTATAATTTTCTTATATTTTTAGGATAACACTTCATTCATAATATAAATGATGTATGGTAATGGGACAAACGATTGCGGATAAATGGATTCGTAAAAATTCTGGATTCACTTGTGAAGATCTTCGTGAATTACATTTTGTGAGTGTCACAAAAGTACACTTCGTTATACCTGGCCTCAGAGGCAAGAAAAGAGAGAAAAAAAGAGAGAGAGAGAGAGAGGGACAGGAAAATATTTCACGACCACGACACCCTGTTATCTCGTCGAGGCACCCTTACCAGAAATGCTCCGGCTCGTTGATTAAAATTCCAAAGTACTTTAGTGCCTCTCACTCTTGCCTTTCCACTACTTTCACTCTTTTACTTTTTTACTCTTTTTCCACTATCTTCTCTCTCTCTCTCTCTCTCTCTCTCTCTCTCTCTCTCTCTCTCTTTACTATCGTTATTATATTTGCTGCTCTTGGGTATACCAAAAAAATTGTGTATGTAATAAAAAAAAGGGTAAATTTTGGAAGAATATGGTCGTCGTCGTCATCATCATCATCATCATCATCATCATCGTCGTCGTCGTCGTTGTCGTCGTCGTCATGAGTTTAAGAGCTGACGCTTAATTTTCTCAAAACATTCTTTGATCCCTTAACGTGCTCGATCTTTTTTAAAGAACATAGAAGAATCTACCGTAAAGAGTAAGAGGGTGTATATGCACATAACGGAATAAGCTTCGCCTTGGACTCCTCAAAGTTCTACAACCGTATTCGCGCGCGCGCTTAAAGCCAAAACTAATTCAAAGAACGAGAGAGAGTATGCCCGGCCGAATGAAGTGGATCATCAAGCTAGACGTTTTTGCCAAGGTTTCAATTCAAAGAACGTAGGTTTTACCTACCTTTTCGAGAGACTTGGAAAACGTGTATATGAATCCTGTAGGTTGAAGTGAGACACACACGGCAAGAGTCTCTCTTTCAAAAGACAATTTCAAAAGGGGATGCACGCGAGGCCGATGAAGAAACGCGCGTTGGTGGATTCATTGAAATGGCGAAAGGCTAGGGGCCAGATTTTCTACGTCTTTCAACTGCGTCTCGACGTTTCTTTGATATAATTAATTTCATTATCTCGAACTGGGTGTACCTAGTATCTATGTAGGTGGTAGAGGAAACAGCTTTTATGAAGCTTTTATGACATGAACTTACAGAGAGAGAAAGAGAGAGATAGAGAGAAATAGATAGTTATCTCTAATGGTTTTGTTTTATGGTCATCGATTGCATACCTACTTATTCTCGTTATGTAGATTCGTTTAATTTTGATTCTGTTACGATCGTTAAGATAATGCGATTCTATGTTTTACTCCCCTTTTATATTTTCTTCTTATACTAATCACGTTATTTATCCATCTGTATCACATTATCACCAAACTTGTCTCCAATAAGAAGAACAAATTCTGGTATTTTATTTGTTATCTTTTTTTTTTTTTACAGACCTCACCGGTTGTCGGTACCTTTCAATGCCAGAGCATCCGAACTTGTGGCCGTCCAAGGGGGCTGAAGTAAGTGCAATTATGCTAATCAAATCAAGAGGTGGGCAAGATGCTCGAAAAGCCACAGCGGACATGGGAAGGTAATGAGAGGTTACATCGCAGAAGGGCTAGAGTGCCAGTATTAGTCGAGGGTAACCTCAAGGCTCCTGTATCGAAGTGAAGGAAGGAAGGAAGGTAGGAAGGAAGGTAGGAAGGTAGGAAGGAAGGAAGGATGAAAGAAAAGTAGGGATGAAAGACAAGAGTAGTAGTGGTGGAAGGTTGTAAGGGCCCAAGGAGAGACCAGACTAACATCAAGAGAGAAATTTCGTTTCGAAAACGATTCTACTGCCATTATTGTTCTAGCGTTCTTTGTTTAGTTTCACGACAAAACTTCTACGTTTTCCTAGAACTTCGTCGATTAAACAAATAGACGATTGTTCTTTGACACATTCAAATTGCCAATGTTTTTCAATTTAGTTTTTCTTGTTTTTCTTTTTTTTTTAAGGAACACGTTTTCGAAAGATCGGTATAAGTAGATTAACTATTCTTATATCATTATCTCTCTCCTCATAGTATATTACTTTAATTGTAAACTAACACAGAAATTACAATTGAAAATTTCTAGATCTCATTTTAATTTAAAACTCACAATCAGAAAAAGCATCCTGTCTCTCTTGTACAAATACGAGCTAAATTAAATATTAATTTTAGTCTATCTCGTACAAAACGCTTCATTTCTTTTAACATCCCATTCTCTTTCTGTCTCTTTCTCTCTTACTCTTTATCTTTACCATTGACTTTATTTTCTCTTTCTTTTCATTCCACTCTTTTACACGAGTTAAGGCAAAACACGTTGGCTGGATCCGGAGCTTATTTTCTGAATTTCGAATGAAATTAACCGGTCTCTCTCTCTCTTTCTCTCACTTGCGTATAAATTACTCGCACAGGGATATCCACTTTCGGAGAATGAACAATGGAGAGATGGAAGAAATGAAGATGGAAAGAGAGTGGAAGAAGCAAAAAAAAAAACAAAAGAATGTATTGCGCTAATTCTTACGCAAGCACGTACAGTCAAAAAAAAAATAGTAAAAGTTTGCAGAGGTTACTCCCTACGTCCATTATAACTCTCATTCAACTTGACCGTCGCGAATGAATATGAGAGAGAGAGAGAGAGAGAGATACATATATATATATTAAAAAAAAGGTGGGGATTGTTGGATAGTGGCCAAACGAAACGGATCAAAATTTCATCGGCCGTATCGAAATCGCGGTGGCGTATTGCGATAAAGCTTTTATATGTAACACCGAAAGGAAGAAGGAAAGGGTAAAAACCGAGAGAGATGGAATAAGAGAGACAGAGGATGAGGAAAAAAAAAACGAGAAAAATATATATGTAAAGAGTGAGAGAGAGGAAATAGGCCGGGTGGGGGGTTGAGTGATAGGAAGAGAGAGAAAATACGTTTGTTGAAATATTTCGCACGAGAGTATGATTCTTTCTCTGTCTATTTCCTTCTTTCCATCTCGATTACTAAAAAGAGAGAACGAGATCGGGGCTACAGAAGTGATGGAGGAGGGGGGAGAGGGTAAGGGATGCGCGGGAGGGTTGAAATGGCGACAACGGAAATGCAGAAGTTCGATTTATGCGCTAACACGCTGGTTTATTTCGTTCTACCGTGTATCGAGGGGTTAGCGAGAGAAAACGGGAAGAGTGAGAGAGAAGTGAAATAGAGATAGTGAAAGAGAATAAGAGAGAAAGACAGAGAAAGAGAGAGAGAGAGAGAGAAATAGAGTGAGGGGAGACGAAGTACGAACGACTATGATGCATGGTCGATTCGTTCGCGTTACCTCTCCGCACCCTTCTTCCGTCCACTTTTCACTTCGGGTCCAGTGTAGTGTTGCTTCTGGCACGTGTGCACCTATGCTTGCATATACTCGAAATATGAACGTACACAAACACACTGTCACGTTCGACCTTTCATAGATCGCACTGTGCGATCTCAAATGGAAAAAGCGTATTCGCTGGATTCGTTCGCGTTACGATGCGTTTAGGTGCGTTGACAGGTTCCGTATAAGAGTATTTTTTTTTTTTTGATAATATATCTACACATCCCTGGTGGCCACAAAACCGTTATTCCATTGAGAGTTTGGAACCCCTTCCTCCCCCTCCCTCTACCCTCCTATAAACGGTTTATATAACACATAAATAAAATATCTAACAATTAGATTAATATCTGATACATATTGTAAATCACGTATTGTGATTCCTTATCATAGCAATATATTAGCGTCAGTGTTTTTATCCTTTCTTTCTTTTTTTCCTTTTAACCGAAAGATATACTCCCCCTCTCCCTATCTCGAATAGGATTGAAAATAAATTTCACTGAAGGTACTAACCCGTACAAATTGCCCCCGTATCTTTAATGGCTCTAGATTCGTGGTAGAACAACGTTTTATCACTGTTAACCTTCGAAAGTACCCTCAGTTCTTCGATTACGTTTGTCGATAACGCTTCTTCGAATCTCTATTAAAAGGACTACTGTTCGTAAATCATTCTTTTTTTTTTTTCAATTTAATTAACACAACACTAACTCATTCAGCATATTGTTTCGTTGAGATACTTAAGAAACAGTTTATTTTTAATCGATGATTGAAAATGGATATAATGTTTAATGGTTTCGTTATTTTACGTAAGAGATTGTATAATTTATTTATCTTTCTACTTGTAGTTTTAAGATTAATTACAGATAATGGAGATAATTGATCTGCTTTACGCGAATACTCTTAGGATTATTTATAGTTTATAATTAAAGTTAATATATTTTTATTTTCTTCCATTCCCATAATAGCATACACGTTTATACATTCAGATGAATCTTACGAGAATGTTTTCCCAATTGATGCAAAAATTATGAAAGAAAACTAGTTTTATGGAAACTCGTAGAACGAGGATATCATTTTTCAAGTCAACATCCTGTAATTAGTACTGAACTCGTTGGATATACACTTTACGTATCTGCATACATACGTAATATTATTTTTATCATAAAAAAACAGTAAAGCGAAAGTTAATTTAGGGAACTTAAATGCAAAGGAGGCAAAAAAGAATGTTTTTTTTTTTTTCATTTTTTCTTTCAAACGGAGAGAATTAAAAATAAGTATAATAACGAAGCGTGTGTAACTTCAACTACAGATACGGAAAGAAAATATAAACCAAATTGTTGTTAGATTTTTTACTGAACGTTCAACGTAAACTTACGAAACAGAAACGAGGTTAGGTGAAAATAATGTAAGTAACAATCATGTGTAGATCGTCTTTACTCTACTTGACTGTTACAATTAAAAGATCATGGGGATCGATATGCTAGAAGCTTTTCAACTATAGGACGCGTAAAGACTATTATTACAACCAGATATCAGAGTGTTTGATATAAGACTTAAACTTTTCTAAGTTAAAACTTTTCCAGAAAATCGTTCACAAAATCGAAATCTTATTACAACGATTAAAGTAATCACAGTGAGTACGTAATTATGTACACCTGTTTCGTTCTAGCCGATTAAACGATACTTCGACTCTAACTTTATTCTACGTATCAATCTCACGTTTTAAATCGTTTTCATACCACGCGATTTTCTATTTATTTTTCTTCTTTCACATAGAACAAGTGTCCATGTAAAATATTACCAATTTCTAAATAATTATTCGGTACTTAAAACAGAGAAACAAAAAATAAGTTACCTCGCAATTAAATGTTTTTTAGTTTCGATATCATTATCCCACTTCAGTTGTGAATAAATTGATTCGTGCGTTTATACGTTAATGAAATATAAGAAACACAATTGTATAAGTATTAAAGTAAAATAAAGAAGAACGGTGGAGGGAGAGGAAAATAAAAATAATCAAAATAAACGAGTTGATAATCATCGCCAACACGGAGGATGCTCGAGACAGGAGTTGGCGACTCTTTGCAACTGGAAAACGGATGAAGTAAAAAAAGAAAAAAAAAAAAGATAAACGGAAGAAAGAGAAGAGAAAAAAAGAGAAGAGTGGAGAGAACGCGTAAGCTCGGTGCGTGCGAAAGGCGCTCACGGCGAGCGTGCTTTAGAGAATCAAGTATATTTTTTTCTCTCTTCTTTTCCTTTTCCTTCTATTTTTTTTCTGCGGGAGCTTCGCGTTTTGCTATTTCCCCGTCGGTTATTATAGTTGTGGGGGTTGCGAAGCGACGCGACGTGTGGATCGCGTGAACGGTGCCACCAATAGCGGCGACGTTTTCAGTCTCGCACGAAGTAACTGCATGGAGAGATCGAGAGAGTGTATGGATCACTGAGAAAAAAGAGAAAAAGAGAGAGTGAGAGTAAGAGTAAGAGTAAGAGAGAGAGAGAGAGAGAAAGTTGCACGCGATGTGTCAACGTGCGATGCACGCAAAACACGTCGAGACAAATAGAACAAAAGAAAATCGAATGGGAAGAAGAGAGGGTTGGAGGTTGAAGGGATATGGGGGCTTGCCCGCGACAAGGGAAAGGAAAGGTGAAAAGGGGTGAAAAAGGGTGTGTTACCTTTAACCCTTCCTACTAACCGTCACCAGCTCACATCTTCCACTCTAACTCACTCGTTCTTTCGCTACGCGTTTTAAAGCCCTCAGGATACGAAAAAAATTTCCGATTGCTTTTTGTAGAAGCCTCGACCTTTTCCTCTATGTCTGGCTGGTACTAGAATGTATTTCTCGCTAAAAAAAAAAAAAAAAATGGACCTGGATCGTTGTTAAAAATCATCGCTATTTCGTTCCAACCATATCGATTGGGATACTTTTATTAGACTTTTCTTTCGTCTTCTTTAGCAATATATTGATTTATAACGAAGAGATTGTTATAGATCGTTCTTATTTGAAATATTAATATTCGACGAGTTAGTTTAATTTTGAAAAAGTATTATCTTCCCATTACCGTTATCATAAGTCTTCTAAATATAAGAATTTATCTTCTTAAATCACACATTTAACTCTTTGTTACTCAAATCTCGTATGTAAGTGCGTGCTTAGAATACGAACTTATCAACACTTCCGGTGTGCGTTTCTACGATGATCATTCATTCGACGATCATTCCGTGACACTGTTTAATAGGGGACTTCGAGTATGAAAGATGAATTTCATAGATAAATCCATTGTAGACGGATTAATGGTAGTGGGAAGAGAGGGGAGTTTGTTTAATTAAGCAATGGTAAATGCATTGCATATCCTTGGGTTAAGGGCCAAGCTATGATAAATTAAACCCACGCAAGTTTAATCAGTGGTATGATAAATTATAAAAAGAAATATTTTTACGATAATAACAATCAAGAGTAATACATCTAATCGTAAGTTTTATTTTTCCTTTCGAATATCTCGATCCCTCCCTACTAAGTTGAGATATTTTTTTAATGGTACGTTCAAGGGTAGATCATAAATGCTCGTTAAACGTTTTCAACTGGGATTTAATTTTAAAATTAGATATTGTGCGCAAATGAATCTTAAAAGAAGATAAAAAGAAAGAAATTTTAAATATAAATAACGACCACGAACATAAATCAACGCGACTCGTGCATGCTCTACACGTCTCTGAACTTTATTATCTTCTACTGATGATCATAATTTATACTTTTCTTTTTTCTCGAACAAATCCACTACGAGGTAAAGCGTTTAGAAATATATACGTCCAGGATTCGTATTAAACAAAAATAAAAAGAAATGGTACCTAGGGGGAAAGGGCTGTTAACGAAGTACCAACTGCAATAAACCAGTGTCTTGGTTTATATATTCACTCGGTTTATCTTGCATATTTTCATCGTTCGAAATTAAAGTTCGATAAACATATACAGTAATAATAGTGGAAAAATTAAATATTTTATTAAGTAATACTTAAAGAAGACGCGACTATATTTCGACTGGAAATTGTAGGTAGTGTTGAAGAGATAAGCTCAGTAGGCACGCAGGCATCTAGACAGGTGCACCGATTTGGCCATACAGCGATAAGACATGCCTTCAGACTCGCGTGTCGCGTTATTTCACGTCTCGTTTTGAATATTTATAAGGACTGTCCGTTTGTCCGTCAGGGGGGTCCCTATTTGCTTGCTTACCTTACTGCATTTTCATTATAAACTTTCTGAACCCGTCGCGATCAGATTTGCATTGAAATTATTATTAATAAATCAAATATTTTATTTCTGTCATTTTCCTTACGATACTTCGATAACTGCCATACTCTATCAACATAATTATTTATACATTATATATTCGAATATATTCGATTAAATATTCGAATTTTATTACTGACAAAAATCACCACACGTTTGATAAAAATAGAAAAAAAATTAATGATATTAATTTAATATCAATAATCGATTGTGTCATTTGTCATTAATTTAAAGATGAATAAAATTGAAATAAAATGTTTCTTATAAGGGATGACGGTGGGAAGGCCGAGATGGAAAACAACGTCATCGATTGCTACGCTGAGTAATACAATAGACGACGGACGACGCTTTTTCGATACAACCTCCACCTCCATCATCCTGAAAAAAAGGTTCCACCCCGATGAGGTGATTAAATTTCACGCGGCGAGTCTAGAGAAACAAGTTTCGGTTCAGTCACAGAGGGTGCGTTTCGGCACGGGGGTGCGAAACGTCGTTCGTACGATTGTTCGTTCACTTGGCCGAAAAAAGGTGCCGGTCCAATAGAGAATCGAGCGAGAACCCTCGACTTACCCACCAATCCCCCACCTCATTCTTGTTTTCATGACGTGGCATCCGCTTTCACGCGAGATCGACGTAATCTCTCGAGGATGCGAAAGAATTGTGCCCGTGAACGGATCCACCTGTCGGCGCACGTCACCGTGTCATTCTTCGATCGTTTCTCGATCTTTCAACGATTCTTTCATGATTCATTCTTTTTTTTTATCCTTCGTCATCCACCAAATCACGATCTTGTCAATTCTCCAATATAAATTGTTTGTCTGAGAAAAGGAGTAAGAGGAGAATAAGAATAGTTTGATAATCGAATAGTTGCACCCACCAACACCTTCTTCCCCCCCATTTTAGGGAGGAATATTTTCTAAATTATTTATCCGAGGAGGAAAGTATTATAGACGTGATAATTTTAAGTATACGAGGTAGAGAGGGGTTTACAATCGCATAAGCAGTACAGACGATTTGTATTGATAGTGACACATAAATCGAGATAATCTTCTTCCCAACGTAGGAACAAAAAGGAAAAGGAAACGTGAGTGTCACGATTTATTTTTCAATGAACTAGTTCCCCTTCGATCGAAACGTATACGACGTTTATAGAAAAGGGGTGTCGAGGATCATTCCAGTCATAGTTGTTCCACTCTTACTATAGTTACAGTCGTTTTGAATAATTCAATGGGAGTAACTAATTGTATTCATGCAAATCAGCAAAACGAGGGCAGTCGTGATGGGTGCCTCTTGATTTTCGAAGGATATTAGAGAAAGGGAGATAAGATGAGAGAAAAAAAAGGGCTGATCTCTTCGTCCATCAACCCCCTTTATTAACTCTTTGTCTCATTTTATTTCAAGCGTTTATAGTTACAAATTATTGCTATTGCTACGTGTTTTATATTTTTGTACGTTTTTAAAATTAAAATACTCGTTTTTGTTTGGAACCGTCTGCAATTAATACTCTTATCATTTTTTCACGAGTACTGGCGGATATCATCATTCTGAACTAGAGTAAAAAGAAAAAAAAATACCAGGGGGAAAGAGATGCAAGGAGTGGCTCATGTCGCACGCATTTTCATCCCCTCCGGTTAATTCTCCACGTAGAAAACAGATCCCGCCCTTTGATTAAGCCAAACATAACCTCCAAGGGATTATCTAAATTGCTTCGTGAAATGAATTAACGACGTTCGTCGATGATCGTCACTTTCGCCCTCTCTGTTCGATTTGCCCAACCCCTTCCCCTTTCCCATCCCTCTTTTTGTCCGAGAGCATATGGAGTCACTCGATATGAGATAACGATAAACGAGAGGGGTGGAATGTAAACGAATCCATTGCTTTTTCTGACTCGCCAATAGCTGCTATTCCATAGATTCCAGAAAAGGATCGTTTAATTGTCTATTTATTTTCATTAGTTTTGTTGCTTAAAATTTTTCCCCCTATTTGCAAATTATTTCTGACTACTGTCGCGTCTATATGGAAAAAAAAGAAATAAACATATTTATGTGAATACATTGGACATCACTATACTTCTTAACCACGATAAAATATTTTTATTTAAATGTAAATGTCAAGTATATTGTTAAGAGAAAGGAAGAGAAAATGTTCTACGTTGAGATCAGAAAGAGCTCCTCTGGGTTTTCTTGGAAATCGTTTCTTGTTTACGCTTGCTCATCTTTTAGATAGAAATAAAACGGCGGGTCAAGAAATGAAATTCTTCAAAAGTAAGAAACACAAGTGCATTACAAAGAGGAACAATAATGAGAAACTATAATACTATACCGAATGATTTTTATATTTTATTTCAACTTTATACTCTTCTTTCTCTTCTTCTTTCTTTTTCTTCTTATTTTTATTCTTATTCTTATTATTCTTCTTTATACGTTTAATTTGCTAAAGCCAGAGAAGATTAATACGAAAGAAATTTTGTATTCGTTGGTTGGGAAAAATCTACAGAGAATAATGTTTTCTTATAAGTGAAATTTTTCTTTAGTTCCTTCCTCTCTTTTCTTTTATTAACATTTATAAAATACAATTTTAAGTAAGTGCATTCAATTTAATAATCAAATTTCCACAACTGATTGTCAAAAACATAAACATCAGATAGAATCTTTGGGTAAGATTTTTCTTCTTTTTTTCATTCGAATACGTTAGGGTCCGAATACAAAATTTTATTCATGATAGCAGTCTTATACACAAAGCAGTCATACAACACAAAGGATATCGAAAGTCGATCCAGGACATACGCTATCCTTCCATAGACCCTTTCGTAAATCCGAAAGAGAAGCTTACCAGTCTTTCGTGGAAAGGAAGAAATCGATGTGCGACGGTATAACGCGTGAGCATAACCCTTCAGGAAAGGGATAAATTATACGGGCGGAGATCGTATCGGAAATTCCATCTGTATCTTGCTAGCACGCGTTGGCTTAAGCTAAAGGGGGGTTGAAAGACAGAGCGAGATTGAGTGAGAGGAGAATACGAGAGGGTGGAAACGCGTCTCAGGCACACGCAACGGTATGCGGTAGGGTGCATTTACGAAATTAGAGCAATGCGCGTAACGGTATCTTAACAACGAGCAATGGCATGATGGTAATGAACGTAATGCTCCGACACTAAACCCTAAACAATGAGTCACTCGATTCGTTTTTAACCAATACCAACAATTTATCTCTATTTTCTTCTATTAAATATTATATTCGTTTTCATCCTTCCATTTATTCTTTATATCTTTGTTTTTAACTCCTTTATAAAGTTACTATACTTTATCCTATTCGGTTTATCTCTCTATCGTAAAATGATTTTTATATATAAAAATAACTCTCCTTTCCCATAATTTCAGAAAAATCTCTACCAAATGAGAATTCGTCTACCAACTTATATTGTAGTTTTTATAAAGCTTATCTTTTTTTTTTTGTTCACTGACAAAGGATTACTTTTACATCTTCTTTTTCATTCACTTTTTCCCAAGACCAAACGAAGCCAAAGCCCTTGCTCATCTCTATCCTTCATCGTCGTTGTTCCCTTTCAATATTTATCTTTAATTTTTCAACGTTTTTCTACCCAATTATCTTCCCATGAAGGGTGCTAAAAAATCCGGAGAAAAGAAATTACTTGACTTAGAAGTGAATTTAATAAAAACGTACTTTGTCTGCTTGGTATATAAAGTATTCTAAATCAGAAATAATTTTGAATATTTATGTTTGAAAATTTCAACAATTTACTTTAGTTTTAATTTCATTTTATTGAAATTCTCTCTCATTAATATTATTCTAAGGTACATCTATATAGTTTTAAATCGATTTAATAACCATTATAGTACAATTTACATTTCACGAGCAATTTTGTTTAATAACCTATAAACGCTATCAAAGGATCTTTTTCTTTCTCTCTCTCTCTCTCTCTCTATCTATCTTTCTCCCTAGCAGGTAACCATGATTACAGTTGAGCAATTTTGAGGTGCGAAGACGTCGTGTTATCTGCTCGATATTCGCATGGTGAGCGAACCTTCAACGATTTTACCCTTACAAGGCACGATGGACGTGCAATGGCATCGACAAAAATGTCGTGAAAAAGCATCATCGTCTCGCGTCTGGTCGCGTCGCAGTTCATCGGCGTTTCCTAGAACCCGTTCTCTCACACGGCTTCCATATTTCGAAAGGCTGAAAGTTAGCCTTTAGGCGGAAAAGCTTTTTATTTTCAAGGGTTTTCGGAGTAAGGAACGACCACGAGTATTATACGAACCGATGCATTATGCAGCGACTGTTTGAAGTCCGTGCCTTCTCTTTTGCCTCACCACCACCCTCTCCTCTCCAACTCTTTTTTAACCCCCTTACTCTCCTACCATTTTCTACCTCTCTTTCTCTTCAGTTCTCTCCTCTTCTCTCTTTTTCTCTCTCTTTCCTCTTCTCAGTGAGCTTCAAGTCATCCTCGCCATCCACCCTTTCCTTTTACACTTTTTCGACGGGACTCGTTCGCATCAGGAACGTATCTACCTTTCTTACTTTCCATTTAGAAATGTCCCTGTCAACACTATCGACCATTTCTTTTTTACCTTTTTTTTCATTTTAAATTTCAACTCTTAAATTGTATTAAAAAAATTCGTCAAAAGATTAACGTAACTTTTGTCATTGAATTTTGCTATGGAAAATTGATTGGTGCTATTTTTAATTTTGTCTTTTTTTCTAATAAAATATTAATACTCAACCGGGTTTTTAGTTTGTGATTTATTATTATTTTTTCTAGAAATTGTTTTTTACTTTGATGATAGTTTTTAGATTTTTATTTGATATACTTTTATGAAAGAATAAAATATGTTGATAGAAAAAATTTCTCAATAAAAGAAACAATAAAAGGATGTGGTAGAAAATAATACAGCCCTGGTCGTAGATGTGACAAGTCGATATAGGGAAATGCGTACGCGTAACTTCAGACGTCGTCGTGTATCGACATTGAAGTCCCTTCGCTTCAACAAGAACGCTTGTTTCTCGACGCGCAAGTGGAAACGTTTTACGACAAAAGTGTATCGATCTCTCAGCAGAGCCCAAAGTGATTCGAAATCGCGATCTAGGGAGAACGGGAAGTACTGGAGAAATGAGTCTGGTATGGTGTATGATTGCCACGCTTATGGTTCGACAATGTCAAGGGTAGCTCTGCACTCTAATGGACCGATGGTTAAAACGTCGTACTTCAATATAATGAAAGAATCGATATAAAGTACATTTGCATTTGACGATTCTTTTGTGAACATAAAATGTCAAGTTAATATGTGGTAAAGTATTATTGACGTTAATAACAGGAAATATCCGATAAATGATATCCGATTTTAGATCTTTCGAATTATGTTGATTTAAATCAACCTAAAAGATTTCAAACTTAAGCGATAAATCATACGGGGGAAAATATATACTAGCTAAATAAATCGACAGCGCTATGACGTTTTATGACCTAATGGAAAGAGCCGAAGAAAAGGGAGAGTGCTAATTGCACATCGTGACGAGATATAAATCGCGTACGCAAGCCGAATATTGTCCAACACCATCGCGATATTTCTCCGTCTACAGAGAGATATTAAACACGGTTCCAATTTTAAAGCCGCTTTTATTGTTCGAATAAAACGTCGCGTGCCTGGCACATTTCCTGGGCGGTATACGTCATGAAAATAATGATAAATTGTAAGAACAATGAAATTCGGATTCAGCTAAACCGTGAATGACAATGAAAAGAGATCAGGTAGAAAAAGTAAGAGAAAGAGAGTGTGAGAGAAAGAGAGAGAGAATGAGAGAGGGAAAGCGCACGTGTCGATGGGTTTACATGGGAAGTTCGAAACGTATTCGAACGCATATCGATTAATCGATCTTATCGATTTTCGAATTAAATTCGGTATGTTTTACACAAATATATTTCAATCCAAAAATTGTTTTCTATGAATAATTTTCTATATTATATACGTGTTATTTCATTCGATTTCATGAGATTACTATAAACTGCTTATTGTTAGTCGTTTCTATTATTTTCGTATCAGTTTTTCGTATACGAACGATACAACTCGGTTGGTGCAAAAAGAGTTTATTGAAAAACGTCGGAAATGGAATTTCGACTTAATATAATATCTTTTAAGCCTATCGGTTTTCATATCTTCAGCTCTCACCCTCGCTAGTTGCTTTTTTTCCCTGAGAAAAATCCGCACGCGCAGTGATTCGCATAGGGAAGCTACCGAGTTTAAAAAATAGAGAGAGAGAGAGAGAGAAAAAAAGATAACGGGGTACGATCTTTTCCACAGGAATGTGCTTCAAAGGACGATAAACTCGATGGAATCCAACCCACGCACCCTCACCAACTTGACTTGTAATAAATTTTTAATACAAACTAATGCGCCCCAGTATTATTCATGATTATGAGTATTGCGAAGGAATATGAGGTGGAGAAGTAGGATGAAGAGAAGGAGGAAGAGGAGGAGGAGGAGAAAAATGGCAAGTGTTCATAATGCGTAAGATAAACGTTGAAGATAAATTTGTGATATTCCCTTGATAGTATCGTTCCAAAAGACCCGGATTCAATTTATATGAATTTATTAAAGATAATAAGTTCATATAAATAAAAACTTAAATATCCTTTGTGGATGAAATTGTAATCGACGAATAAATTATTCTCGTAAACAAAAATATATATCCAATTGTAGATTAAATCAAAACAAATTATGAAACACTTAAGGTAACGAGAAATTTCATCTGTAATTAAGTTAGGTTTTCTTTAGCATGAACAGTTAGTTAATCACACTTAGTACTGGTTGGTTCGATGGATACAACCCTTTAAGAGCATCATCGTCTGAGATATTGCGGAACACCTAAACACGTGTTAGAAGATGGGATCTCAGGATCGGCATCGGCATCGTGTGTGATGTTTTCCTTGAGTCCTAAGGTGTTAGCAAGCTACGATGAGAGTGTGGTACGGTGGTGTCAGGGTGAGGTCGCGTAATCTAATTTGCTGGCACTCGGCTGTAGTGTTGCTGTTAAGCGGCAATGTACGCAACCCCCGATACAGAAACACACCCCTCTCTTCTCCACACCTTCCTCTCTCTCTCTCTCTTCCTCTTTCTCTTTCTCTTTCTCTCTCTCTATCTCTCTTCTCTCACTTGGTGTTCTACCTTTAGAGCAGTTTCGACCCTTCCGTTCTAGTTCAATAGAAACTGCGTCGACTTCCCTCTCTCACCCTATTGCCTCTTCTCCTTCCTCCCTCTTTCCACTTTCCACCTATGCGTTCCGCAACAACCCTCTGACACTGCCGCCATTGCACTGGCAGACTTAACAACACCAACGCGTTAATACGCGTACTAGGCATCTATAATGGCGGAGTCCAAGTGAAAGGAATCGTTACACCCTTTTGCCAAAGATGGACCCTAATCCTTTTCATCCAGCTCATTCGATAGGGCTAAATTGAATAAAAGCAGAACATTGTGTACTTCTTGGTATTACAGCTTTATATCAATGAGATTATGCATGAATTCACATTATTGTCGTATAATATCAACCAATAAATTATTTACCGATGTAATTTCGAAATTAGTAATTAGAAGCAACCGATATGGGGCAAAAAGATATGAATCCATTAGTACGTGGGATATTATTAGTGTTTTGTCTGGGTCGCATCTGGAATAGATTTCAATAATCTATTCTCCATTTGTATCGAGAATTTCAGTACGCGATATACTATTATTTGCATCGTGTGATAATACCTTTAAAAAAATTATTTCAACTACTCGCTCTCGTCAACGTCGTTTCTCCAATATATCAGAATACAACATTTTATGTTCTAGAAATCTAACAATAAGTAAGAAGTTCTATTTTCTGACAAAACATCAACAAGCCGCTAATTGTTTCAGCACAACATAACGACGATCTCTCAGTAGCCAGAAGAGTCACATTGAAGCAGGACCATTTACCGAAGAGTACGAGCAAGTTGGTTGGGAAAAAAAAAGGATACTAAAAGCTCGCCGCACGTGGCCGTTATCCTCAAGAGCAATAAGCTTCCAACTCTGTGGTCTCTCGACGTTCGCTTAACGAGCCACCGCAACGGTTTGCCAACTATCGCGGCTACCACATCGCATCAGCGAGGAAAGGACCGGGCTATTCTTTTTAAAAGGCTACTGTGCTACCCGCACGCTTGAGCCCCTAGCACCGAAAAGTGCATTAATTAAATACGCGGGCGCGCTTACGCATCGGCCGATGACTAATGAAGGGCACTTTTGTGTTTCTCTTCCCTCACTTACACTCTCTCACACACTTTGGTAACACACGAGCCTTGTTTTCGCATTGCAAACGCGCCGCTCGCAATATTTGCACGCGCTATATTTCCTGCCCGTCGATTCGTATTCCCCCAACTCCTCCACCCCTCCCACTTGCCCCTTCCTTCGCCTCCATCCTCTCTCTCTCTCTTTCTCTCGTTCTCTTTTTCGTCTCTTTTTCTCTCTTCCACTTTCGCATGCCTCGAAAAACACCGGAATACACAAGCCACCTACTCTTTTATATTCCCATCCCCTCTTTTTATATACTTTTTTTTTTACTTTTTTTTCGTTGCCTTTCATTCGCGTAGGCGATTTCGGCCTAGCAGCTCTGAAACGTATACTATAATGTGAAAATGGAGAAATTTCATAGGAAGAATAAAAAAGGGGGAAGGAGTAAAGGATAGAGGAATGTAGAGAAAGAGATATCTAACCACGACAAATGGTTAATATTAGCTCTCTCATCGCGCTATGTTTTCTCTTTCTAATTTGCCGTATAATCCGAGGCATGAGTCAAGCCCAGCGATGATTACCTTAGCTTCTACGTATTCTCCGTGGATTTAAAGTATAAGCGATAAATATTGGAACCCTCGAAGGATAGGCTAACCCTTCGTAGCTCGATGTTACGACGACTCTCTTTCTCTCTCTCTCTCTCTCTCTCTCTCTCTCTCTCTCTCTCTCTATTTTGCTCTATCCTTCTTCCTTCTATCGACTTTATATACCTACCCTCTTCCTGCGTGTCCTGAGGGATTACTAGACGGCGGAGCCAGCCAACGTTCGCGAATGTATTGAATATAAAAGCACGTAAGTAGATAGTTCCCGGAATAACATAGCGAGAGTCCCGTCTGCGACGGTACACTGCAATATAAAATAGAAAGGGTGTAGAGAACCGAGTGAAAGAGAAAGATAAAGATAAAGAGGAGGAGGAGGAGGAAAAGGAAAAGAAGGAGGAGCGGGGTGAGCCATTTTGGGTGTCTCGATCCCTTCCAACCCCGATGTAAACGAATAATAACCACGAATTACCTCACGACCCTTGGCGACCTAGCAGCGTCAAGAAAATATGTATGCCATTTGGATTCCCAGCGTGCCGTTTACATACATGCCAGCGAAAGCTTTTTCGAGAGGAGTCGAATTCGACTGTATAAGGGGTTCAGGATCCACTCGACGCGAACCAGGACGAGTGTCCTTGAATAACACCATCTGTGGTCCTCTACTTGGCCATCTCTCTTTTTCTCTCTATATTTTTCTTTTTTTCTGTTTATCGAGAAAAAGCGAGCTTTCTTCTCTTTCTCTGGGAGGATAATTTATTTTCTTCTTGCAACATGTTGCGATGTTGAAAATCGTCTTATATCCGAATTTCTTAGATTGATTCTTACATATCGATTGGGATTAAGAAATACTTTAAGTATATACATGATTGTATTTCGTTTAATAAATTTTGTTTGAAGGAAAAATAACATATATCTATAGAAATAATTCGTTGGATAAATTTTGGATCAAACAATCATCAGAACGTCAACAACGCGTGGTATAAACGGCAAGAAGTTGGAAAAGTAAACTGGTGGACAGGGGTAAAGGTCATTCTCTCTCTCATTGATAAGTAGCATCCGTTACTCCTGCGGGAGCTTATGGCAATTTGAAACATTAATTGCGGATTAAACAGAGGTAGGTTCGGTATATACATTGCAGAGGTAATTATGCCGCGGTAATCTCCGGCTGACCATCCGCACACTCGCCATCCACATTCTCTCTCCGTTCGATCCTAAACGTTGCATGGGTTTCGCTTTGCATCCGTCCGTACTTGATGCGGATTGCATGCATGCGTCTACGTATGTCCACCTTGTCTTTCTCACTCAGTCTGTATGTATTACTCTCTCTCTCTCTCTCTCTCTCTCTCTCTCTCTCTCTCTCTCGCTTCTACCCTCTATGCATCCCACGTCGTTAATCTACTATACGTGATTGACAGTAAGTACTAGTCAACGTACCATAGATCAACGCACGCCTAGTCGCCGAAATGGGGCCCTAAGCTAGTTGGCTTACCATTTCGGAATCGGTTATTGTATCTTGTCGTTTGACCTCAGCTTTTGTTATCTCGTGTAATGTATCATATTTATTAAAGAAGAAATAGATACGAGAATTGCCATTGACTCATTGATTTTGGGAATATTCATTAAATTATTTATAATAATACTTATATGATAAAAATCTCTGCTAAAAAAATAAACTAATACAAAATCCAATATCAAGAAGATCAATTTGTAAAGAAATTTTTCGTGGCTACGTAGAAAAAGGGAAAATTAAATTAATTACAAATATTTTCATTTCTTCGGTGAAAGAAGGAAGGTGTATTCCAATTAACTCGGCAAAGCAACAACGTCAAAGTTTGCACGTTGCAACGTATACACAAGACTATGCCAACAAACATTCGTGATTTAACAATATTTGTTTTACTCCATCTTCTCTCTCTCTCTCTCTCTCTCTCTCTCTCTCTCTCTTTCTTCTAACGCTCTATCTTTTCTTATTTCATACGCACACGTCCGACGGTACTCGCATTTCCCAGTAGAAATTTACGGAAGAGTAGGCCGGGCTCGAGTAAGATTACGGTAACGAGGTGTCTGAAACGACATCCTGTATTAACGAATTCCATTATAGGAACAGTTATGGCGCGACGCTATCGTCACCGATGTGCTCGGGGAGGTACGGCACGTACTACGACCTTCTTGCAGACTTCCACTTTACCTTCATCCGCCTAAAAGCTTCGGCAAGGTCGAATACTTCGGCCCCGACGACGGAAACGTTATACTTACGTATTTCTGGAGTCTCGAAATCGTTTTACAGAGAAGAAGAAGAAGAAGAAGAAGATAGTGTCTGTCGAGTGTCGATTAAATCTCTGATTAAAAGATCATTTCAAGAAGGTCATTTTTACTTTGCTTCTCTTTTATAAGATTAATCTTCACTGATACAGAAAAAACAAAAGAATTTCGTTACGATATGAAATGACTAATAAAATCACTTATTTTGTTTTCTTCCTTCATATTACTAAAGGTTTTATTAATTTTTATTTTTTGTTTTTGTTTTCTTCTTATACCATTCATAAACTGACACGTTGGATATACCCATGGGGTAGCAATGAAATTAAACGTCTTTCCGTAGAATGAATCGGTAGAAAAATATAGATTGAAAATGTAGTAGGTACTGTAACCGGTCAGAGTTACCCTCGTCACCAAAGAAGAAAAGTAAAAGATAACGTTTATCCAAGATCTCAGAAATATTCTAATCCCAACCTTTTTCCTATTCTCTTCCCCAACGTCACACATAGTCCCTCCTACACATCGTGGCAGCTGTCTGCCACACAAAAGTTCTTCCCTCTCAAGTCCCTATACTATCCCCTCCCTTCTTACATTTATGCTCCCTTCCCCTTTTTCTTCTTAAAGAATTTATGTATACAGATCTGAGGCAACCTCTTTCCTATCTCTTTTTCTCTTTTTTACTCTCATTCTTTTGACTTGACTAGCAACACACTCACATACATAAACACACACACACAATGTAGAGATTTATTTTATAAACACGCGATATATATGTATATTCGCAGCGAGCTATTGTATTATATTATTCTTGAAAAAGAAAGAAAGGTTGAAAGGATTAGGGTGAAAAGGCAAAAGAAAAGATGTCCTGGATGTGAAAGGAAAAGGTTCAGAGTAAAGGATAGAAAAGTGTAGGGAAAATAAGAAAAGAAAGAGTAACTAGAAACGTGACAAACTTGTTACTAACTGGACAACTGAATAACGTGAAAGGACAATCAACACAGGTTTAACCGTTTCCCCTAATCGGATCGTATCTAATTCTATTTCATTCGAAGAAATTTGTTCTTATTCCTGTTTTCAACATTTCTCTCTCTCTGTAATTTTTGTTTGTTTCCGAAAGAAATCAACAACCAGTCGGTAACAGTAAACTTCAAGCGAAATTGTCATACGTTGATAAGAAATGCCCATTTACTTTTAAGCAATTGAATATTTTATTATAAACTTCAAAGGGCGCATAACGTACAATTGTTTGTCCTTAATAAAAGTTAGATGAAAAATTCTTAAAGTCGTAGTTGAAATCCAAAAGAAATCCAAATACGCAACGAAATGCTATCAATTTTCTTTCAAACAAGCTTTATGGAGGCTATCAATTTATTCAACCAAGTCAGTCGTTCGTAGAGTTTATTTATATGTCTATTCAAAAACACCCTTCCAACTTTTCGTTTTAAGGGGCAGAGAAGGCAAAGGATAAGAAGGAGAAGAAGAAGAAGAAGAGGAAGAAGAAGAAGAAGCTTGTTTCTCTTCGGCTAAATATTTCAATCGCGCTCGGATTCGAAGAACAGGAGAAATAATAGCACAGTTCCCCATAACACACGCCCTTTCTCTCTGGGATCCATATCCTCATCCTCTTTCTCCTCAGACTGCCGTATTTCATTGTTCAAGCGACGTGACTTTGCGAAAACGCTGGCAGTCGGCCGTTAGCAGTCGTCGACGATGCTTGTGGGTGTTGTACGTAAGATGGAAATCAGGAATGACGGAGAGTAAGTATGCGCGGAAGGAACTTATGTATACAATAAGACAGAAAGAGACGGTAAAAGACAAAAGCGAAAGAGAGAGACGAGAAAGAGAGAGAAAGAGAGAGAGAGAGAGAGAGGATAGTAATAGGGGGAAGAGGAGAAGAGAGGGCTCCCCGCGGATCGTTAATAATAATTACGAATTAACGTACCCAGGCTAAAGCTGCACCATGGGATTGAAATCGCCGCAAATGTAAAGTTATGACGAGGATTTATAACGTGGTTGCGGGGGCAGGGGTAGCGGCGGCACGGACCAGCAAAATGGTTGCCAGGCGAGAAAAAGAAAGCCCCGGTTAAACGGGGCTCCGCGATAAATTACACAATGCGAGGCGTGTAAAGTATTATGCAAAATTATATGTTCTCCCTTGTTTCGTAGCCTTTGGCCAATATCTCGAGAAAACTTCGAAACTATTTGTAAGAAAAAAATAAGCACGACATTATTTCAACTCCTTAAATGAATATTACGATATTGTTCATTTTGTATTTTTGGTTATTAACACAATCGTCTTTTGACGATAAACTTTGTCTTAAAGTATTTAACCGAAAGTTTCCATTTTACTTCCTCATTTGTGGCTAAACTGGTAGATACGGAATACATTAAATGAACGTTTCCTAGTTTGCAAAGGAACCTCAAAACGTTTACGTCTTTGAAACAAGACGAAGGAGTTGCGAGTTACAACGAAGAAGACGACGACGACGACGACGACTAGTGACCGATCGTTCTTAATGAAGGAAGAGTCGATGAACTTAAAGGAGATCCATTTTCGAAGTCGAACTAAAGATAGAGATAGGCAGAGAGAAAGAGAAAAGGATAAAGAAAGGGAGAGAGATAGAGAGAGAGAGGAAAGGAGAGAAAGTGGAGGTAGAAGTTTTGGTGAACGGAAGAGAAATTTGGAGAACTCTAAGAGAAGACGAGCAGCTTTCAGGGGGGTATGAGTTTCAGAATAGAGGTAAAACTTTCTGCATCGTCACGTGACGACGAAACTTCCTAGTGCAACCGGTGCACCGTAGAATAATTGGTTATACTTCGGAGCTTTGCGAAGCATATAATCGCGAATATAGGACGGCGAGTCTAAGAGCATTAAAAGATCTTGTTTCGATGGGTAAGGGGCTAAGAGGATGGTCCGAGACGATTCTCGAGGACATCGGGCACACGTTTACGACCACATTTTGTCCAAGTACAACTTTTTTCATACCTCGAAACATCTCACGCGCATAAAACAATGTCAGAATCAACTTACGAGTTTCTTACTTTTCGACATCATTAAGCAAACTGATATACTGTTACTGCGCTTGCTACTTAATTAATATAAACTTATTATATTTTAATACTATAAATTTTCATGAATATAAGCATATTTAATATACCTATTTAAGAAAAAAAAGAAAAAACAAAACGATATAACAATAAGGAATTGGTGTGCCTTGTGCCAACCCTCCATCGATTCCCCGAAGAGTGACGCTGCGTCGTAGACGATTTGATCGACTTTTTGAAATATTTATACTTCACGTTCAAAGCTCTCTTTCCCCTCTCTCTTTCTCTCTTTCTCTCTCGGAACCTTCCTTGAAGCTTTAGAACCACCAAGCGTATATCGACCGTAAGAAAACGTCGTATTTTCAAGGGAAGTTTACGCTTCACATGGGGTATTAATCGAAGTAGTACTGGGGATATAGTACACACATATATAAAATACTCGCAGACCCTCATAGACTCCAGGTATACGGGTACACTGGTAGGAAAGACTGGGACGTTTTGCAAGCGGCACACTTACCGGGGTATCTCCTGGCCGATTGAATTATTAAACCTATTCGGGTGTGAAGGATAGATGCTTTCGGGTTAGCTAATTGCGGCCTGTTAAATAATAGATTCGTTGCGCCGTGTTTCGGTTGACTGCCGTTGGTCGAACGAAACGGTGGGGTGACGGGGAGATTGGGGGTGAGAGGGATCGGGGAGGGTTGAAATTCGTTGAGAGACAGAGACGGAGAAAGACGGTGGAACAGATAGATACCGAGATAATGCATGTGTAGAAATATCTATGTATGTGTATACCGTGGTGTACGAGGGAGAATAAGAGAGAGAGAGAGAGAGAGAGGGAGAATAGGAGAAACGGCGTTGAGTGCTCTTTGAATAAACAAATACCGAGACGCGGTCATTATTTAGGGCGATAGCGTGGCGCTGAGTCGACCGCGGACGCTTGACGGACAGTGGCGGTCAGTACGCGCTCATTGCATGCAGAATTCATTCACGTCTGATGAATTCCACTGGCGCCAGTGCAAAGTGAAAATCAACACTAATAAATTATATTTATCGCTTTGGGTATTCTCCTTGCTCTAGAGCTCATCACCTAGTCTTAGCTTAGTTATTATCGTTAATTCATTCCTCACGGACTAAGATTAATGTGGATTCCTAAGAAGGATTATGAAAGTGGCGAATTCGAAATACGGAAGAAACTCGAGTGATGTGTTTTTTTAAGATAATAAGTTATATTTTTTGTTTGATATTAAATAGCAATGATTTTTTAAATGTTCGATATTTGATGCTAACAATTGCACTTAAATTCTACAGATATATATATATATATATATATTGATTATAATATGATGCAAAGTAATCGGAATAAAGGAACAAGGATCGTGGGTATAACATAAATTGGCAAATATGAATACGTGAAAGCCGATATGTTTAGCTCGAAGTAGATACAAACTCTTGTTCGTGTTTCATAAGAATCCATTCAAGTATTATTGCGTGATGCGATAACGAACGGAGGTAGAAGCACGCACAATTTAAATTTTATTTCGACAGATTTATGAAGCCATCGAGCAATACAAGTCGATACATATGATGCGTTTCTATCCCCCCATCCTATCCCCATCCTTTCTCCTCGACTCGATTCGAACTACTCGCTACCTGGGGCGGTACATCTCCAGGTAGAACTTCTCCGCGCAACGTGTAACTCATAAATCCGATCCGAGAAACTCAAACGCAACCCAGACGTTGCTCGAACGCCCAATCCGGTTTCTAAAAACGATAACACGTACCTATTCCCCTAAATCAGAGCTTTTCGACCTAAGCTAGAATTTACACTGATCCCTAGCTTTTCGTTTCATCGTATTTAATTATACCAATATTTTTTAAATAACTTTGTGTTCATATATATTTATATTAAATTATTAAATTTGCTATAGAAATTAAATTGTCCAACTTATTTTAATTAGACGTATACGAAAGCGTGTGCTGTATTACAATTACGAATTTAGACGTCATCAAGGCCACGTGTCCCACAAACTTCTCCGTTCTCTCCCACGTTGTATCAGAGAATATATGACACGGAATATATTAATCGATACCCATGTTTCTTTAATGAACATCGTTACTCAAGACTCGGAGTTGGCTGTTCGTGCGTGCCGTTGGCTAATCTCGCTATACCATTGAATTATTTAGTTAAATTTTTACAAAACAAAGAATAAGAGAAAATAAATGAAAGAAACATAAAAAGAGATATTTCAATCGAGTAGGAGATAAAACTAGTTATTCAAAGTCATATCCATACACACATACACGCGCGCGCGAGCACACACAAATATTCTTACACCGTGTATTGAAAAGCCAATGATATGTTTTATATAGGATTATCTAGAAATAATTTACGATCAAAAAAAAAATAAATAAAATCGTCGTCGACGTTGGTGAGAAAAATATTTCGAGCGATGGAAAAACATCACATCTCTAAAGATCGATAAAATTTATACGATTGCGAAGAGTCAACGTACGACCTCAGATCAAATCCATCTCTCTTTCTCTTTCTAGTGACCAGTTGCAGCTGGCACTTGAAACGACTATCGCGAATCTCGCGAGTGTAGAAGGCGAATTCGTTGACCTTTTCACCTCGACCCCAGCCTCCAAGTTGACAATGATGTACTCATGTAGTGCGTTTGGCTATTCGCAGCGAGTCGATGCTTGGCATCGATCGTTAAAATTTCAACAACAGTTACACTTCGGTGCTCTGTCGCTCAATTACGTATTATTCCGATGATATGTGAGTTCATAGCGCAACGTACTTTTATTCGAATGTTTTTATCGAATCGGCCCAAATTAATTTCATATCAATTTCCAAAGAGAGAGAGAGAGAGAGAGAGAGAGAGAGAGAAAGAGAAAAAAAAAGAAAAGTAATAGAGAAAGAGGATACATATACATATGTGTTTTTTATATTTTTTCCAAAAAGCGATTTTATTTTTTTTCAGAATAAAAGCGTGCGGTTGACGCTTTCGATGGTCTCTCAATTTTTGAAGACAACGACGTTCAACGGTGCTCCGATTCTGTAACGGACGGATCCATAAGAGAAAACTAACGATTTATTTAACAACGAATTTTGATGAGAGAAATTCGTATAGGGAGAATTGATAAAAATTCTCGTAACGAGATTACCCTCATTGTAAATTTTTGACTAACCTAATGGACGCACTCTAATGAAAATAATATAATGTAAGAGAAAAATGACGCGTGAGAGTTCAATAATTTTATGAGAATTAATATTATATCGCTTACGATTATACTCTTGAAGTAACTTTTTTTTGGCTATTATACTTCATAATATTATTTTTTAAATCCGATTTATATGATACAAATTCTCGTATATGATGTTGTAACGAGAAAATTGATATTATATATTTTTAGAATGCGAGCTACGAGAAAGAAAAAAAATAAAAAGAAGAAAAAAAAAAGATTATAATTTTAGTTCGTCGTCAAAACAAGGAATCGTCGAGGGATCTCGCAGTTTTACCGGAACCGCAACGTTGTACAAACACTCTCCTAAGCCGACGAAAGCAAGTAAGAGAAAGAGAACGAGTAGAGTAGAAAATATACGAAAGAGGGTTTTTTTTTCTTCTTTTTTGTAGGCTCGCGATGTGGTCCAACTGGAGGAAGAGTCTCATATTTTGGCAGACGAGAGAACGAGAAAGGAAAGAAGATAAAAAAAAAAAAAGGAAAAAGAAAAAAACTGTCATGCGTGTCATCGCTTTTTACCTTTCTTTTATTTTTTGTTCTGGTCGTTTGACGAGTCACTTTCGTAAAAGCGAGACGCGTTTATATATTTAAAGGTTGGCAAAAAAAGCAAGGGAGAAAAATACGAAAAAAAATATAACCAACCCAACGAGATAGAGAAAAAAGAAAAGCGAGCTTGTCGTTAACGTTTCCCAGACAGTTGGCAGATTTAATCGCGCCGTCTGCATCTGATCCCTTCGCGAATTGCTTTTGAGAAAGGGCGAGTATATTTTTCCATATATATACATACATACATATACACGTTTTATCAATCCAGCTGTTACTGAAACTGCTGTATACGCATATATATGTATGTACATGTACATATATATCGATGGCACGATATCTGTGATAGGCATTCAATCTACGTCCTAGGTTTCTCATCGAAAATCGAATTCGAACGGCCAAGCAAGAGAAACATGATAGTTCGCCAAGGTATGCATCTACCAATGCATCTACCGCGTTGCAATGTCATTTTTATTTCAAATTCAAGAACATTTCTATGTCTTACGTTAGACGTATAAAGTAAAAGAAGTCTTGTCCATTATTCTAATTGTAAGACGGTTTAAAAGATTGAAATGCAGAAAAAACGAATCGGCGAGCTTGTAGCCAGAAATTCCATTCAGCTAGAAAATGTATTCGTTTCTATCAAACTAATATTCTCGCTCGTTTCGCTTTTCCGTTTGAATTCATCCTTTGATGCTTTCTACTACCTCAAACACGGTACCGGATCAAAGAACTACATTTAAAGTAAAGTCGGTTCCGGTACCTAGGCGATATACATTTTCATATCCACTTTCCTTCAAAATCGAACAAAAATTCCAAAGGTAAGAGAAAAAAAAATTATATATATATTATATATATATATATATCTTCAAATTATACGATACTAACATTTTCATCATCCATTTTGCTTTCAATGTACGCAAATCTTCCTACATTGATTGATATTCAGTTCTTCTTTTGAAAACGATTTAAAAAGAAAGAAAATTACTAATTGTATATAGTAAAAAGTAAGTACCATTTGATTAAATGTATACCAAACTCATCATCGCTATATTTCTATCGAATTTTTAAATAATTTATTTTCATCTATAGAATACACGTACTGTTTGATCTATCAGTCTTTCATAAGACCGTGGTTAATACCTGGAAGAATAAATATCGAATTTCTGAAAGTTAATAAGACAGAAGAGAGAGAAGTAAGTATCAAGTCACAAGAAAGCTTCGAATCCTCGAACGAGATTGACTACGGTAAAACAGCTGAGTCTCTGTTACGCAATGAGCTTCTAAGAACTATAGAAGGATAGAAAGAAAGAGAAAAAAAGAGAGAGAGGAAGAGGAGATAGAAAAAAAGAAGGGAAGGAAGGAAGATATAGGTATATATAAGATGGTGCATTCTCCACGGATGAAAGATGTTCGAACGAGGTACTGTCTTTCCTCCTACCCTTTCACTCCCACTCTCTTTTCTCCCAGCAGAAGCAGCACCACTAGCAGCAGCAGCAGCAGCAGATCGCGTAGGTGGCTACGTTACGGCGTCGAGCAATATCCAAGCAAATGTAATAGCTATGGGGCGCGAGCGCGAAATCGAAATTTGTTCTTGTGCGAGAGCTTCCTGTTTCTCTCTTTCTCTCTATCTCTATCTATCTTTCTCTATCTTTCTCTGTTTCTGTACCCCTGCCCTTTCCCTTCCATTCCTATCTTACTCGTACCAATAGTAGTAGCACCGGCAGCTAGCGACCTACCCGAGGTATTTCGAGTTATATCTGTATTCGTATATATTCCCGCAGAGAATCGTTCCGCAGTGCATTGAAAAATAAATCTCGGTAAAAGTCCGGGCCCCTGTCGATACACCGGCATTATGCAATATCTTTCCGCGTTGCCGCGTTCAAGGAAAAGAGAAAAAGAGAGAGAGAGAGAGAGAAAGAGTATATGTAGCTGTATGCGCGTGTATGTTTGTAAGAGTGAAAGAGGAGGGAAAGGAAATACAGTGAAGGGTTCAGAAGAGGGTGAAAGGAATGAGCGTAATATCCCAGATGGGTTGTATGTTTCGGATGCTTAGGTAAACCCGACGCGTTCATGCAAGCTTCCTACATCCGTTATAACGCCTGACTGTTACACCTGAGACGGACCGCGACAACATCCTTGCGCAGAATCTGCAGTATCAACCTGATCTCGGATAAAACGATGAGAATTTGCTATTCATGGATTTACTAGATTAGATAAAGATGATAAGATCGTATAATGAATTAATATTCCTTAGACAAACGTCCTTCGGATAGTTGCTGAATTTGCACTATTCTTGCATCAACTCTTTCTCTTAACTGGGTCGTTTATTTTACGTCACTCGTCTGCGGTTGTTCTTGTTTAGAGACAATCAATACTGGAGGAGTACGTAATTTTCAGGAAACGTGACATATACAGTTTTGCGAACTTTCATAAGTAGAGGGTTACAAATTCAGATTGTATTAGAATATAATCGAATCATAAATATTTGATTAGGGTACTGCATTTTATCTTTCTTGTCTCTCTCTCTCTATGTTGTATTTTTAAATAACTCAAAACTCAGCAAGATGTAGAATGCAGCTCATTATCTTCGTTTTCTACTATTCGAAAATGTCCAAGCAAGGAAACCGCAGTCTGAAACAAGTAGAAGTGTTCGGAAGTACCAAAAGCAGCAGTAGTAGCAGCAGCTGGGTCATTTGTCGGTGACGGCACCCACGGGAAATCACGTGATCGAATCTCGCTCCCCGCGCGATTTCCACTTCGTGGACGATCG
The DNA here is from genome assembly GCA_023678845.1 of Mischocyttarus mexicanus. Taxonomy (NCBI): domain Eukaryota; kingdom Metazoa; phylum Arthropoda; class Insecta; order Hymenoptera; family Vespidae; genus Mischocyttarus; species Mischocyttarus mexicanus. The sequence continues at coordinate 78,700 of JACGTP010000009.1, forward strand.
ATTCCTCCAAACGCCCACAATGCTCCATTTAATATGAAGAGAATGGTACCGTACTGCAATTTGGTATTAATACTCTTCTTGGCTCCACTCATGGCTAGTATGATGTCCGCTAATGCAATCTGATTTTCCCCTTCTTACAAACACTTCTATTTTCTGATCGGTTTAATATTGATCGTTTCGAATCAGAGAAAAATTGATAACAAGATTAATCATCTTAACGATATTTGTACGATTATTTCCGCAATGCCATCGATGATCGAATCAACATGATTTGTTTCAATGAGACATATAGAGAAAGTAATAAAAGATATTACTTTTGAATTTTAACGGATCCATATGGATTTGATATCTGAATTCTAAGAAGGCCATCAAGTTCAGTTCTTAGAAGCCAAAGTCTGAGACTTAGACCAATATTCGGACTTTAAACTTTAGTTTTGAAAGGATGTGGTAACCAAGAAGAGCTTCGAATATCAGACTCGAATATGGCAGATGGCTGCGGGGAATGAAGTTTACCCTTTTGGATTAGACGACTCATCGACGTATACGAATAGTACTGGAAACATCGAGAGAAACGTGCGTATGAAATCGGAAACTTACCAACGTCAAACCAACAGGGTCCCTTTCCTTTAACAAATCGAAAATCCTTTTCGTTGACTATGATTGCTTGCTAGTAAAATCTTCTTTTTATAGATATACATATATTTATATTAAGGCATTGAAAAGTTTTGTTAAAGCTTTTAGGAAACAGGCCATTTTTATTATACATAGACAATATAAGATCAAATAGAATGATATTTTTTGGTAGTTCCTAAAGTTGCATCCATGATCTTCTTGGGAACAAGAAAAATTTCCAAGCATAAGAGCCAAGTTTTATTCTCTCACCCAAGACACAATCATAACTTTACCGTAACTGTTTTCCATTCCGGCTTTATTTTCACAATATTCCATTGAATATTTCATGATGACTTTATATTTAGATCCGGTTTATCGATCTTCTTTTAAGAGTTTATCTTTAAAATTAATCAAACTTTTTATCTCTTTCGAAATAATAATAAGACAATTATCGGGTATTTTATTATCAGTCGGTTAAGAACGAATGAAATAAAATTGTCACGGAGAGAATTAATTGGAAGATTAGGAACGTGTATTAAGTCAAGGGTATTGCAAAATTGTGTTGGATAATACTCAAGAAATCAGGCACACATAGCACAACTGCAATGAGTCAGCAGAGAATAACTGCAACGTTTCGTTCTAACAATAAGCATTTTCGGTAGTTTCGTAGCTCGTGTGTAGAGCATTTACCACCGCAGGGGTTCCCATATCCGTCAATATCGAGCACAGTTCTTAAATCCATATTACGAAACTCTCTGCACCTGCGTTCGTAAGTTGCCTTTGAAAGAAAATGACACGCTGAGAAAAATAGAAAGAGGAGGAAAGAGGGAGGGAGAATTCGGGGTGAGGAAATAAGGGGATGGAAAAGTCGCAGAGAGGGTGAATGCAATTTGTGGAAGGGGTGCATATTAAATCCGAGAGACTCCTAACTAAGAGTTAGGTTAGTTAAGATCGTGTGGCCCGTAAAAATGGACATTGTCCAAAATGTTAGTATCACCCCTTCTTCCTCAATTTGCCCGTTGGCGTATATTTCTTGTGTTCTCTCATTCTTTTTATATTTTCAGACAAGTGGGACAAGCTTTTATCATTACGTCCAACTATTTTCTTTTGCCACAAGAGAGAAAGAAAACAATCTAGGTCACAGGAAGTGGGTCGCTCTCAAGTATATCCAGCCACCGTTGTTAGAATAATATCCTGTCGAACAGAACGGTTTTTACATTTTGAATCTAAAGGGTATTAAAAGAGACGGAACTTCCGATGAATCAGAAGATTCGATTCGACGTTTGACTTAACGTTAAATCTTCCGTCTCTGGAAAATCGAATTCCAAATAAGAATAGATTTGAAATGAAAGGTAATGGGATAGGTAGATAAATTTCTATTACTTTAAATAACGTTTATATATATATATTTGTATATTCATTACGTATCTAATCGTAAATTAAGAATTCTACCTACCATGAAATAAAAAATCATCCTTTGTGTGTACTTCGAATGCTTTAAAAGTTGGATCAAATGAAGTGGACAAATTGTTCTTTCTGCCCTTCTGTCCCTTCGTTCCCTGACAGCACAATCTTTTCCTTAAACCAATAAAAGTATTTCTTAAATCGAATGATATAACTTTTCGGTAGATTTAAATAGCGACACGTTTGTCCTTTCTTGTTTCGTTTTTCATCTGTCATCTTAAGTATCGCAAATAAAGAATGAAGGAAAACGGAATGGAAGAAACGTCCTAGCGTGGACATTAAAATCCACTTAGGGTATTTTCCCACGAGGCGAACTATAGCTTCGAGATTCGTTTTTGCGGCTTGGAAAATTGATGGATTGGTTATAAATACAAGGCTTGGACGTATAGATGGATCGTTATGTTTGTTAAAAAACGTTTGCTCTGATTCACTTTTGCATTTATAACGAACCACATCCTTTCTTGCATTAGTTCATCGCTCACCCATTTCTTTCGGCGACTTTCCATCTGCCAAAACTAATTATTAGTTGGCCCACGTACCACTGGATCATAACTCATACGTTAGTGTAATATTCGCCAAGAGGAACAGAACGTGTACGCAAACACGCACACGCAAACACGTTCATTGACGAAGATGCACAGTGGTTGTTTCTCCCCTTTTAGAAGATTCGTTCTTTCGGAAGGAATCACGCACGTGCATTTAATAAGCTCTTTTATCGTCGAAACGAATCAAATTTAATATTCTATAACAAGGCGTGGTCTAGATTATTTGTTTTTTCTATTACTTTTTTTTTTTATTCTAAACTTACCATTGTAAGAGTGAATGGAAGAATTACACGATGTTTTTGATTTATCGTTTGAATGGAATTTTTTCTGCCAATTATTCCACCCCTGTCGATAACAAACGATTTCAACAAAAACAATGTGTATTATGCTTTTTTCCATTGTGTTAAACAAATTTTTTCGTAAAATCGACGTATTCGATTTTGCAGTTTGCCATTATCAATACATTTTCATCGATCTCATCATTTTTTCCAATACCTTATATTATTCAATTTAAAAAAAAAAAACAAAAATACATGGACAAAGGACGATGAAAAAGCGAGTTTCGTGCGATCAATGAAACACCGGACGGCGGTGAACGGGAGGATAAAGAAATAATAATTCGCGGAATAAGTAATCTCGAAATATTTCGCAACGATTAAAATTCAGTCTGTGTACCGCGACCGTCCCGTTGCCTTATTTTGAAGTTTGGTTTTCCACGACGAATCTTAATTTTCTCGGATGCTGTAATTGAATCACTTAATTAACGTCTTTGTAGACGGTCGCACGTCACGAAAGTTAACCGTCAGCCAGGCCGCGGATTAGATCGAATTATATTTGAAATTATTCAATTAATTTCGACGTCGTTGAAAGTTGTGATTTTAGCTTATAAACGGACCGACCGTTTTGGCGAACATCATTTTCCCGTTTTCGACTATTCATTTAATTGAAAAAACATATTAATATACAATGGAAGAAAATTTTTCCAACTCGTGTATTTAACAAAACATTTTATTATTTAATTAAACAAAAGTAATCATCAGTCGTAATAAAATCCTCTAGTATTTAAATAAAAGTATTCATTTGTCAACGTTCAACGAACAAATATTCTTTTTTTTTTTTTTGGAGTATACGGATCTCTTGGGCGTAGTAACAAAAATTTCTTTTAATTAGAGCAAAATTGCACCAAGCGTTAGTCAGGTTCAATTCCCTACAGTGCCAATACCATGTTTCTCAACTTTTTCAAACTGTTACATGGAGGTCGTTCGGTGCAAAAAAAGAAAAAAATAAAAACAAAAAGGAAGATTGTTAACTAACAGGTCCTCTGATGCATTTCTGGCGCCGAATGGTGTTACGGGAAATGAAATCCGCACGGGAACATCTACGCAGTTGTACAAATTAACGGCTTCAAACGATTGACTTTCTAATCAATTGGCCTTGCGTCGCCCACACCAACTGTGGTACCTATATCCGTAGGCTCTCAAATTTCTGAATAATTATACACACCCGCTATTTTCCGTACATCCTGAAACTTGAATATCATCGATACGATGTTAAAGTTTCAATAGAAAACTTGAGAGACCCTTTTTAATTATGAATAACTCTTTCCGTAACTTTTTGCTTTAACATTTTTTCCCCTTTAGGAGAGTAGGAAATAAAAAACTTATGATAAAGGTAACAGTATGGGAGCGTAATGGACGACTAGAAAAATATGTAATATTTTATAAAAGCATTTAATACGAGAAACAAATCTCTCGTATGGAAATAGAGAAGAGTTATGGTTGAAACAGTTATCGGTTAAAATACCACAAAAACGTTACCAAGAGAACCATGATCTTTTGATACAGTAGAGAATAAACACATCAATTTATAATGAACATCGAAATTCGAGACAGATCTTTTACTCTCCCCCAAAAAAAACCTTCTTGAAACGTTAGAATATATATATATATTTTTTTTAAATACAACATCCCCGATTTGAGAATCCCTGAGCTAGCGAATAATTTACAACGTGGTGCGCACTGAGGCGGGCTCCAATATTCAACGTGATTAAATATTATAAAAGCAAAATTCCATGAATGCCACTACTATCGCACGGGACTTGCCGGGAGAGTATGGTTGGGGTTGTCAAGGTAGTGGGGGTTGTGCGTTTGCCAGAGAATACCCAGCGGGAAAAGAGAGGAGGGCTCGTTCATGCAGGTAGAAAACGAGAGGTGGTAGGTCGAACGTGTGCCACTGCTGCTAGTAGTGGTGATGGTTGTGGTAGTGGTAGTGGTGGTGGTGGTGGTAGTAGATGGGGTTGGTAGGACGAACAGGGGGGTAAAGGTAGTCGTTTCAGTCATATCGACCACACCACTTTGCCCCGCCGTGCCATAGCATACCGGTAGAACACCTGAGTCCAGCCTCGTCCCTTTCTTCTCTCCTGGAATACCCAGCCTTTCATAAGCCCAGCCGGCTACACCGTATAAACTCGATATACACTAATATCGTCCATTTTATATGCCAGAATGATTCAGGATAGTTCGAAAATTTACCAGACTACTGAAAGAGTATTCAACGTACATCGTACATTTGAAATGTCTACAATTACGATTATACTTGAGTTTCATGATACATCGTATTTTTAAATAAAACAATAGGTAATGAGAGTACACTGTAAAGATAAATCTATTATAAAGTGTTCGCCCGTAAATAAGGTATGTACGTTTCCCATACACGTACAAATAAGTAATACGAATTATGAAGAATTACACTTGATAATAAACCAGTATGCGAGAAATGAGAGAGACAACTTGGCTTCAGTCTACCAGAAAAGAATTACAAGTTGCACAAGTTAGTGGTACTTGAAAGACCAAAGCCTCTTACCTGCAGTTCGATATGGTTTTCTCTCCCTCTCTCTTTCTTTTTCTCTCTAGACGTAAAAAATAAAAAAGAGGCAAAGTTAGTAGAAGCTAAAGAAGCTCTTTTGCAGCTTTTAATCTGCTTCGATAGGTCACCGCATTTGAAAACCTTCGAGAAAGCTTTTGAACTCTAATGTGGTTTAAAGAAAGATTATTGATCAGAAGTGATGATACTTTGACGAACTGAATATATCATTAGACGGAGTTCTTTAATTAGATTCTAGCGGAACAATTTTCCAAGCCATTAGTTAGACTATCCAATGATTATCAAGTCTTTTAATAACATTATCATCATAACAATATCTTTATCGGACGAAGGATTTTAGGTCTTGGGGTTCATTTAGCATGTTTTATACTATACAAGACAGGCGTAAGCACACGTAAAAATAGTAAATAGGATAGGCAAAATCAAGAGGAAGAAGGAGATAATATCTGAAAACATCGTCTCGCGCATGAACGTGCGACGGATTCGAATGGCAGACAGGTCGGAGGTGCCTGAAGTGTAGGAAACATTGAGGTTCGCTATCTATCGCAAGGTGTTTCTGTTTTCGTAGGAATGCGTATTCCACCTCCCAAACAGTCTTATTTTTATATATTACATAGAAAAATCCCTGATAAAAAGGGAACCACAAGAAGATAGCGAACGAGAGACAGAAAAAGAAAAAGAAATAGACGGAAGAAGAGAAAGAGGAATACGAGCCTGTCAGAGTGGGATAGCATTCTCATCCAGCAGAAAATCCCACTCGCTCGTAACTGAGACCAAGTCTGCTTGTGCAGTAGTAACACTAAGCTCAACGGGAGATGCCGCCCGTGGTCTCCATAAACAGCGCTTATGCCAGCGGGACGAGGAAAACTCAAGGTTAGGGGTGGCTCTAACGTTATGTTCCAATCCCTTGTTGTCTCCGACCCTATCCCCACTTCTAACCCTACTTACTCTCACTAAATCTATCTATCTCTCTCTTTCTCTCTTTCTCTCTCTATCTCTTATTCCTCCTTTCTTTATTTATTTTTCTCTTTCTTATTACGATATCGGAAAAAGAGAACATGCCGCTGAGAACAGCATCTATGTCGATCTGGTGTACAGCTCGTGCCGAAGCCAGGATAGGAGGCTTTAAGGACGTGGCAGCATGAGACGTTCCTCTTCCCAGCTACCAATAGATCTTTCCTGCCTGTTACGTCCCTGTCATCCTGATCCCCATGGGAAAACCGTTCGAAATATCACGTACTAAAGTCCAAACGGGACTTCGTCGGCTTTCTCTTCACACTATGGGATGCGACCATCAGAAAAGCATTCTCACTCGTTTCCGGATTTCTTCCTTGGAGTTCGCCAACGTCTCTCTGGGTAGAAAGAATTTCTGATTGGAAATGATGTTTATTGCAAATTTATAGCATAATCCTTGAGAAAAATATTATAGGATAAAGTTTCGAAGTTGTGATACTTTGTGTACTAGTATGTCAAAGTATTTGATCTACTTATATTAAACTTTTAATTATTATTTCATTAAATCTATCGCATTATTCATCAGCCGTGGGGCACTTTTCTTGTATAAGAACTATAACGTGATCGAAAGGGAAGTATATTGTAACTAGGATAGGTTAAGCGAGTATGCTCTACACTCCATGTTATCGACGATGGATTGAGTATAGTAGGGAATAACGAGTAACTGTACCACATCGAGCGATATTATGCGGTTGCTATAACCCTAGCAGATACAATAATCATGCTGCCGACTCGTAATGCGAGACTAAACCCCTTCGTCGTTAAGGTAACTACCGGATAGTCATTTAAAAGCGGTATGTCGATAACGACCGCGTTGAATCCGAGAACGATGAGCGGTGTCCGATTCATAAATAAACGAAAATCCAAACTGCGGTATATAGTAGGTTAATCATGGTCCTTTCTGTCATTAGAGATAGGGTCAATGCATATTTAACTGGGGATCATCACAAATACAAGCCATAGTTTGGACATTAAGTGATTCAGAAGCTAATAAATGGTCTTGATAGCAAAGTACATAGTTCGACTAGTTAAAGAGAATCTTTTTAAAGAGTTTCGACCGAAGGGAGATGTTCTTAAACTTCATAATTATACTGCAGCTAAGTAAAATTGTTCAAGTTATCGTAATTTATGGCTGTACCATCAAAAATATATAGAAAATGGAATATACCTCTCAAATATATGTTTACTAAAAATGTTTCCTATCTAATATATGCATATATTAACAAGGATCGCCAATTTCGACTGCCCCCTAATTTCAGACGAACCATATCCAAAAAAAGAAAAAACCTGACTGTAATTTTGTACGGAATTTTTGTGCACTTTATACTTTTAAACAAAATAACATTTCTTTTTACTATGCAGAGCATGTACGAAGCGTATGATGAAGAAGGATTTACTAGAAATAGTAATACTGCATCTGATAGGTCTTTTTAGCATTAGCTGGATCCTATTGAAAAAGCAAACTTTTAGCAGATGGGCAGGTAGTTTTACGTCATTCGGGAGATATGGTCACCTTTGACCCGGAAGCCTGTTAGGTTGGCGCATATAGGAAAATCAGTGGCCTTTTATATACCTTTTCTGGGGCACGTGGCAGAGGTAATTGGAATGTTTTGGCTAGAGTATCTGGAAAGGGGTTTCAAACTGGCTAGATGTACAAGGACGAATTCAAGGGTGATGGAAGATCGGATAGAAATGTAAAGGAGTGATAGAGATAGAAAGATAGAGAGAGAGAAAAGATACCTTGCGGCTGGCATCAACGCAAGCAGGCGCGCAGGGTACGAAGAGCAAAAGAGGAAGTTAGGTTCACAAAGTAGAGAGAGTTGGATCGATCCAACTGTGCCAGGTCAACCCTCGACGCGCGCGACTACTCTCGTTTTCTCTCTCTCGTTCATTCCCTATAAGCCGCGAGCTATTTTGCGTTTATATCGCGACGTTATTACTTATGCCGTGTTGGTCACAGCACAGTCGACTGGATTAGACTGAAGAAAGAAAAAGAAAGAGAGAGAGAGATGGGGAGAACCAAAAAGATTTCATAGAAACCATTATTCTTAAGATTGATTTCTTCTAACTTTGTCAAGGTCACTGTTACCACAAGCACCATAATATCTGGCAATTTTCTTAAGTCATTTATCTATATTTATCAGTTATGACGTGGTAACACCAAAATTGTCTAGATAAGATTAAATCTGTAATTAACAAAACACTATATAATCAATCTTCATAATCACTATTTCTTGAATTGAAATGATAGAGTAGCTCGAATAATTTCGAATTTAACAATAGCGATCTTTCCCAAATCTTTGAAAATCTAACATATATTATATATATAAAATATATATCCAAATTTATTATAACCAATCGTTTAATGCTTTTATAAACTACCCCACACACGAATGGTCATCTTGAACGTGTGTAATGAATCGTTGCGGTCGATAATGTTGATAATAACGGTTAATAATCCTCGCGCTATTGATTACTAATTACGTGGCAATGCGAGGGAAATTAATTAAATCGACTAAACATAGGAGTAGGGGGACCGATATTGAGGGGATGACGGGGAAAGGGACAGGAGGAGTTGGGGGGTCCTCGCATAGTTTTCGCTTGAAATAAAAGAAAATGAAATCATTCGAATTTTGTGTTCTGGTTCGATCTCGTAATTAGCAGGAACAGTCGAAACTCGATCCTTTATGAATTTCTAATGATCGTCGCTATATATCTATCTCTTTCTCTCTCTCTCTCGCTTCAGTACCGCTACCCATGTATGTGTGCGTGTGTTTGTATACATATGATGTGTACGCGTGTGTGTATGTGTATATATATGAAAGGACTCGCTTCGATGAACGAATTATTCGTCTAATTTTGGTCGATAACGGACAGTGATGCGTGTTAATATGGAAATATTGGGCTCTGTCCGGTGGATGATGATCATAACTGCGGACTGGTAGTTTATATTAACGAACGTAGAAGGCTCGTTCCTAAATGAAATATATTACTGACACTTGTGGTTATAGTTAATTATAGAGAAAGAGAAGAGAAACTTGTAAAAGCTTCGTTACGTTGTAGTATTATAATAACAATAATAATAATAATAATAATGATAATCGGTAATCATGGTAAGTCCGAAATAATCATTTCTTTCCAATAGGCATTCGATAATGCTTTTCATTTGAATGTAATTTTATTCGAAAAAAAAAATTTCTTGTTAATGAAGGTAATGACATATCAAAGTAGAATTCGTTAGCACACGTATCACTGATCCTCTTTCTCTTTCTCATTTTCTTTCATTATCTATCTCTGTTTACTCATCAATTTTCATGCTAAGCCAAATGCTTGTATAACCATATGTAAAATATGCTGTTACACGGTTTTTGTGATGGATTTGTAACACGGTATATACTCGATAATATACATATCATATATAGTAACATAATGCACAATACTTTATACCGTAGTAGCATTTAAATTGGGTTACTTCGTCTGTAGAACATATATATATATATATATTCCCCTGAGAGGATTGCGGTTATATTCATTATGAATCGAAATGAAACTAACTGAAAATCTGGATTTTTTTTCTTATACCATCGAATACGATAACGACGATCGTCGATTGTAACGTTATAGAAAGCTCCTTGAGTATAATTTATTTTTATTTTTCAACGAACGGTACTCTCGTTCATTTACATTAGTTTCAATTCTTTAATAATTGACCTAAGATTAAAAATCACGAATACGTAATATTAACCATATGATAATAACTGTAAGTAAAACGATTATGTTAGCTTCGATAATGTTGAAAACAATGAACAAAGTATTCGTATCAGAATCGAATTATTATCCATTGATACCGACTACGTAAAATATCGATTTATTGCTCCGATATATGCACGAGTTCCTCTAAACTGTGCGTTAATATTAATTTTCAAGCTTTTACATTCTCCCCCGACCCTTTTCCCTTTCTACCGGCTCTTCCCCCCTTCTCCCCCTCCCCACCACCCTTTTCCACTCATCCTTCTCTCCCATTCTTCGTCTCTCCATTCGGTACACTCGTAACGTAGATTAATTGAGAAAGCCTGTTACCGAGAGACGCGAGACGGTGATTATTAATGGCTTAACAAAATATCCCCATCTTCGGGACCTAAGTCGCACCTAAGGGCACCCGGAATAGTTGGGAGACTAAAGATTTATGATCGAATGGAAAACGTCGTAGTGTCGAACAAACAAATCGATCGATAATGCTGATTGGCTAAGGCAAAGTGGTTAAACGGTCAGTCTTATCGTCTTTATCGTTTTATAAACGAGTTTTCGTTTGGTATTGTCAGCTTTAACAATTTCAAAATACCAGCTGCATCTCTAGGAAAAAGAAAATAAAATTTTTGTCTGCTCGTTATCCTCTATGTAATATATATATATACGAATTACTCATTAGACGACTTTTTCGTTAGGTACTTCGTACGAAATTAGTAACGTCTATTTTAGCATCAGGTAAAGTTGAAATCTAAAATTCAAAAAGTGTGATATTACTATTTTAATAAATATTTGACTTAAATAATATAAAATTACAACATAGAATCCTTATGTGGTTTATGAAAATAGTAAACAAAATGGTAAAAAAATACGTAATCCAAAGGAAGAATACGTTTTATCGTCGAACAGGATCGAAAAGGGATAAAAGAAAATTGTCATTAAGGTAACGAACGATTCTTGTTGTTCAAGCCAGAAAAAAACATTAATTCGTCGTGGCAGTAAATCTAAGCCTCTCGTTCGAAGAACGCCACTCCGTAACAGAAGTTTTCGTGGAAAAACAATTCTCTTCTTCCAGGCTGCTAGTCTCGAAACAAGGAGCCACTAATCACGGGCACATTACTTCAAAATGGGAAAAAATATTGGTGCCTGTAATCCGAAAGAATGGCGGATGGGAGAGTTAAAATCGCAATCGTAAGCATTTCCGATTACCAAACCGGTAATCCGAATACGCTGAATTACAAATTGCTATTTAACTACCCGCCGACCGCAACGAAATAGAATCAATAATTACGCATTTGTGTAACAAACTCGACGGAAACTCGTTCATCGATCGGCGCCCACCAACACGTAGAAATAATCGTTTTGTTCGCTTTTACGTTTTGCATATCAACGAAGTGCAACAAACAAAATCGCGATACGGTGTAACATAATTACGATAATTACAACGTATCTCAGTATGAGATATACTTTTTGTATTTTTATTCCTATTTTATTTTCCAGGTCGAAGTACAAAGTACGAAAATATCGTCTACGAGTAAACCAATGTGTTTTGTTTGTTCAATGATAATTATTAATTACAATTTTCATCATTTATATTGAATATCCATCAGGTAACAGTAATCGATCTTTTCTTTTTATTTACTTACGGCATACGAATGCATACGAAATTATGAATATTTTGTTTGAGAATATGCAGACTAGAAGGGAAACGTTGAACGTTTTGTTGGTATTGTATTTGTAATGCACACTTGTTCTTTTACCTTTAAACAAATGAAATAGGAATCTCCAAATAGAAAACGTACAAGTTGACTTGCATAGAAAACGCAAAGCTCTAGAAATGCGAGTATCGAGTACGAGCAAAGCTGATAAATGATGGGAAAAGTGAAAAGTAAGAAAAAATCGTTGATGTTCCCCGATGTTCTTCAATTCACATGACCGTGCTCGTAAATACTTCCATCGTAATTGCATAATCAGAGACATAAGTCCAGCTGGTAGACGTCGAAACGACACGAAGCTAATTGATTTATCGCTTTGAAGTTATCGAACCGTTGTTATGATTGCACGCTCACAATGAGGATGAGAAAGGGGGAGAAAGAAATAAAGAGAGAGAGAGAGAGAGAGAAAGAAAGAGAGAAAGAGATAAAAACAAAGAAAGAAAGATAGGGAGAAAGAGACCGAGAATGATCTTAAAGTAGCTTCTTAGAACGAGTTAGAGAAATTGTCGAAAACGTCAGACTCCTCCACCGAGGATAAATGGGATTAAATGGCACGTGTATCATCAAGTACGTCATCGTACGTAATGTATATTATTTAAGTGTTTTTGCACTCTTAACTTTGGAAGTATGATGCATTATCGTGGACGTTTATTTTATACCAAATATCATTAACTCTGTTTTCCGTGATATTTATCGATCGTTCATCACTGTACATTAAGTTTATCCACACATATCATCTATTCTCAATAATATTCGATTTCATGCATCAACGTCCACTTTCAATCATCGATACTCGTTACCAAACGTCACCTCGTCAAGATGCAATGGCCATATTGTAACGATTCTAAATGAAAGACGTAAAGACAGAATCGAGCTTCACTCAAATACCCGAGGGAACGTTTTAATTTCAAATATTTTCTCTGTCCCGTACGGATCGGAGGGGGTATAGACGCTGGTAATACAAATATTTCTTCACATACCGTTTACCTTTGATGTTTCTCTTTCTATTCTATTCGTTAAATTGCATTGGTATTACATAGATTGATCGATTTATCTTAGATATGGTGCGGACTAAACGTCAAACAGGTAGATATTTTGACAATATTACAATTATCACAAAATTCATCCACGATCGTCATATTATTTTTAAAATTAATTCCTTATTTTTACTCAAAAAGTTTATTAACCTTTCGAATAATAGAATTCGAGGAAATCACAGGGCATCTTTTGCCTTATCTATTCCACCGAAACGAGCTTACAATTATTGTTCCCGAGCATGCACTCACGTACAAAGTACATTTCCTTCGTACGTGCGGGTAAGGAGGAACGAGTCGAATTGAAAGAATCATCGACCCTTGCCGAAATTTGTTCGACGTTAGCCGAGTGAAAAAAACATTTTCGAGTTAAGTAAATTGGTGATATGGGAGGGGGGTACGGGAAGGGTAAGATGAAGGATGAAACCGTTAATACGTGTAACATTTGAGACGAACGAACGGAAGACGTGATATCAAATAAGGAAATTTGATTTCTTTAAAAGTAAGGAAAAAATTTCGAGAAGTTAAACGAAAAAGATGTATCGTCGATAAATAGAAAAATAAGGAACGACGATACAAGACGTCATTGTTTAAAAATAGCTCTTGCCGTGGTTGTAAAAATAAAAAAAAAGAAATATATATATATCAGGGAATATATTATTCCCAACACTCTCAACATTTCATATATTTACAAGCGTCTTTGATAACATTGGCCGACAAGAAAAACGCGAATCGAAGTAAGCTCTTGGTCCTTTCCATAAAGAGCGGGAAAGTGGAGAAACTACTCGGCAAAGGGAAAGATCCGAGCATAAGAGATAGAAAGGGTATTTGTATTGGTACGAATAAGACAGAGAATGAGAGCGAGTGAGATAGATAACACGAATGTTAGCCGGCTCGCGTGTTAGTTCACGATGTCGCCACGGGTCACGGTGGCGCTGTGCCTCTGGCGCGACGCTCAGTCCGCTACGGGGTCGCGAAGACGACGCACGGGTCTTACACGTTCTCATAATTTTCTCCTTTCGGAAAATTTCGGAACTCCGAACTCAATTTAAGACGGAGACGCGCCAAAATAATTTCCTTGTATATCTATACGATTTCATTCAAATAGAATAGTGTTTCTCTGTGATAACGTGACATATCGTGACACAATTAACGATCATCCTTTTTTTCGTGATTTTATTATCGATCAATCAGTGACAGTGTTGATATAACAGACTGCAACTTTTCATGAACAGCCGAGATGTTTTCGTGATCGCTATCAAGGACTCCCTTCAATCTTCACGTCATTTCTTTTCTACGAGTGAGTACTTTCTTTTCTTTCTTTCTTTTATTTATTTATTTATTTATTTATTTATTTATTTATTTATTTTGATTATTCAATCGTTTTTTTATGCATGTTTATGCCTTTGATAAAGAAGATTAAAAGATAAGTTATTTAAAAGAGTTCCAATTCGTTTTCAAAACGAAGCAGTTAAATTTTCACGTTCTTTTTAAAATTGCATTTAAATATTTCCCGCTAACTTGCTTATAGTTTTATACAGTTATTTTCTTTTATCTTTCGACTTTTATAATACGATTTGTTTTATTTATAATAAAGTTTTATATTGCTAATAAGACTTTTAGTATATAAGCAATGAATTAGATTTGCTTCAGTGTTTATTGTTTTTCAGTTAATGTTTATGCTCGAAGATCGTTGAATTTATTTTACAACTTTGATGCAAGGTTTAATATAAAATGCATAAGATTTTTATTTTTCTCTTTTTTCTTTTTTGTTTCATTTAATCCAGAATAAACGGTAATCGCATAAATTAGATCAAAAATAAATAAAATAAGTATGTCGAGGAAGAAAAACTTGATTTGTATGATCCAATTATTGCAATATGACTCTCTTACTCTTTAATGGCTTCCTCTCTTCATCGATAAGTCGGTGCGCCGCAGGTAGAATGCTTCTTCAACGAACGAATTAAAAACTTTCCTTTTGCGATGAGGTAACTGAGATAATTCTTTAAAAGTGACTTTACCTTCCACCTACCACCTTTTTGCGGATGATCGGGACAGCTAAAAGAAATGACGCGGTTGTGATGATATTAAAAAACACGCTGGATAAAGTATTCAGTTAGAATACTTTATTAGCATCGTCTATTATAGTCGTAACTTATTTCCGTTTAACTCGGGAGGGGTTGGGAAGGGTGGAGGGAGATGGTGGTGCTCAAGTCGCTAATAAACTTGCTCACGTTTCACCTGTTTCATTGTTCGAACTTTAGTAGGGCTCATAGATCAAGTGAGAATTGTTTTTCCTTCCCTTTTTTTTTCTCTATTTTTGTTGTTTGTTTAGATCGTTTGTTTGCGACAGATAAGAAAAAAGCCCAAAGAAAAAAAATAAATAAAAAAGATGGTTTTTGTTGCCGACAATGCTTCCTAAGCTAAATATTACACGTAGTCCAGTTATCGCGAATTATTTCACGGTATTACAATTTCGGTTACGCTCGATGATGGTCCATAGTTCCCTTTTAAACCCTTTACTGCATAAATAATTAATCCTACACAATATCAGAGTATTCGCTTCCATATCGCGCTTGCACGCTACCCGACCAAAATAGGTTTGCTTTGTGAACAAACGTGGTTTGTGTTTTAAACGACGTAGCCGCACGATGCATTATGAAAACACTTTCATATTGAGTCTCTAGTCCGTGATATTATATTCAAAGGTAATACACCAGTAAATAATATATCGCGCTTTCGTTAATACAAATTGGTATAAACGAAAAACGTGTTATTCTAACGCTTATATACCGAAATTGTATCAATTGATTTAAACTTCCAAGTTAACATCAAGTAACTCTTAGCAACTAATTCAACTTACGGGTCAATTCTATTCGTTCAGTTAGGTTCTTCGAAAACGTATAAACGCATGCGCGTTCTATTCGCGTATGTGAACAGGTGTCCAAGGATCGAGAACGTATTACTCGTTTAACTACATATACAAATATATCTCCCAAAACTATAGCGAATGTCCTACTGTTTCTTGTTTTCCACGGCTAGGGACCACACATGAATTCTAACTTACGCGAATACATACATACTTGCGAACTCGTATAAATGTATAAATACGAATGTAAGCTTGAAACGATGCCATTTCCGTAACTTACCGCTTTATCGATTAACCATTAACAAAATTAACGTAGATACTTGTAGATGATAAAACGACGATGGTCGTATTGAGGTTAAGGAACTTTACGAATAAAGGAATCGTGAAAATGAATATTCGTTCGTATATTCGATATGAAATCGGTGATAAAATTAATAAAACAGAGGGAGTAGTAATATCTTTGAAACGTGACGTTGTTGAAAAAGTCAATTAACCTCGTTTTTAAAAAGGAGTAGTCTTCTTCCTTTCTACTTATTCTTATACTTCTTCTTCTTCTTCTTCTTCTTTGTAGATTTCAAGATGAATAGGATGAGAACGTTGGATGGTAGTAAAAGAGTAGAGTCGAGAAACGGTTATATTATTGTTCCAGGATTTAATCTTGGAATGAAGGCGATCTTGTGTTAGCCGTCGTTCATTTTATAATGGGTAGGAATGTTAAATAAGCTCTATGATGGTGCTCAACATAGCGAAAGCTACACTTAATTATTTTATGCGTCGCGTTTCTACCGAGTCCGCGAGGGTGGTACGAGTGAACCCTTTTCCTGCGTGCGCTAGTTTAGTTTCAAACTTTAATTAAAAAGGTAGACTCGCAATAAGGCCTCCTTTCACCCCTCATCTCCTGCGGTCCTGCATCCCCACCAAAACGAACGAGCCAGCTCTCTTCGAGACTCCTCCGTACTATTTCAATTTCATTTACCTAAAATAAACAGTGCAATCACATTAGAATCCTCGAACAGTGTGTTCAAACTAACGTGCTTGTTCACTCATCGCGTAAATTGCGCAACTATTCGCTCCCCGATCGAATGCTTTTCCTGAATCAAAGTAAAAGGAAATTGTGTGCAAATAATCGAGCCATTTTCGAGTCGATATAAAATCACATAGAGAATACCAAAACTAAATTACATCGACTGTGTAGCGTTAACAGAGCAAAGAATGCCCTTTAATGTATTATATTCATTTCCTGAGTAAATCTTTGCTGAGATTTTCACAAAATTAGTTTGACTGAGCTATGATGTATTTTTGTTCTTTTTTTTCACGTACGTTCGATAACTGCGTATAAGCTCATTTAATTTAAACACATTCTCGTTTCAGTCTATAAAAAGAATACTAGTCGTGGGTCAATGCGCATGTCTTTAGGAAATGATAGTTTTGTTAGTTGCGAGGGCAATTATAAGGTTGCTTGAAATGGACGATGACACCAGGTCAACGTTGACTGACAATTGCGCACAATTTATGACGCGCCGTTTAGGTCGGTCGACTCCTAACGCTAACTATACTTGTTATCGTCACGGCATACCAAAAACCACGATTTACGTGACCTGTAAGCTATAAAAATGTCTATTGTGTGAAATCCGTGAATCGTGATTAATTATTTTTAATCATTCCTGTTATATTTTATTATTCTTCCGTTTCTTTTTTGTTTTCTTTTTTTGTATTTTCTTGATTTATTTGAGATTTATTATTCGTAAAATGAAATATAAAACCTTAAGGGTATATAAGAATATCGTAGGCGCCCACGTTACAGACGTGATCGATAAACTTTTACTTTTCAATATTTTATTGGCTAATATAGATTTTTTTTAACGAAATATCCATGTTCCTTCTTTCGTAGGTTGTAGCAATGGGCTCCAATCCGGTTAAGTGCAGGGAATATTGATTTTGACAGAGAGAGCATTTAATCTTGTTTTATTTCCGACTAGTCGTTCGTGAAACGCGATTCGGTTTTTAAAAAATGCGCAGGCACGAACATCGCCAACATTAATGTCTTTGTGCGATATCGTCGTGATTGTGAGAGTAGGAGAAGTACCAGGAACAGAGGCTGGGTAGAAAGAAAAAGATAGAAAGAGAGAGAAAGAGGGGGATGACGACAGGTGCTCAACAACTTACATCGGGAAAACGAATCGTTTTCGAAATGAGGCCTCGCGAACGTGCAGAATGCGCTGCTTCTAATCTGAGCTGCAACGACGAAGACTAGAAATAGCGACGCCTAGAGCTCTTTTTATGCTCGACGCCATATGTGACACACCGGTGGTCGGTCGCCAGAGATTAGGCGAAAAGTGGTTGAAGAAGAAGAAGCGCCCCCTTTTCTGATAAAATTCCTTTTATCTGTAGTGAAAAATTTCTTTCCTCTACGTGATTCACCTGGAGTCATCGTTTGTTAGAATGATAATGATTTTTGGAAATGTGATAATACTTTATGTTATGTTCTTTTAAAACGTCAACTTACTATTGGAATATCTGTAATTTTTGTACGATACTTTTTTTTTAAATCTTTCTCTCGAAATCATATTATTTATCTTTTCTATTTCATCGTAGTTAATAAAAAATTGTTTTTAATGAGGTAGAGATCGTTTGTAATAATTAATTGCGAAAATGTTTAAAGTTCAAGAACAAAGGCGATCAAATGAGAATAGGGGTTAACATTGCACGTAGGTCAGATAAGAAACTTGAAAACCATTAGATATCTCTACCGCACGTGGCTTCAGAATGTTAGCCAATGAGGAAAGAGTGCAAAGGGAAAGTAAAGTCGGGTGCAATACGCCGGCTAGAGTCGTTATCTTATTACCGATATTGCATCAGCGTTTGCCGCGCGCTTCTCAACTCCCACTACTGTCTCCTATTTCTACTATCAGCACTCTTCTTCGTCCTGAACAAATGTTTGCACCATGTTGCCACGAACAGATAGTGGTTCAAACCAGTAGACCAAGCGTGTAGAGTAAAAAAGAGAAAGAGAAAGAGAGAGAGAGAGAGAGAGAAAGAAAGAGAGAGGGAGAGTGAGAAGAGAGGATAGTGGGGAAAAGAGCTTCCTGTTTGCCATCAAGTGTACATGCGAACGCAGTGAACATTCATGCGAAAGGGAATTCGTGTGAGCGTTCAACCAACCGATACTCGGGATTTCACTCACTAATTTTAAGGGTCGAGTAGCGACTATCGAGAGTAATGGGCTGTTCTAGAGTGTTAATGAAGTTACACGAAAGAATGGGAAATTAATCAATGGTTTGATAACATTGGGTTAAAAACGTTTACCTTTTCAATACATTGAATATTTCAATCGTACACATACAAAACATAACAACAATTGATAAACGTTACTGAAATTGTCTTACATCGGACTTGTAATTACTCTTGCCGTTACACTCTAATGTACTTTTTTATTTAACACAACACCTGCTCCCACACTTTACTCTCATAGTCGAATACTTACACTTATCAGAATCTTGCCTAATCGTGAGAGAACCATTACTTAATAAAAAAAACAAAGAAAAAATGGAAAAATAAAAACAAGACTAAGTAAACTCTCGGAGGCGAGTAATAGCCGGAATAGAGGCTGCTCCAGGAGTGTACTTGTGTGCGAACACGAGATGGAACAGCCAATAGGGATGGTAGAGGCAGGTCGAAGCGTTGGATGTTTTGCAGGCCGACTCAAACCCCATTTCGTGTATAGTGTGAGAGTCGAGCATGTGGCAATAAACAATTTGTTACGTCGAGGGTCCAGCATGCAACGTATCCTTCGTCTCATTCTCTCTTTCTCACTCTCTCTCTCTCTGTCTATTTCTCACTTTTACACACGCGATACGCGAATCTTTCTTGTTTCTTCCCTCTCTTCCTCTTTCTTTATACATCTTTTTTTTTTCTCTTTCCTTTTTCTTTTACTCTCCCTATATAGTATCGCATCGAAACGAAATAGCAATCAATAGCAACGCGTCACGTTGTTTTCTCCAGTACCTCGGTCCACGTAGATCGTTAAGTTCTCGATTATCGGTCCAGTAGTTACTAGACACGCAACGAGGATATCCGAGGTGAATACTGTCCTGCCGTTTAAATTCTTTACTTCCTTTTTCTACGCTAACGATGAAGAAAATTTGTTATCGGAAAATCCACTCACTCTCTCTCGCTCTCTCTTTCTCTCTCTCTCCCGATTTTTAAACTTTTTGGACGTTTCCCCGTTCGTTGCCGTGCTTTTTCCTCGATTGGTGCTTAATGTGGATTCGAATCGATTGTCCGGTTTTTTTTTAACTACGATAGGATTGATTTTTAATCGCTTAATGGCTTTTTCAAATTAACGATAAGTAATCGGTGTACTTTAATTGTTGTTATCTTTTTCTTCCACCCCTTTCCCCTCCCTCGTCTCCTATTTTTCCTTCTTTTCTATCTTACTTTTTGAACTTCGGTGCTTTTACGACACTTCTAAGTTAGTAACGGAGATAGATTATAAGCTATTTCAAAGTCGTACGAATGAATATGGGGAAAAAGGGTAGAAGGGTGAGTAGGGGGGATGGGGGGAAGTAGAGGTAAAATAAAGTCTCGTTCGGTGAAGCGTCAAAGAAATCAATAGAGCTCGTACCAATGACGAATGAAACGAACTTCGAACGAAATAAACCGTTCGATCGACGCGCGATACAAGCGTGATATTCGAATCGTTGATATAAAAAACAAAAAAAAACAAAAAGGAAAAAGAACTAAAACACTGAACGAGAAACAAAAAGGGAGGTAGAGAGAGAGAGAGAGAGAGAGAAAGTAACGCCCGTCGTACCCTTCGCAAACAAATACCCACGAATCTCCAGCGGAAAGTATTCACAGCGTTCATCGGCGCATAGTAATTACGTAAACCACAAATTTTCGTTAGCTCGTCGTAGAAAAGCACGAATAATTTGATCCTAAACTCGTATGAAATTTGAACTTTTAACTGAAGACGTGAATTATCATACTTTTTGTTTTAATTATTAGTATTATTATTATCATTATCATTATCATTGTCATTATCGTTACAATATTATAATATAGCCAAAAACTAATTCTACAGTTACCGACCACACCTATTTTTTAAAAATATATTTTGCAAATAATATTTCACACCTTTTATTCGTAGCTTTCTTTCTCGATACTTTTATTCTTTTTATTATTTTCTTTACGGTATTATTATGAGAATGATAAATCGGCATATTAATGGGCACAAGAGAATCTATAGAAAAAGTGCAATTTTCGTTGCATCGAGTTGCCCGATCGTAACAAAGATAAAGAGAGAGAGAGAGAGAGAGAGAGAGAGAGAGAGAGAGAAAGAAAAAAAAGGGAAAATTTTAAACAGACGCGAACGAAGAGAAACTCCGAGAAAGTGTAAAGGGGATGAAAGGTTCTGTAGGGTGGGGTGCGAGCCTTTTTTTCTCGCGACGTTCAGAGACCGTAGAAAGAACGACGGTGATAACAGAAGGTTGGAGGTTGGCTGGGTGGGTGGATGGGTTAGTTGGTAGGTTTGGGTTTGAAAAGGTGGGGATAGAGACCGGTGCAAAATAAAATGAGATCGCATTATGTTCGCTCGTCGAAAAGAGCCCGAGGGCTTGAGCAGTCTGCTTGCAATGGTAAGCAGCACGTGGATCGTGCACGCGCGCGCACACGCACGCACATCCACCCACCTCTTTCGGCACATTCAAAGATCTACCTTGCTCTCTTTCTTCTACTTTGTTACGGTGTGCGTGATTATTTATGCATGTATGTGTTGTACGTATGTTTATGCATGGCGAATGAGTGTTAACATATATATATTATAAATACAATGAGTACGATTTTCTTTTGTATCGAGACTATTCGCGAAATAATAAAATGGTATGCAACTACGTTGTTTTTTATTTTTATTTTCTTTTATAACGTGAAAATACGTTTGGTGTACATTGTTATTGATTAAATCGTTCGAATGAACGTACGCATGTGTATGCCTGTATGTCCAATATAATTCAATTAATTTTCATGAAATAACTTGGTTTTACGTTTAATAACTACATGCTCTTTTTCTTTTTTTTTTTGGAGAATTATATAAACCAGAATTTGGATACATTCTTTTATTTTTCCTAGGATTTCTAAGGAATTATTAGCATGTTTTTTATATATAGAATTGTATTGAATTATTTTTATAATCACCGTTACAATGGCTTATACATTTTCATCTTTCGTCGTTCACGCTGCATCATTTTTTGTCGACTTTGCCCTAGATTCGTTTACGTATACCCACAAATCGTCGTATTGGAGAATCTCTTCACTTACACTTTTCACGTTTCATAATTCCTGCTATACAATTTCTCTATTTTATGAATATATATAATCTGTAAGAATTTTTGCGAAAAGAAAATATATCAAATAATGGACGTAACGAAACAAGGAAAAGCAATAAGATTTAATCATGAAAATATTGCTACACCGACTAAAGCACTTTTTTGTTCCTTCATTCGATCCAATAAATGCAAATAATCACGACAAACAAATAAAGAAAAGTATAGATTTTTTTAAAACGATTTCTTTGTTGACGCAATTTTGAGTTTTCGGGCTTTATCCCCGGACGAAATGCATACGAAGTTATATTGGTCCAACTTCCTGAAAAAATAAACTTGTAATATATCAAACATTTGGTTTTCATTTTATGTTTGTTTATATTACTTTTTCATTTGACATATCTCTGACGATATGCGCTAGGCCGGGTACAATTTTTTTTCTGTCTTTTTTGTTTAGAGAAATGCAAACCATAGAGGCAAATACGCGAGTTTCCGCGTGTTGATGGTGGTTTTAATATTTTAATATATTTTGTTTTTTTCATACAGTACTTAGAATTTAATGATAACAGTCGAAATATGGTGAAAATTTATATCTAGTGTTTTTTAACGTTGCTACGTAAAATCGTACGGTAAGCTTTAATTACTAACTCGTAAAAAGGTTCATAGTTCATTGTTAAATTTTCTCAAGTTGTTATATTACCGTACCAACATCCCAGCATCTTTATCCCTCATTTTTAAAGGTTAGGCGATCAACGTGACTTCGTTACCATCTTTACCAAGGTTTCACGAAACTCCGTGAGTTTAAACGACGCTTCTGTCAGCGCGTCATGAGGAAGAATAGGAGGGTTGAGAGAAACAGAAAGAGAGAGAGAGAGAGAGAGAGAGAAGTTTTAGGTTGAAGTAAGAGAAGGATAGAAAGAAGAGGGTGTTCGACCCCCGTCGAGCAACGCACCTATCCTCTGCACACCGAACGAACTCCATTAATCACGCGTCCTTTCGGCGCTTAATGAAAAGGCCAAATATCGCGTAGCCTGCTAGTTCTCAAAAAGAGAGAGAGAGAGAAAGAGAAAGAAAGAAGGAAAGACAGAAGAAGAAGAGAGAAAAATGGCTGGACCAGAGAAGGGCAAAGGGATAGCCTAGCGGCAAAAATTGCGATCGAAACGACGAGCCGCTTACGAAGCAAATGACTTTTTTTGGTGGTCTACTACATCGTCTTCATCGTCGTTGGTTGTTCGTATAAGAATCGTTAGACCGTCAAATTGATTCGAGATCTTTTCAATTTTCTGCCTTGAAAAATTAACCCTTTCGTTTTGAACCTTGGCCTCCTCTCTTCATCCTTCACTCTCTTTTCCTTGTTTTCTTTATTATTTTGGTTTTTCCCTTCTTTTCTGTTTTCTTTTTCCCCATTCTCATTTCGACTACCTCTCTGTTTCGGATTTCGTTTACCCGCTCTTCCTGTTTTTTTTTAATCTTTTTACCCAACCTTCCTCTGGTTTTTCTACTCTCGCAAAATTTAGGTACAAAAGAGAAAATAAATAAATTAGTATAGAGAGAAAAATATATAAATTAATGGGGTTAAAAGAATATATATTTAATATATCGTATAACCAAATTGTGGAATAATAATAATAATAATAATAATAATAATAATAATAATTTGTCCTTTCGCGGCAAGAAACAAGTTCTCTCTTAGCGATACCCAATCTCATTCTTGCAGTAAAAAACGTTGGCTTAAAAGTAGACGGCGAAAGAAGAAGTAGTAGAGGGATATGAGAGCTTTACGCAGCCCTCTACATGCAACCTGCATTTTATTAGAATAGTTCGCTCCAAGTTTTTTAATAGAACCGAGCTTACGCGTTTTGCCCTTTAGAGCCTATTATTGCGAACTGAGTTCAAGGCTTTTTTTCTTTTCCTCCCTTTTTTCTTCTTTTTCTTTTTTTTTTTCACTATTTCTTGTCTACATATGCATGTACGTATGTGTGTGTGTGTGTGTTTGTGTGTATATTTTTTGTTTTGTTACCGTACAGTAGTACGCGAATCCAGGAGAAAGAGGATACCAGCTGTCATAACTACTTCTTTTGAGATTTTCGTCATACGCTCGAATAAAGAAGACAGATATGAAGAAAAAAGAAAGAGAAAAAATAGACAGAGAGAGAGAGAGAGAGAGAGAGAGACAACGGTCGATCCGTATCGCTCGAATTCGCGACAAAAACTGCGAGTTATGTTGAATCGCGAAAAGAGAAAGAGATAAAAGGAAAAAATTAGAAAGGAAAAGAACAGAGCCAGCAGAATAAAACTTCGCGAAGCAGAAATAGTAGAAACGAATGGAAAAAGGATACATGTATATATATAAGTATATATGCATATATTAATGTATGTAAAGGAGAAAAGATCGACAAGACTAAAAACTATTTTCCTATCATATAGCGTAGGGTATATATTACTATCAAAGATAATTCGTGATATAAATTTTAATTAATTACTGATTTCAATGTTACGATATCGTAAATGAAAGCTGAGCAATAGAATAATCCTAAAGTAATACTATAAATCATATATATGTTTGACTCTCTAATCGAGGTTTGAATAAATACCTTTAAATTAACCAGAAAAGTTCAATAATTTTTAACACAAATGAAGATTTAATCGAAGTAATCCTAAAAAACATTCTTGCAATGGTAAACATAGCCATGGTGACCATTCGGAACTTCGTTCGTAGATATGATACCTCAACATGTACCGGGTGGATTTTAATTAACGACCTCGTTGTGCACCGCAACCCCCCCGTTCGTGTATCGTCGTAATTCACATTCATCCACGCACGATAGCAACGCTGCTATGTAAAGCTCCATACGCATTCGTTCGTTGGTTCGTTCGTTCGTTGGTTCGTTCGTTCGTTGGTTCGTTCGTTCGTTGGTTCGTTCGTTGAACGATAGTGGCCTATAAAGCCCAATGGGGATTACACGTGCAGACGCGCGTAAACCCGAGGCCGAACATGCTTGCTCGGAGTCATTTCGATGGTTGAAAATGTACGGATCAGGGAACGTGTTGTCTGATGTCGACAAATTCTATATCTACTACTACGGGGTATACTTTAACAGGAGTGTGACTAATTACAAGTATGCATTCAGGTCAAAAGCAATAACAATAACAAAAAGAAAGAAAAAAGAAACGAATGGAAAAAGTAGCAAGAAGGAAGAAAAAGGAAGACACAAAATTTGGATAATCCTACCTTTACATATTTATAATCTCAATACAAAATTCTACTTGAACACTTTAGATTCTTTTTTTTTTTTGTATTATTGTAAGTAAGTATAATTATACGGTTCGGCATATTGGAATGCAAATTGAGCTGATACTTAAGGAAATATTAAGAGAAATATAGAGTACAAGTTGTTGCGTGTACGAGGCACTATCTCTCGTGGTAATGCGCTTGCGTAAAAAGGTCAAAAAGCATTTGGTCATGTTTCGCCGCAAGGAAGGTGTTATATTCCAGTGGCCAGCAGCGGTGCATGTCGAGTTAATTGATTCCGAACGACGAGGAGAACGACGAGGAGGAGAACTACGACTACGACGACTACGTCGACGACGACGACGACGACGACGGCGATTCGCACGTGTCACACCGACATTAAGCATTACATTGGGTCTGCATCGTGGACCACACGCCGATCGTCGTCGCACGTGCGAACAACTGATGTACACGAAGAACCGATTTGCCGATAGTGTACGGTGGCCGGGTTACTGTTCGAATAAAAAAATTCATTATAATTGACGTCACATGTTCGGTTTAATTTCTCTTGCGTGTCGATTCGAAATATTACCAATCGAGATGTTGTATCTGTGCATGGATACCTTTTTTTATTTTTTTTTATTTTATCGAACCTGAAACATAATTCAATTCACGACGCCTAATTGTTATTTGAATTTGTTAACGATTCTATATAGTTTATAATTTTTGAAATACAATCTATTAGCAACGAAAATGATTAGAACGGTCAAGTATATAACGTTGTTTAATTTATATAATAATTATAATAATAATAATAATAGTAATAATTTACCATTGACCAACGTGTATGAAATTAATTAGATGGAATTTAATTGTATCCCATTAAAGGTAGAAATTTCCTGATAATTCACACATACCAACCATACTTAGTTACATATAAACATCACGAAGTTATTAACTCGGCCGCAAAGTATTTATTAACGTTCTCGCTTAAATAATATTTATTAACTTCGATGAATGCGATATAACGATCTTTAACTAATTTTTATTAAAAATATTAGAAAAGAAAAGAAATACTTTGGAATATTTTATTAACAATTATATGTTTCTTGAACATTCGTCATGTTGAAAAAGAAACATACGAAACGGGAATATAATACAAAGGACGCCTTCCCACATAACATTGAAAGAGTTTCCCGCCTGACGAATGACATCGACTTGCGTGAACCTGACTCCAAGTACTTCTTGATGACGAACGTAACGTCATTCATTGCGTGCTTAATTAACGCAAGAGCAATGCAGCTCGTGAATAAGAAAGAGCTAAAGAAAAAGAAAGAGAAAGAAGTAGAGTTCAACTCAGGTCATTCTCCGACTTCAGGCACCATTCTCTTTCTTTCTTTATTTATTTATTTTTCCTTTTCCCATTGCAACGCTCACTCACAAATTCGAGCCTTTTCAACAATTATAATCGTGCCTTATAAAATCCTTTCGCCAAATCGCTATTTAACCAAGAATTTAATTAACTTGTTTTGATAGTTTAGCAAGAACTTCTCTGATCGGTATTTTTCATTAAAAGGATCTAATTAATAAACGGTACATGGTGAAAAGAGTGATGGATGATAACAGAAATGAAAGAATTAAATACTCTGAAAATTTCTCAATGTGTTTTTCAGTTGAAGATCTAAACTAGAAACTCTTGAGAGATCTGCCAAAGGCGATTTCGAATTCTGAAATTACCGCCATAATACTTGACGTTTAACTTTACCTAGAATAACTTTAAGGATTGAGTAATATTCTATCTGGTATATATTCGTATATACGTGTGTAGGTTTTTATAGACTACCCGGAAGAGAGAAATAGAAAGAGAGATAGAATACCTGAATTCCAATTCCTTTTAGTCATCGTCATCTTTTCGATCGCCAAGGAGCAGACAAATGTTTCTTAAGATTTGAAAGGAGGAAATGTTGAGGGCGTAGGCATAAGTCTCGACACTACCACTCGTCACCAGGACTATCATCACATCCGCGTAGGATTTCTAGAGGGTCCAGAGACAGGCAGATTAGACAAATGTGATAATAAAATCGGTTGAATTCTCTACTAAGGATTTATTTACTTAACAGTTGAGAACGTCATAAAACTATTCTCAAGTATAAAACGTTTGTTTTTCAATAGTTCTCCACCCACATCTTGCATAACTTATTGTTAACATTATTTTCTCTCCCGTATTCGATAACGTTGTACGATTTCTATTGCGTCATAATTATTCATCTTATTTTAATTCAAAATACCAATCGATTTCCTTCAAACGTATTATATTATTTTCTTGTATTTCAAAACTTTAAGTAGGTATCTCGAGGATCGGCGTAGAAAGAAAATTGTTAAACGGGCGTTAGACTAGTAGATTGTTGAAGATTCACCAAAGCAAAAAATTGAGAAAAGAGAGATAAAAGGACGAAGGGGGAGGGAGGAAGAAAGGGAGAGGTGGAGGGCTGGGGGGTCGAAAGAAGCAGATGGCGTAGATTATAGAGTCGAGCGAGCGGAACACGGTAAAGCAATTTCTGTTACAAGCACACTTTCTCGTTTCCGCGAAGAGAATCTTTCGAGTTACTTGAAGGAATTTACATGCACATTCTTCGTGCGCGCACATATATTTTCTATGTAACTGTGAAATAAAGACGAAAGGTTTTGTGAATGGCCAAACAAGTCACCCTCTCTCTTTCTCTCTTTCTCTGTACCGTTCACCTCTTCAACAACTCACTCTTTTGCTCTTAAATCTATATAATTCTACATAAGCACGAGCTTATCATCGCTTTCCATGAAAGCTGTATCCATGTACGTGTACCACGATATCGATTTCGCCGTCGTTAATGATAATTAAGGCCTGGTGCAACGAGATTTCGCTAATGGAACATAACGTATACGGAAATATAACGCGTTTAGGTTAAGCTAATGCGCGGTGATTATCTATTTTTTCTTTCTCGACTAAATATATTTTTTACACTTTTTTTTTATGTGTCGTGTAAATATTAATAATAATAATAATAAAAAATATGTTACTTCATTAAGGATGCTTTGAAACGAACGTTTAGATCTTCTACGAGGAATAAATAAAAATATAAAAGTAAAAAAGTGTGATGAAGATTCAATTCACGTTAATAAGTGCGTCTTTACGAAACACTAGTTTATCTTTCAAGAAAGTATATTGTGTATTAAGTTGGAAGTGTGAGAGTAAATAGGAAAAGAGAGAGAGGAAGAGAGAGAGAGAAAGAGAAAGATAGATAAGCTGTTCCGTTCGTTGATAATTCGCAAATCCTCGAGGGTGATGATGGTGGTCGATTATTCTCGCTCGCCGGCTGGTTATCATAGTGAACTGTTGTAGGCGCCAGCCAGCTAGAACTTGCCTTTTCCGCGTCTGCTTATCATTCTTATTAATATCATTCATTGAGCGTGAACAATAGCACGAGCGCAAGCATCGAAAACAATTTTTTTTTCTCAATGTAATACACTTTTCTCGGTTTATGTTTAGTACCTCGACTCAATCATTGGCTACCATTACGCGGGTATATATATTCATGCGGATTTGTATGTGTGTATGAGTTTGTGTGTGTCCATTTGTGTATGTATGTGGTATGCAATACTCTCTTCGAAACGATGATGAATGTAATGGCCGTTTATCATTACACCGCTATAAATTATTCCGATACAAATTAATAACTTCATGCGAGGAGAGATTTAGAGTTATTTTTCTTCCGGGTTATGTATTGCCGATGGATAATGAATGAAGGAAGCGTTGATGATCGTCATTAGAAGTCGTCTTGATTAATACTGCGTTATTCAGTCGAGGAAAAGCAATAATAGAAACGAAATTGCGAATGAGGTAATAGAAATACCAGATAATGGAGAGTAGACGTATACATTTTCTCAAATTCTCTAAATGTACTCATATTATTTCTTCTTTTTTTATTATTATTATTGTTATTGTTAATAATAATAATAATAATATTTATTAATTACAGGTAGGCTATTATCGCGAATTGTTTTTCTCGATAAAATGTCAGAGTTGGTCATTTATAATACGTCGCAGTCGCATTACAAGGTATTTGCGAAATAATATCTCTCCTACGTGGAGAAATTATTAAAGAGAAAATAAAAAAAAAAGGAAAAAACCAAAATTGTTATCATAACGATCTTTCGCGTGCAATATTTGTTCGTGTGCATTATTGTTTTTAATTATATTAAATTACTAAACATCCGAAATGTCCTACCATGCATATGCATAACAGATATTTCATCCAAACGCTCACGTTTATTGAAACTATTATTCTTTATTAAAATATTTTATCTCCTATACGAAAAATGGAAACTTAATAATATTTTTATTCAATTTTATTAATAACCAATTTTATATCCAACTCGATACTGTATATCCATATTAAATAATGAAACTTTTAAACGCGTACTTTTTCAATTAGATTCATACTATTATACATATTAAAAGCACGATTTTGATTTAACCAGTTTAAAAATAATAACTCGAGGCAAAACTTACGAACTTTTAACCGTGACTGGCAAAGGGTATGCCAATACAAAACGGTCGCATTCTGAAGCGTGCCTTAGGATGTACCAATGCGATTCAAGAATTTGCAGGACGTGCTCCTAGCACACGGGAAGATATTCAATGCATATGGATTTCTCGCGTGGATTTCTATGTACATCTTTTCTTGGTAAGGCCAACGACTCTTTCTTCACTCTCTCTCCTCTTTCTCTTCCTCCTCCTATTTATCCCTTTTTCGTATTCTCCAATATTTTTCCTTTTTCTTCTTCTTCGTCTTCTTCTTATTCCAAGTATTCTAAAGCATAGAAAAGAAGTGAGAGTGAGTGAGATAGAGAGAAAGAGAAAGAAATAGAGAGAAAGGGAGTGAAAGAAAGAAAGAAAGAAAAACGATAGTAGACAAGAAGAAAAGCGTCGTTCCCCTTGCTATCGTCATCTTCGTCGTCGTCGTTGTCGTTGTCGTAGTTGTCGTTGATCCAGGACAATATGGTCAGAAAGGAATTCTTAAGGAGCAGACGGAGGAATAATAATACCGGGAAGAGTAGTAGAGACTTCGTTTAGACACACTTGCCTTAAACGAGATTCAACGAGGAGACCTCTCTCGTAGCCCATTGCGAGAGGATTGTTGATTGCTCTCTTCGTCTCTTTAATTTACCATGAATCGCTCGCGGCAACTGTAAGTGAGCTTGGATCGAAGAACGCAAGACTGAATGGACTCTACGATCTACTTTCTTCCTTTATTTCTATTTTTTCTCCCCCTCTCTCTCTTTCCCTGTTTCTCTGTGCCTTTCTTGTTCAATGATCTTTTACGAGAATTGCGAGCATACTTTTCCTGGAAAATGATTGTCTATGAAAGTCTATTAAGTTTAATTACTTACGTTTGAAAGATCACAACAGCTTTATTACTAATAAAAGAAAGGTTTCACATAATGAATAAATTGTTTTTCTCTTTCAAAAACTTATTCATATATATACAGTGAGCTATAAGAGTATTCGTACCCACTCTCATTGTAAATTTTAAATAATTTGATATTTATTTGTAATAAGGAAACTATGAAAATTTCTATACACTAATTAAGTTCTAACATAAGTTAATTATTTAAAATCATTTTAATTCGATATTTTATATTAGGTAAAATTTAAATTTGAAATACCCAAATGTTCGTTTATTCCTAGATTATTGAAATATAACTGAAACGGTATTAATTCGTATTCCGACGAATGAAAAAGATATAGAAATTCTGTCTTATTGTATATAACTATTTTAAATCATTTTAATACAATTTGTTCGTGTTAAAGAATTTCAAGAAAAATTCATTCACGTTAATAAATATTATTTACAATTGAAATGTTTATATATAAACGTTGTCCGAATGTAATGACGAATTCGATGTTAAATTATGCTCGATCATTCTATTCATTCATTCATTCATTCATTAATTATCGTTCGCAGTGATTCGATACATCAAGACTGCCATTATATCATTTCCTCGTTCGACGAATAATGATGAAACGAAACATCAATCCTCATGATTTCTATGTAGTCAATTAGACAAATTATTATTATATCTTTCTTGATTTCATATTATTATTCACATCATTCTTAATAGAAATTATGAAAGGATATATAGTATTAATTTTAAACTATCACGTTACACATACAGTATCTCAAATAGATTTCATTATTATTAAAGCTTAAGTTTCTTGGTTAACTCATTACGATCGTTCCTGGGATGAAATTTTGGCGTACAACGGGTACGGTGTGCAAATGAGCAATAAAGAATACATTTCGGTAATTCGATTCTCTAAAGTATAAATTTCCAAGCTATAAATCATCTGGCTTAGAACTGGTGTAGCATAAAATCAAGAAGTCCAATATGCTAACGTATTTACGCTTAACACGTTAGAGGAGATCAAATAAATTCAACGCTTTTAACGTTGGAAACTGTTGGTGAGGAGCGTAGTCGTGAAATTGGTTGTAAAATCTAAAGCAAGACGTTAAGTATACCAGAAAGAGTGAAAGAGAGAGACACAGAGAGAGATAGAGAGAGAGAGTAAAGAGTAAAGAGTAAACGAGTGGTTTGAAGAAACTATTCGGACGTCGACGGCATGACGAAGACGTCCAACAGTGAGCAGAAGAACGGTGCCGTCGGTAGATGTCCATTTACATAACAAGATTATTTCATTTTCCCTGCGAATGGAGCCGTAACCCCTTATGTAAATGTGAAACACGTGAAAGGCGTGCGATCTGAGCGGTTTCTATAGGAGTACCCTCGCCATATCCTGTGAACAACCGTGCACGCCCTTTTCCTTTATATTAATCCATAACGTGCAACTTATGCGCGAACAATCGGTGCATCGAAAAATATTCGTCGACAACGAAGCGTCCGTATTCTATTTTTTATTATTTTTTATTATTATTATTTTCTTTCTCTATCCCTTTTCCTTTTACTCTATTTCTTTCTTATCCCTTTGGAGCCATAATTCATAACAATAGGATCAGGGATGAGTTCTATATTAATAACGCTAGGTCGAACTTGATTCGAAAGTTTTCCGTGTAGCCAGTAGGTTCATACAATTTATCAAAGCCCATAGTATTAAACCATAAATGCTTTCATTTAAAATTTAAACAACTAAATGAATAGAAAATAGAGATAGAAAGAGAGAGAGAGAAAAAAAAGAAAAAAGAAAAATCATAAAATAAAATATTACGCATTGGTTCTTCTTCAGATCATTGTATAATAAACTGAAAGGAAATTAAAAAAGAAAAGTGACTTTTCTTTTTTTTCTTTAGAAATTTCCATTTTCACGCGATCAATTTAATTTCGTTGGAGGTCTGTAGAAGGCGGCTCGATTGAAATTTAAATTTTCCTTGCTTATTATTATACCCATTATGCAAGATCGTGATGTAGTATGGTACCTACGTACCCAAGTGTGTTTTAAGTATGTTCTCGTTTCACCTCGGTAAAAAAAAATCAATACGCCCTAGTTTGCTGTTAGCCTGTGCATGTAATTTTTTTCTTTTTGTATGTTTGAGTGTCGTTAACAATTAATATAATGGTAATTAGATGCTAACTAAACAATTGTTATATCAATCATAATAACTGTATCCCTTGATACGTACATAGTATATGATAACAGAGATAGAAAAGGGGAAAGATAGAGAGACAGAGAGAGAGAGAGAGAGAGAGAGAGAACTAATTCCATGTTACTAATTAGTCGTATAATTGAAGAAGCCATTAATCGAATAACAGGGCCAATTGCTAGATGTACCACTGAGTACTCAATTATGTGCATCCGTCCAACTATTAGCCGCAAATTTATCCGTATAACAAATTGTCAACGCCAAACAATGGACAACCAGAGGCAGTGCAGCATAGTGCAATTTCGTATTTCAGTATACGCTTATGAGATATCTTTGATGTCATTCTAGCATTGGTGAAGAGAGAGAGAGAGAGAGATAGATACAGTTCACTGTTAATACTAATAGATTTTACCATCAAAGCACATGAAAATACAAGGATTAATAATATGCAAATCGATTTTGATTGTGTGTATTTTGACGTTTATCTCAACTTAATTGACTGATGTTGTAGTTACACCAATGCTTCGACAATTTTGCGGTACTACCATTTAATACAAAAAACCGTGTGAATATAGTTGTCAAGGAGTAAGGAAAAAGCAAAATAAAACGAAACAAAAAAAATATACCAAAAAAGGAACAAAAAAACTGGAAACCTGATAATCGGTTCACCGATATGCAGTGTATGTACACACGCGATTTAACTTAGGGGTTTCCCCTAAAAATGATGCCGCGTCGAGTACCGAAATCGATCGTTCGAGCGAACGTTAAAAGTTAACTCAAAAGTGGGCCAACTAGCTGTAGGGGTTTCGACGAAAAAAAAAAAATATTAAAAAAATATATAAAAAAATATTTAAAAAATAATACACGACAGGTAATAGTGTGTAAGCTTCCATTTTCATCCTAGTCTGTCAGGATTCATCATTGATATGCAATTCTCGTATACACATTGAAAGAGATTCTTGTATCATGGAATACAAAAGGTTCGCGAGACCAAGGAAATAGAAAAAAAAAAAGAAAGAAAGAAAGGGAAGATAAAAGAAGTAAGATGGTGGGTTACAAAATATAAGGGGAGAAAAAAAAGTAAAGAAAATAAAAAGGAGAAGAAGAGAAAGAAAAAGAAAATAGGGAAGTAAAAAGAAGTAAGAAAGAAAGAAAATAGTGTAAGGAAAAGTTCTAGTCGGGAAAGCATCAGATCCAAGTAGGCGCACGGTACTTTGTTAAATTATTAATACAAGCCCCACCATCGTAAAAGCATACGGTAACATAAATTCGCTCCTACCATTCCATATATGCTTATGTACACACATATTACATATACTTATATGTATATCGACCAGCGAGAACAAGTCGGACATTGAGCGTGACATAAATACGTAATGTAACCCGTACTCGTGAAATATGAAGCTAAACTAGAATAGGGATGGGGAAGGGGAGAGAGAAACACAAGCGGGAGAAAGAAAACAAGAGAGAAAGAGAGAAAAAAAGAGATAGGAATTTTTATTAGTTAATATAGGGTTTATTTGTAATCATTTACTACCTTAGGTGTGTCACAAAATAGATAATAGAAAAAAACTTATATAAAATGAAATAATAAAAAACGTAAAGATGAGTCGCGTGTATCTGTGATATTAACTTCCTTTAGTTTTTGGAACGAAATCTAGACGATATCATCTTATATTTTTTACCTAAAGGAAAAGGAAAAAAAAAGGATTGGCAGGGATTTATTGGCTGGCAGGTAGTAGTAGGACGATGTGACGACATAACTCGATAAGGGTCTTTGGCACGAGGCAGAGGGTACAGAAGCAGGGGCACAGGGATAGAAAGAAAGAAAGAATAAAAATATATAAGAAGAAGCAAGCTTTTTATTTTTCTTCTTCTTCTTCTTCTTTCACGTCTTTTTCCTTCGGGTCTAAAGATTCGTCTCTCTTTTTCTCAAGAACCGTGGTCGCGTCACGGTAGATCGGATGATGCGGATGAGTGCCGAGTACAGTACAATACGTCTCATAGCAGATGTGCGTGGTCTTCAATGGGATCGTACTACGTACTGCTTTCTCTTTCTCACTGTTTATCTGTCTGTATGTCTATCTCTCTCTTTTTCACCCTCACTCTCTCTTCCTTTACCTCTCTCTTTTCTTTCCTCATATTCTGTTCTCGTCTTTTCACCATTCTTTCGATCCTTCTTTTTTCTCTCTCTTTTTTTCCCCCAGACTATCTCCCACACCCACCTACCCCATTCCCGAATGCCAATAACTCTTCTAGATTCATTTCCTCTAATACTCGGTGCCTTTTTATTCTTTTACCTTTTTTTTTTCTATTTCTTTCGGTTCTTTCTATCTCGAGGGCAACGCATTCACCTCTTTGTTATCGTATGTATACTTAATAATAATAATACAGAAATATAATACTCATTTTCAAAGGAAAGTATGATATAATAATTCATAGGACGTATATAAATACAAATATTCCGTTTACTTCTTTGTACCTAATTAGCTATCCTATTAGTATTCTATTTCTTTTTTTTTCGATTACGTACGTAGAATTCGCGATAACTATTGAAGTATGATGTAGTACTCTTCCCTTTTCTCTTTTTCTCTCTCTCTCTTCTTATCTTTTCACCCTTTTTCGTATTTTTTCTTGCTGTTCTTTTTGCGATTCAAGCTATCTCCCTTCACATAGCCAGATGCCAATAACTCTTCTACATTCATTTCCTCCGATACTTGCCTTCCTCTTTCTCTACCCTTTCCTCTTCGATTTTCTCCACATGTTCAACTAACATCCATGATGCCCTATCACGCTTTTCACTCACGTTACTAACGAATCTGTGTACGTACGATTTAACAAACTCCATTTCTCGCTAACTTCGAACGGTGGCAACTTCAAAGACAAGCGGTCTGTACTCCTCTCGTAGCTCGGCCAAATACTTTCTTTGATGAATCCATTTGGCAATTATCGTGGACGAGTTAAGCCTCCTCTTCCCCCTCTTCCTACTCCTCCTCCTCATACTCCTGTTACTATCTCTTTCTCGCTTAGCTTTTATGAAATTTCTGGCATGGAATCGTAGCAAATCAAAGGATCTAATCAAAGGATCTTTCATCTTTCATAACATTTAGATCGAATCGAGGACCTATAGAATGTTCGACGTTTAATCTAGGATTGTCTGTGAACAAAAACCAACGTGACATTTCGTACCTTTGTTCGAAGTTCATTTTGAAATTCTTACCCCCTTTTTCATTTTTCTTGATAATATTAAATTCGCAACATTGTGGATTGTCAAATATACCTTTTTTATCGCGTTTGTTTTTTTTTGGAAATATTTATAAAAATGCATTGAAGAATACTTATTTAATATTTGATTAAAAGCTTACAAGAATTTCGACAAAACGTTCTTCTGTCAGTAAAAGGAAAGAATAAAAGAAGAAAGAAAGAAATAAATAAATAAAGAAATAAAGGACGGGAAGAAAGGCAGTAAAAAGATAAAATGAAAGAAAGGCATTGAAACGGCGTTCCCTTATTTTTTTTTTACTAAGGTTTACCCTCCTATATGTCCTCGTGCTGTTTCTCAGTTTGCTAGGTCAAATTATTACCGGCAATACGAATGCATCAGAGTGATTCGGATATAATAGAAGCGACAATGGTGATTTCAAAGCGTACGAGACACTCGAAACCGAGTGACGGATAAGTGTCCCTGTATACCCATATTGAGAACAAACCTTTCATCGGGGCGTGTTCCAATTGGTAATACCGTCTGTCGTATCCTTCAAAATAGAACGACAAAAAAAAAGTCATTATTTTATCTTTTATAAAAAAAATATACGATACATTCATATTTCTTTGCGTGTTTCACTTTTCTCTTTTTTTTCCAATTTCATTTAACGTATATCCAATCAGGATGACAACGTTTTGATACAATATTACGCGTACGAGCGTATCTAAGCTGCCTGATAAAAGAAAAATCAACATGAAACGGGAAAAAAAGGAAGGAAGGAAGAAAGCAAGCAACATCAGCAACAACAACAAAAACAACAAAAAATATCGTCCAACCAGATTTATATTTCTATAACCGTATACGCAGACACGCACGCACGCACACACATATATATACACACACACGCATCCATTTTCACAGGAACGCGTTATTCTTGCCATAGAATAATCTACGTTGGCTGCCAGTGAAGCGATGTATCTTCGAAATATTCTGTATATTAATCTTGCTTAACGATGCTATCATATTTCACACTCAACGTCGCGAATGTGCGCACCTGTAACCTCCCCCTTCCCCCTATTCTCTCCTTCTTCCCCCCATTCCACTGGTCCATTCCATTAAAGTAACGTTTTCGTATCGCTTAATTATGAATTACTGATTGCAACATTCTACTCGAGCGTAAGCATTAATTGTTAATCAGAAATGATAAGATCTTAATACACAAATTCGAACTTTCGAACGTTATTCCCTTTTTTCGACGAACGTTCTAGTTCGATCGATCATTCGTTGAATTAAATCAGTCCTCTCTTTATCTCTCTTTCTGTCTATCTCTTTCTCTCTTTCTCTCCAGAAGCACCATAAAAATGAATTCGAAGATATCCACCTGTAGAACCAGCTATTGCCATTCTTCTCCTGATTCGATGTAAAACGAGAATAATTCAGCGTACGGTTCTTTGCGAGATGAATAAAAATTTCTTGATGAAAAAGAAATAGAAGAAAAAAAAATGGTAGAAAATAGATAAGGGTAAAGTAAAAGGAACAAAGAAGAAAAAGCCGAAGCGGTAAAAAATTTAAAAAAAATTTCGCAACGGCTTGCGAAACGTGCAAGTGCATGCGTTACGTTGTGCAATTATAAATCTTGAATAAGAAAAAAAAAAGAATATGTTTCTAGAACAGTGAATTATACGATCCGTGATCTCGGTTTTTTTTTCTTTTTACCATGAAGAGTAAATTTAATTAATGGATTTAATTAATATTGCTGAACGTGAATTCTGTTAAAACAGAAAAATAAATAGAGAAATATTCGTTAGGATAAAATATTAATTGCCTTAGCGTCATCGTTTGCGGTAATCTCACTGTAAGTTACGGTTTAAAGAATTAGCCATGCGAAGGGAATGGGGTCTATGGGTTTCTTTATTTTTTGTTTTGTTTCTGTTTTTTTTTTATTTTTCTTTTATCGAAGTAGTCGTCGTCAGGCTGCTTTTCGGTTCGATATTGACTAACGCGCGACGTTCCGCAAGCCGGAGAATGTTCCGTCATTATTATTATTTTTTTTCTGTTCTATTTCGGCTACTCCTGTTTGCCCAAACTAGATATCTGCGGTACTTTTCCAGCCGTGCATCCTTTGTAACTCGCAATGACCGCTTTTTTCATCCCTTTTGTGCCCGGTAGTTTTCCATTGCCCGTATTTGCTTTCATTGTTTCTGCCGGACCCAGCAACGCCGGCTGCTGTTGCTACTGCTACTGTTACTGCTACTGCTACTGGTACTCCTACTGCTACTGCTACTGCTACTGCTACTGCTACTGCTACTGCTACTGCTACTGCTACTGCTCCCTTGCATTTTCATTCCTTTGATCTGACAGCGTACGTACGAACCATCGTCCACGTGCTTCGATGTTAAAAAACGAAAAAGAGAAAGAAAAAAAGGAAAAAAGAAAAGAACGCAGAATACGAACGCTTCCATTTCTCTGTCTATCCGTCTTTGTCTCTGTGAAATCAACCCACCCTCCCCCTCCTTCCTCCACATATTGCTGCAGACTTTTTTACGGGGCTGCGATATCGATTCCGCTTAAGCTCCAATTCTATATATTTTATTATAATCCTTCAAAAAAAAATTTTTCTCTCCTCGTCTAGCTATATTTATCGAAACTAAGAAATATATCTATCCCTTTTCCCAAAGATTAATTTATCTTATGTTACAAATAATCTTTTTATACTAATTCCAAATCGATTGTTCTTTCTTTTCTTTCAAGAATCCATAATTTATTACGATATTTTATATTTTTGTTTACTGAAACTAGAAAGATATCCATTTTGCTGCGAGTAAAGGTTTTTATCACCAAAGTCACACATAATTTCACAACTCTTGCATATATAATTTTTATCGGGACGCTCCGTGTTCTTCCAAGGTTGAAAATATAAGACCAACGTCGTACGTCAAAGTGACGTAAAATATGTGAACGTATGGACGCATATGCTCGTGTACGTGTATGAGAGTGCAGTCTAGTCCAAGAGACATATACACAACTTCCACCTCCCCTCTACCCTCCATTCCTCCTACCCTCCTACCCCTCATCCCTCTCAAGTTCTCCACAGCTACTCGTCGGTGGTATGACTGCACACCCTACGGTTGAACCACCCCTTCGCTAGGTGCACTTAACCGTAGAAGGGCTTGGGAACACACAGGACACCATCCACTTATGTCGTGGTTTCCCCATTGGCATCATACTAAACTAAGTGAACGAGAGAACGAGTATCGTCATTAAGCAATTCCGCTTGTAAGCGTGTTGAACGGGGAACGAAGAAGGGACGTGCGATATCCGAGAAACTTCTCTCGCACTCAGGTCTACGTATATGTACCGATCTCAAGTACTTTTTGCTTTCAAAGAGAGAGAGAGTGAGAGAGAGAGAATGAAAACGAGAACAAGAGAGACAAAATATCACGCCATAGTCAGCGAGAATTTCGTCCAATCAATTTTGTAAGATGCATTCAATCCTAACGAGAGAAAAGAAACAAAGAATATCAAACCGAGAGAAATAGTATTGCAATAAAATTCGTAAACGAAAAAATAGTAGGAATTATTTAAACGAAAAGGAAAGAAAAAATAAATAAATAAATAAAAAGAAAATCTTTTTTCCAGTGATCTTAATTCGTTTCGATTGTAAGACATAACGGTGTAAAACTATGAACTAAAAAAAGAGAAACTATCTGCGAGAAGGTACGTGATATATTTTCGAAGCAATCTAAGAGTTTCTAGCAATGGCTATAAAAAGAAGCAATTAGGTCAGAACACGTTAACATCGACTTCTTCTCTCGGATATCAGGTTCAAAAAGAGAATAGGGTACTCACAAAAGGTAGTAAATGCAATTATCGTTAGATCATAAAGGAACAGTATATCTCCGAAAAATCTGTGGGAAACCAATTTTCGAGGAAACGAGAGCCTCCGAGTTTTTCTTACTTACTTACTTACTTACTTACTTACTTACTTTCGAAACAATGCTATAATTACGTTGGGTAATTACATTCGCAATGACGACGACGGGGCAGGAGGAGGAGAGTAAGGTTACCGACATCTCGGAGCAAGTTTTCCGCGTGACTTCGTTTCCCGCAATTTCCGAAAGATTTTCGCACAAGGATAGGAACTAGTAGACGAGTAGTAGGTCTCCAAGTATCGTGGACCAGGCAAGCTTGATTAAAGTTTAATGCGTCTTTACGACGCTGTAAAAAGGACGATCCAACTCTTTGGGAAGCCAAGAATCGTACTCGTACTCGATTACGGACTCCCGAGACCACGATGATGGACTCTTAACGATCCCACGAATTTCTACGATAGTGTACCATCTCGATAGAACTCTCATTCTCTCTTTCTCTCTCTCTCTCTCTCACACTTTTTTCTTTCCATTTTCTTCTCTCTTCTAGAAAAGCGAACGATTCTTCTGATCACCTAATCGTTTCGCTCTGGAGAATCGAGTTAATCAAAAAGATTCGACGCCTAACTTCTATCGCGATTCGCACGAAATTATTCCCTCGATTGGTGGTGGGTAGTGGTGGTGGTGGTGGTTGTACGATCGATCGTTTCAGAACTAAAGACGATTTGTTACTCGCTCGGGATCGTTTTATAATCGAAAAATAAACGAGCAAAACAAGCATTTTATCAAGTGCAATAAATAAAACCATTTTCCTTTTTACGATAGGATCTATCGAGAAATATATCGGCCAAGTTTCGAATTAGTATATATGTAATAACTTAGATGAAAGAGAGATAAAGAAAGAGAGAGAAAGATAAATGTCATAAGATATATATAGTCATATAATATATACCTGAACTCGTCCTTTAATTTCGAAACAGTCACTTCCATCGTATCAAATATCGTCAACCTGCGGCGTTCCACAGTCAAACC
The DNA here is from genome assembly GCA_023678845.1 of Mischocyttarus mexicanus. Taxonomy (NCBI): domain Eukaryota; kingdom Metazoa; phylum Arthropoda; class Insecta; order Hymenoptera; family Vespidae; genus Mischocyttarus; species Mischocyttarus mexicanus. Next base: position 119,878 of record JACGTP010000009.1, read on the forward strand.
CAAAATTCAACTACAACAAATTTATTTCCGTTCCCTTCGATGATCCGTGTTAGTGTTGATTATGTCCCTCTAAGGATTACGCATCCCCGTAGGCTAGAGGGACGTAAAATTAGTATACCTTGTTACGCGGTTACGTAGCCTGTTCGTTAAGCAATTTCTCATATAACCGCGAGATGTGCAGTTAGATAGGCGGATATTCAATATCGGTGAACATTTCTGTTGAGGAGAAGAGTGGGAAAGGGTGGGAAGAAGGGAGAGAAGAGAATGGTTGAAGATACGAGTGTATCTCTCTCTCTCTCTCTCTCTCTCTCTCTCCCCCTCCCTTTGTTACGTGTTAGTATTACGTACGTACATCTATTCATATATAATATACGTATAGATAGCTTTGTGTTCACCAATCCTCCTCGTAGCCCGTTACACGTCAAAGACGAGGAATTAGTAATCAAATACGTGCTTCGTTGTATACAATTACGTTGAACACGCTAAGAAGAAACTTAATCAAGACTATAATATATCGTAGCCGTACTGGAATGCTGTGTGTAAAAAATACGCTTCCGCGTATTTCGATGCAACGAACGAGAGGAATATCTTCGGGGAAGCATCGATCCCCTCCTCTCCGCCTAGACGTTATTTATCCCGTTTCAACTTTTTATTTCACTCCCTTCTTTTTCTTTTTCTTCTTCTTCTTCTTCTTATTCTTATTTTTCTTTCCTTTCCCTTTTTTAACTTTTTTTTTTCTTTCTATTTTAACAAGATGCAATTCATTTCGCAGATAATGCATCGATCGATCGTGCACTCGCAAGAAGTAAGTTCCATTGCATTTAAAAGTGTTGAACTCGAATAACGTGGATTATTATTTTGATTTTATTCTAGTCAGATTTAACGATGTCTCTCCTTATGTTAATTATCAACGCAAATGGTAATAGACATTGACACAGTTTTTTTTATTAGTGTATTATATCTGTGTCGATTTAATTGGCAACGTTATCCTTTACTTTTTACGAGAAAATAGTGTTGTTGAATATTTTTTAACGAAAAAAAAGAAAAAAAGGGAAAAAGAAAGCAAGAATTTTCGAGTACTACATTTCATTTGAAAAAAAGTTGGTGGAAACATATTTCGACAAAAAAAAAAGTTAACAAAGCGAAAAAAAACTACCCCATCCTCTTTCTTTCTCGAGTCCTCTTTTTTTTACTCTTTCACCAATCGAACGTCCCCGAGGATGAATATTATCGAAGCGTATTTGAGAAAAAGAGAGACAGAGAGAGACAGAGAGAGAGAACCGCCTGAAAAGTTTTTCTCTCCTCTCGCACCATCGTTAAATATGTTTCCGGAGGGTCGGTCTTAATAATACCAAGCGTCTCGAGAGTCACGACAAAGCAAGAACCACCCCATCGGCTAGGCCACGAGCACTTTGACACCGATGTGTAGACTGTCTCCTACTCTTTCTCTTTATGTTTTGTTCTTTTTTATTTCTTTTTCTTTCTCTTTCTGTCTCTCACGTTCTCTCGCAATTCTATCCAACGTTGGTACCTTCTCCCACCCACTTCCGTCGTTTTGCCTCTTCCGGTCCGTTTCACCGGACCGTTTCCATCTCTCTCTCTCTCTCTCTCTCTCTCTCTCTCTCGATGTCTTTCTCTTTTACTCTTCCTTTCTTTTTCCATTTCTTTTCTTCTGTTTCTTCTATTTTTCTTTTTCTTTTTTTTTACTTTACTTTACTTTTCTTTTCGTTTTTTTTTTATTTTTCCTTTCTCCTTTGACTGCTCCTTTACCCATGCCACCATAACTACGAAGCTCTAACGAGGAAGAGCTTTACGACAGTAGACGAGTAATTAGGGGACTCGTGCTCGTTGAAGGAAACAATCGGCCAGAATCAACAGTGGCATTGTAATAGCTAATTGTAAATCGTACCTTACCCTAACTCTATTCTTATATATTATAGTTTTCATCCAGGTACTCTCTCTTTCTCTCGTCTTCGGAAAAAGGAACCGCTCGGACGTGATAATCGTTTCTCTTTCTTGCTTTTACTTTTTCTTTCACTTTTTTTGTTTCTTTCTCTTTCGCTTGCTTTAGCTTTCCTTTTGAGATCCTTTTCAGATTTATCTCGATCCCATTTTTTCTTCACTTTCTTTTATCTTTCTCTCCCTTTCTTTCTTTCTTTCTTTCTTGTTATTTCTTATTCTTTCTTATTTTGTAATGAGATTGTAAGGATTATTAAATCAGTCATAATTTGCCACGAATTTGTCATAGAATCGTCGTAGTCGTTTTTAGTTTAAAAACCGTTCAAAATCGTTGGATCGTTGACACAGTGTGTCTCGCATTACGCGTCTGCTTTAGTTGGTATAGTTAGTAGAAGCGTACCTACTAATTAGCCGTTGCTACGTCTGTCTCTCCTCGTTAAGCTGAAGCCAAGCGTGACAAAATAAAGAACGCTAGTCGGTAGTTTGAATGAAGTTTTAAGCTCGAGAAGGATATCTCGAAGCTTTCGAGATATTCCCTTTTGTTCTTGGATAAAAATTATCTAATAATAATGAAACGTTTATACAAAATTTTCAACTCGTTCTTTTAATAAAATGATACATTTACACACACACACACATATATATTCTACAGATATGACATTATTGTTTTATAAACGTGTTAATAAAATTATCATTTAAACGAATATACATATTCACAATGCTCTTAACAATGTTTATTATAACCAAATATACTACGAATTTAGTCATCCGATAGATACGATTTTGGTATTATCTGCTTGTTAAACTTTAAAGGGGATGATTTCATTTTGCTCTCGTACAAATTCTATATTTTGAATGTAGAAAAAGTGAAAGTATATTTCGATTTTCCACCAACGTTTTGTACGCTTAATGTATACATGAATGTACGTATATATATACCTGCATACTCTTTGATAGATTCTTTTAGAGTAATTTGATATATAGTATTTAATATTACGTATATTTTAAACATCGCTTAAGATGGAAAAATAAAAATACTTTTTCAATGATACGTTTGAACAAAGCGAATTAGTAATAAATGCAGATAAATTTTGATCGATAAATTAAGTGGCAATATGCTCACGGATATCGCCACTGGACCACGAAGCAAAATTAATCCAACCACATTCGAGCAATGTGTTCAATACTGGGTACGTAATCGTGGGATAATGCATGCTGCGGTACAGGGTAGTAGAGAGATAAGTAGTATGGTGTAAATTCTATCCAATCGAATTTTGATGCTCAATAGAGCTTAACATAGTTCACCGTAAATTATGGACAAAAATATAATCAAATAAATCACTATATTTGATGATATTTTACCTATGAAAATTATTTAACTCTTTTCTTATTTTCTTTTCGCAGACCGATTGGATCTTCTCTAGTTGGTTATCAAGTATAGCGGAAGTAGCGCGGAAAATGTTACAGTGAGTATTATTACTATACAAAGTATACTAGTTATGTTAACTTACATACTTACGTTACGTACTTACATACATACGTGCACTAAATCGTTTTTCCTTAAAAAGTCTTTTAAAAGGGGAAAAAAGAAAAGGCAGTAAATAATACCACAATTACTGAACAAGTTCTTAGTACGACTCTCGCACTTTTCGCGTAATTGCCCTTATATACTAAATAGGTTTAGTCAAAGTTGTACATAGGTTTGTAGGTACCTACTTACCTTGCACGCATACGCGAGAGAGGGGAAGAAGAAGAAAAAAAGAACTTTCTTTTTTGTAATATACCACACACACACCTATAATGATATATTATTAAGGGATATCCTTTGAGGCATACATCACGGGTCGTAGAATTTTCACGACCGCTCGGCAATGCCGGCCCTTTTGCCTGAAGCCGCCGCCGCCGCTGACTTTAGCAAGCTCTTTTAATGCCGCTCCGTAGAACATTATTCAGCCGGCGATGTAAAGTAGAGGAACACGTGTAAAGGTCGGCCTTTAAAACGCCTAACCGAGACCTGCCAACCTTCCTTAGCTTGCGTATATACGCAGGTAAGTATCACCCGTGCTAGCAGCAACAAGTATATACGTGCGCATATCGCATATATCACGAGTTTAAGCACCGTGCATGGCACTTTCGACCTTGAGAACTTGAACCACCCAGTCAGTGATTTCGTTACAACTGCCAAAGAAGAAATTTTCTTCCTTCTATGCTCTTCTCGGTAGTTTACCTTATTTCCTGATAATTAGATATATTGTTTAGTAATTTTTTTTTCCTAAAATTAAAAGAATTGATCGAATTGTTTTGAAGCACTTGCTATATATGAAAATAATTTTTAATATTGAAATATTTTTTATATGATAAAGTAGATCGTTCAATTTTTGCAATACGATTGATTATTGAAGATAGAAGAAACGACGCGTATAGAAAAAATTCATTTCTCCCTTTATTTAAACAAAAATCAAATAAACTGGTACGCATCGATTGAGATATGAAAATTTCAGTTGGACGCACAGACGATAAATATACTACGTCCTCATATTACCCAATGAATAAACAAGGGAGAAAAAAAAAGCTAATAAGTTTATTATTGTTATTCTATCATCGTAAATAACATTATTTGGAAATGGGAACACAAACAGATGGATACGTTCCATAAACGTTTCATTTTTGAGGATTGAAACTTATTCCGTTGTTATTACGTATAAATATAAATATTACTTATTTACGTTGAATAAGCAAATACATTTTTAAAAAATGAACATCAAAATACAAAAAGGGAATATTCAACAAATACGTGTATCTATCAACCCAAATAAGCCCATTGCCTTTTATAGGAACACGATATGATATTTTCGTGTAATTTTGTTATTACAGTTACACACCCAATATATAACTTTCCATTAAAATAAATTAAATATCGTGTTGGTAGATGTGTTCATGAAAAAATGACAATATTTCTGTTTCGGTTCGATCCCTCAAATTGCTACGAGAAATAATCGATTTCACTTTACGTTAAATGAATTCAACCCTATGGGATTTTTTTTCAAATCCTTTTACAAGTTCCGTTTGTGAGAGAGAGAGAAAGAGAAAGAGAAAAAATTTTCAAGAAAGAAATAAAAATAAAAGGATACATTCGACAAGCGGAGTCGTTTCAAACGGGACGCGAGAAAGTACAACGAGTTTCGGAGAATATTCTATTTAAATGCCTTTGACGGGAAAACGAGGAGACGAGAGAAGACGAGACGAAGAGAAACATTTTGCTCCTTTTCGATTCAGCCCACGATATGTTCGCTGATTTAACGACGTCCGTGGGAGCCATTGTGCGTGCTCGCTTCATTTTCTTCTTCTTCTTCTTCTACTACTTTTGCTTCGTCCTTAAATCCTCGATCGTTATTCATCGTGTATTCGAAAGAAAAAGATAAAGAAAGAGAGAGAGAGTGGAGGGGAGGGAAAGTCTTTTTAAATCCAAGAATAAAGACGATAAGATGAAAGAAGGTTTATGTATTTTTAATAAACATCTATTGTCACTTTCTTAATAAATTCCTGACTCTCTGACTAAAAGTTTGGTGTATTAAACTAAACGTCTACAAGTTTCTACAGAGACGAGAGAGTTTGATGTTCAAATATCTTGAAATTGTTCCTTTGTGAATATACTTAGTGTGTATCCTGACCTGAGTGGTACAAACGTACTAGAGGTGGTTATCTACATGCACAGATAATTCGAAACAGAAGAGTAATATAATTTCGTATGAGAGGCTTCGTTTTAGAAAAAATAATCTATTCCGTGAATATATATGTATTAACTTTATGCAAAACTCAATAAAGCAGGATTAATAAAAAAATAATATATATATATATAGGTATATATAGATGCTTTTATAAAATGTTTTACAATTTGTAAACGATAAAGAGACGGAACAAAGTATGTGCTTACTTACCGCAACAGGACATAGTGTGGGAATTAAAGAAAATGATAAAATGGATGGAAGGAAGTAAAAAGGAAAAGAGATAAAGAAAGAATATGAATAAATGAATCGTTCGTTTCGTAAGGCAGATGATAGATGTTCAAAGGGTGAAAAAGAAATGTAAAAGAGAGAGAGAGAGAAAGAAAAAGAGAAAGAGAGAGAGAGAAGAGGAGATAGGTGAAAGGACAGAAGTGTGCGTGTAAGAGAAGGAGAGAGATAAAGATATGGAGCAATAGGCGAATAAAAGCTACGTCGAGCAGATGGCTGGTATGGCCATTAGCTAATGGATCCCTAACACCAGTCCACAAGAGTCATCCGCCACGAGGTACAAACTGGGAGGTAGTTACATCCACGAAACGCTGTTCCTACACCCTTTCACTACCTTCTAGAAGTGGGGAAGGGGTAGTGGGAGATCGAAAAGGGGGGTTGAGAGCTGTTTGGTCTGCATAAAGCCGGCAAAATCACGCGGATAGCAATCGTGCTAAATCACAAACCGACTATGCCACGCTTTTCCGTCCACAGCATCCGAGCTTACTTCACTTTCTGTCTCTCTTCCTCTCTTCATCTCTCTTTCTCTCTCTCTTCTTCTCTTCCTTTTCCTCTATCTCTCCTTTTTACTCTTTCCAACTCGTATGTTTACATGTACGCTCATTTTTACATTGCTCTTTTCGATCGAACACAGGTGTGTATCGTACGTTCGATTTCAGATAATTTCCAATCACTTAACGTGAGTCTTTCATGCACAAAAAGAAAAAAAATAAGAAAAAAATATAGAGGGAAAAGTAGAAAGAAGAAATAGGAAGAGATAGCTACTTAAGTGAGAGGAACCAATTCTCACGTTTGCTACTATAAAACGTGAGTTCGTTTATTTTTTTCTTTTTTCTCTCGACGTGAAAAATATTGGCATTTGAGAACTTAAAAGGCATATTTGATTCGAATAGGTAATAAATCGATCGGAAAGAATACTTATTTATATATTATGGCTTGCTATACTTTAACGATAACTGATAATTTGTTGCTGCTGTTTTTTTTATGATTCATTTATTTAACATAATCGTATAAAATCGTAATAATCGTTGAAAAAATGGCTAACTTACTTACACTTGTGGTAAAGTTAAACTAGTATCGGTAACACGTTAAAATAGTTATTAGTGGCTACTATTAGCATCTACCGGTTAGTACCAATATTATATAGAGAACGAAGTTAACATAACACGAAGCAAGCCGTAGTAGATTCGATCAAATCTACCGGATTACCAAGATAATACATTTTTGCAATCGCTTATCGCGTTTGTAATTAATGGTGGTAGAAAATAATTAGTTTAATCCCCGGTTTACCCTAAGCACGCTTCCGCAATAGCTAAGAACTTAATACCCAAACGCAAAATACTAATTGTATAAAGCAAATTTATGTACTCTAGTATCGGATGTAGATATTAACGTGTATCAAATTACGTGTATTACCGAAGCTACATTAAAAGAGATTACCAGAGTGCTTATACCAACGAAAATAAATTTTCCTTTAGCCAGTGATAACGACTGAAATTTGTATAATATTCATTATTCCCATAGTAAACTAGAAAATTTTCTTTATCAACGTGCTAAATACAAGCCGATACGAGATCCCGTAAACTTTGAAAGATAATTAGGATACTTTGATGTCCTTTCTTAAGTATACTCATTAACTGTTTCTAACAATAAATTCTGAAACTCGTTAAAATTTAATGAATCGCACTGAATGTGTGGTTAAGCTTACGGTTCACCATAAAGAAGAAAAGAAGGCAAAAGAAAAAAAAAAAAAAAGAAAAAGGAAAGAAAGAAAAGGATATGAAATGTGAAGAAAAAAAAATAAATAAAAAGGATCTAACTGGACTGGCGGAACAATGTTGCACACGTGCGTCTGGGTTATGCACATGCATGCACGAGACCGGAAAAGGGTGCTCAGTAATTCCGATGTACCCCCAATTACCTAAAATAACTCGATGCAAATCTCTCCCTCTCTCTCTTTCTCTCTCTTCCTCTCTCTCTCTATTTCTCTCTTGATTCTTCTCTGTATAATTAGCGCAGCGAACGGATCGTGTAGTCGTTGATGCGTGAGACTTTGGTATCACTTTCCAATTTGTGCCGGTATAAACGGCGAGTAACGAGAGTCGTCGTTACGATCATCGATCAGGCGTAGAACATCGGAACGTGACGAGTGAACACGTTAATTGAACCTTTCGAATACGACTTTGTAATCGCACCACGATTCTGCCAGTTATTATCAAGTATTTGACATTTCGAAGAAAACAAAATATATTTTTGGACAAATATTAGTGATAATTATCTCGAAGGATGAAAGATAAATATAGAAACAAATGTAATATCTATTAAGAAAGGTAAAAGGAAAAAAAAGAAAAAAAGATAAATAGTGTTAAGCCGTAAAAAGTAAGCAGAGATTTAACGGTAATCCCAACATCTTACATTTGTTAGAGAAAATAAGACTCCAATAAATAACGCGTTACTCAAGCCCATGACAGGATCTTTTTTGGAGTAAAAACATCGGAGACATTAGGAAGAAGTCGTGTCGCAGGAAATCGCACGAGCGAGTAAGCGAAGTTGAAAATCCTATGATGGACCGGTCTTAAGCGTGGAAGAGCGACTTGTTACTGTGCGGTTAGGAAAAGCCGTCGTCTGAACTTTGGTAAGGAAGTAAGAAGGAAGGAAAAAGAAGGGAAGGAGAGGAAGAAAGGAAGGAAGGAAGGAAGAAAGGAGGGAAAGCAAGCAAGATAAGGCTGAAAGAGGAAGTTACCAAGGAAAAGAGTAGGAGTAGGGTACTAGATTGGAATGAGGTAGACGGAAGCGGTTGTTGTTTCGAAACGATATAGTAGAAAGCTCGTCTGCTCGAGGAAGCATCTTAAGATTTGGAAGCGTTGCTAAATATTCATCGCGTTGAAAACGTAAGCACGGAATATATCCGCCTTTCACGCCAATCAAAATACAGAGCAACCCTTAAGCCGTAGGAATCCCTAACGTTTTGAACGTCTTGAAAACGTTTAAATCGCCTGGGAGATGATCTCTAGCAACATCCCGAAGGGCCTAATTTTCCGTGGTCGGTGGCATATCCCGCTTTTAGTCTGGACCTGCTCAGTTTCAAGGAATAAAACTCTGTCAGTCCTGTCTGCCTGTTGAGCTTCTGAAGGAAGAACGTTCAAAGTTTCATGATAAAAAGTTGATTAAAATGACGATTGATATGCTAACAGAGAGTAAAGATCTTTAATTACATTTTTACTAAACGTCTATGATTATTATTCGTAAAACTATCTTTCAATGAGTTTCATATAAATAGGAAAGAATGACGTTCAGTCAAACGGATGAAATTATAACTAAACATATATTCAGACAATTTCTGGATTCTATACCATGAAGTTTTCAAGATATACTCTAAATGCGGCATAGTAACTATCGAACCTCTACTCTCTATTCTGAATAAATTAGAACGTGATTCCTCGGCACAATTGCCAGATTCTACGCTATTGTTTCCATTTAGGGTAAGATATGCGTGCACCCTCTCTTGTCGGTAGATGCCTTCGAATGGTATTATATTCTAACGTTTGCCAAACAAGACTTAGTCTCCCGTGGTACCTGTCTAACCCAACTCGATAACCGATGTTTGAACGTTTATACTTGGAGCGGAAGCTAGAAGAACTTGACTATAGAACCGAGTAATAAGTAATAACTCGAGTTTCCCCTTTAATACTCCCATCTAGTTTCCTCTGTGTTAGGCCGTACGACCTTTTTCACTTCCCTTTGTCTTCATTGTCCTTTTCTTTCGAGATCAGGCGTGCTCCAGACGCTTTCATTTATATGCTACCATACATTTGTTTAGAGACTCCGCACAAGAAAACTCCTGATTGCTAAAACTCTTTTTCCTTTTTTGTTCATCGATATAAAAAGTAGAGAAATTCTCGACACGACTTCTTGTTGCTGACTTCTCTCCCTCTCCTCTCTTTCACTCTTTCTCTCTCCCCCTATCTACTTCTTTTGCATTCAACCGAGGAAGGATAAATAAAAATGGGCCCACATCCTTCTTGCTCGGTATAACGTTCATTTTACCGAGGAATTCCAAGAATGGTGTTGAAAGAGACAGATGCTGAAAGATAGGAAGAGGATGGAGATAGATAAATAGACGGAAAGAGAGAAGGAAAAGGAGAAAGAGAAAGAGAAAGAGAGAGAGAGGGAAAGGGAAAGGGAAAGAGAAAACGTGGCGGCTCAAGACAGGGACATTGTTCAAATTGCGGAGAGTGGAGACATCGATCACCGTGCTACTGCCGCAGCTGAGCCCTCGAGGACAGTCGCTAGCAACCTAGCCGTCCCTCTTCAAGCATCTCCTCTTACGCCACCTCACTCTTCACCATAAAGAGCCAACACCTTCGAATCCTCCTACGCTCAGCTTCAGCATTGACTGGAAGCCATACCACGTGGTAGTAGTCCTTTCAAACGTCAACCCCCTAAGCTGACTCCTTTCCTTCTTTCTCTCTCTCTCTTCGTTCTATGCATCGTTTACAAACTATACAGGAAACCAGTCGATATGTCCAGTATGCTGGACTAGTCGATAACTTTGAAGAAGATTGAGTGACCGATACGAGGATTTACACTTTTTCGAACTTTCATGTTCCTCGTTTCATCCTCCCTCCTCCCAATCAAATTGCTTTTTAAATACTTTTATATATTAATTACTTTAAATGAAATAATTGTAATATCTATATTTATTCAACATTTATCCTACGCGTATTTGATGAAATCCTGAAACTCTTAGTATTCAACCGAATTCAACTAGTTGGGATAATTCACTATACTAAATCTGATCCAACGGAGAACCGTCTGGAACAAAACAGGAGATTGAGTTTAAGTCGGCTTTACGCGAAAGGATTAAAAGTTCATCCTGATGATATCAAAAGACCGAAGCCAGTTGACATTTGGCTCATGATCAAATATCTGCATTCTGTGTTAGCGATTTTCAACTGTTTTCGGAAAGAAAAACTCACCAGTGGCCGACGGTTGGGTCGTCCAAGTGGATCGGGAAGGGTAGAGAATCAAGCGACCCTCATCGCTACGGCCAATAAAGCCGAAAATTTTTATTCGCCAACATCGGCGCGGATAATTTCTTGGCTCTCTGCCATCGAACTCTCCACGTCGCTTGCCCATCGTTTTCTGCCTTTTCATTTATTCTATGTGCACCATAGCGTGAACTTCGCGATATTTATTAGCCACGATTGAGCGCTCGAGTGTTTTATAGATTCCCCTATTGCGGAAAACCAAAATAGAGCTTATCGATACAGAAGAGCATTTTTTTTAATTTTTTGTTTTGTTTGATAAACGTTGGATAGAATCTTGAAATTCTTGGATACAGATTCACGTTTCAATTGAACCATAATTTCAACCGGTATGGAAAATAACTTCTCAAATCAAATTCTTGTATGATAATATCGAATAACGAAAAAAAGAAAAGAAAAAGTTAAAAGGGAAAACCGTAAGTTAATAAAGAAAGCAATTTTTGAAACTTCCCAATGCGGTAAGATTTTAATAAATCGTATTGCGTAGAGCTTTAACGGAAGTATCTAAAAGAGATACACAAAAAAATGGTGAGTTCATTACGAGTCCCTCTAGTTGCGAAAGAATTTATAATTCGGAAGGGAATGTTATAACACGATCGAATTTTCTTTCCCCACTCTCCCCATTTCTGATGTTAGAAAATGACGTTCGTTGAAAGAGAGAGTCGAATTTACGAAGTGTTGGTGGAAAATGACAGTGAAGAGATCGAAAAGAGAAAGAGAAATAGAAAGGGAGAAAGGGTGAGTGAGTATTAAAGAGAAAGGAAGAAGGTCGAGAAGTAAATGGTGAAGAAAGACGAAGGAGAACATAAAATCAGATTTTCGAAGTTTCCCTTAATGTATACGATTTCCGGGGGCGAATTATGCCACCGCGATCCAAGAAGGAAGGAGTAGAGGGAATAATAATATGGGTAAGGGTGGGAAGTAGGGAATGAGGTGGATAGAAGAGGGGAAGGGATAAAGTAAAGGCAACCGTGTGCCCTGGAGGCCGACCACATAACTTTGAGATTAATTAAATTTAAGCGCTGTTAAAAGGATTAATTAGTAGCAGCTACCGCGGTTGCACGAAGGACACCGAATCGCGGGACAAAATTATGCATCGCGAGATGAAACTTTCCGTTCGCTACAATTTAAGATTCGCTCGTGTTCCCGTGTCCTTCGTGTAGCTTGCAATTCCATGTTTTTCTACTATCCAATGTCTTCCCTTGTTTATAGCATAAACGTGGCTATTATTTTCTTCATTTTTTTACGTTTCGTATTATATTTATGTTCAATTTTTGTTTCTTTTTTCAAATAATTGTTAAATATTAATTAAAATTAATATATATTCGCATATTGGTTAATGTTAAGATATATGTATAATAAATTTAATAGATAGAATTTCGAATGGTTCGTTACAACATTTCATTTTAATCATCAGAAGACATTTTTTCGTCAGAACAAAACACATCTCATCGAATATCATTTATACCCAAACTCTATACATTTATTTTATTTCAATAATTCTGTTTAACAATTTTCATCTCTCCATTCTTTGGATAAATAATACCGACAGATTGAAACCCGGCAATAGTTATTATTATTATTATTATTATTATTATTATTACTTTTATTATCACCATCGCGCTATCGTCATTATATCATTTTATCGTTCGTACGAGTCGCTTAGCAAATCTACTACCGTAAAAATAAATGAATAATAATATATTATGTACGTTACTTGATGCGAATAAGAGAAATAATTTCGAATAATCGTGAAACCTTCGCCTAATTCAAGATAGTATAATGATAATCTAAAGGTAAGCAGACCGACGAAATCCACACCTACCACCCAAGACCATGGCATTTGGCAGAACTTCAACAATGCCATCTTTCTATCTTCTCCGACTTTCGTTCCCTCTCCCTTTCTCCCTTTGAACCATGTTCCTCTTTCCTTTCACCCCCTATTTTCCTTCCTTATTGTCAGTGTTCTCGCGTTAAATAACAATGGGCTCGTGGAAGTGGGACTACTCGAAAACATTTGCCCGTTTCTTCTCACTCACTCTTTCTCACTCTCTCTCTCTCTCTTCCCCCTTTTCTCATTCTCTCTTCCTCTCTTTGTCGCGATTCATTCGGCCTCCCGCATAATGACGCGCGCTTCTATGAGCCAACGTGGCCGTTCGCTAACGCGCCCGCGCGCAAGAGTATTCAACATCGGATTCTGGAAACATCACCAACTCCTTCTTCTTCTCTCTCCATTTCTATCTTTCTCTTCCTTTTGTCCTTACTCATTCCGACGTTTTAATTGTTGTGCTAACATTTACCCTAAGGCGATCAATCGGTACGACAATGAACTTGTGGAAGGGATAATGGTAAAATGATGGTAGACATTTAAAGTAATATCATTTTGATTTCATTCATCTACGTTGTGATATCTTCAACTTTTCTTCTGTCTTAACCTATTAAAGGTGACTACTTTTATTAACGACTAGCAATTACCCGGCATATATGAATCAAACATGCATCGATTATAACTGAAAAGAAGAAAAAAATATTATAGAGATATAGGCCTTTATAAATGTTTTAATAAAATGTCATAAATTTCATAGAACATGCTAGTAAAATTTAAAAAAAAAGAAATATCATTTCATTATAATCAACTAATTGCTGCAATTGGTATGAACATATTTTTCTAAAAATAATCGATGTTTCTTCAATGCCAAAAAAAAACATAGTTAAATATAAACTTCAAACAGGGATTCAGTATTTCATCAAAAATTTTTCTTAGAAGATGTAATTTTTCCTTTTATTTTTCTTCATTTTACGTGGAAACATAGGCAATGTGTATAAATCACACTATAACCTGTTTACTTTCCAAAAGCTGGTCTAGTTTAAAAACTCACTTGTATTAGAGCTTATTCGCCTTTGGGCAGGGCCATGGTCCATGTGCAGCCAAAGAAGGTAACTTACTGTAAACTGTGTATATGTATCTTCTCTGTGGTCTGTGATCTTAGCCGAAGGAAATTTACAGGTTCAATCTTTCCCTTTCTACCCTTTCGATCAGATGTCGACCCTTTTCTCTCCCTGCATTATCGATGCTGCTCTGTTAAGTTTCGAAAGGGTGGAAACTGGCTGGTCTAACCGATAGGGGATAATCGATCTCAAAAGGAAAGGTCTTTCAAGAGAAAGTGAAAGAGAGAGAATGAGAGAGAGAGAGAGAGACGATAGACCACCATCGATACGTCTGTTTGCCTTACCTGCTAATTTGCTCGACCTGATGAAAGATCAAGCTAATGCAAACTCTTCGTTGAATGCGCTAACGTTGAATGCTAACATCGAATTCAACTCATTGAGGTGCACAAAGTGCAAAGCGAATTTAAATTTATGGCAGCAAAGTGAATTGTTTTGAGTGTAAGATAATGCACGTGGCCTTTAATCAATTGATATTGTTTGTTAAAGAAGAACGCGTTAGAGTTTTGAAACGATAAAATCAATAATTTATCATATGTAATCGATCATAATCCGATCAATTATCCGTTTTTCTTGATAAAACAAAATTTATAGAAAATGAGAAAATCTATAACTAACCAAACATCATCCACAGTTTAAAGCAATCCGTTGTTGAAAAAGACATATAACATATAACTAGCGTACTTCAGTGAGTACTCCGTTTTCTACGTGCCTTCCGCTTCCGGTTAGTCCTATCTCGAAAGGTTTAATTCAACTTGGACATATCCTACCTCTCTTCGACCTTCCGTTTCCAACCTTGCCTGACCTCCTCATTCAATCTCTACGTCTAAACCAACAGCCTAGCCTACACTTTCTTTTCTTTTCTCAACATCAGCTAAAGCCACGAGTTATGTACGTGTGGTTGAATAACCGGTGGTCATTAGCAAGCGGCCCTTTTTACGCATTCTAGCCCAGCGTGTGTAACACCGTGACAAAATGCTTCTCACACTTCTCTCACCCTCCTACCTTTTTACCCTCCTACTCCTCTCTCTTTCTCCCTTCGGTACAACGGTAATGAGTACCATTTCAGTAATGAGGTCGCACGCCATTGAAAATCGCAAAGGAACGGAGATCTCTCTCTCTGCTAGATCTCTTTCTCATTCTCTCTCTCTCTCCCTCTCTGTCTTTTTCTCTCTCTCTTACGTGAGAGAAATGTAGGGGGTGTTCTCGTCGACCGTAAAAGTTAATGAACGAAGAAATAACCGTCTCGAAAGAATCTCTGGACCAGCGTCACCTCTCCTCCTCTCCTCTTTTTATCGTTCTATCTTTCCCGTTTTCAAAAGCTCCTCCGACTTGACTTCTTTCTCTTTTCGTCTCCTTCGAATCTATCTATCTATCTCTCTCTCTCTCTCTCTCTCTCTCTCTCTCTCTGCTTCTTGTTCTTTCTGCTCTCCTTCTCTAACTCTCTTTTCAACGAAGGCTCAACGTAGTGAGATTCGATCTGGCGTGATCGTATCAGGCATCCTCGAGAATCCACGGGATCGACACCCTCTTACACTGCTACTGGCTCTACGTGACGATGGAAATCTGATTTCCGTCGTTATACCTCCTTCCTCACCCCTCACTCCACTCATCCTCCCGCAACTGCCTCTACCCACAGCTGGCCCACTTTTTTTTTCTTTCCAGTCTTCACCTCGTCTCGCTTATCCGTGTTCTTTTTTCTCTCGTTAATAATTATATGTCTAGTACTTAAGATTAAATCGATATTCGTAATTTTTTGTATACCATATGTATATATATATACAATATTAATCTTGCATACGTATCTCGCATACGAACGTGAAAATATTCTTGAACAAAGGACATAAATAAACGATAGTTAAACTTTCGTCAAATCTCATCGTATCATCAATGAGTCAAAAGGATATGCCACGATGAAGAATATAAAGAAAAAAAAATCTGACATGAGGGAAAAAAATATACAAGCATTAAAAAAAAAGGAAAACAGAAAGAAGAGAGAAAGATAAGACGAAAAAATAAGTTACCCATAAGACCGGTAACGGCAGTACGTGCCGAGGGAAAGAGAAAGAGAAAGAAACGGCAAAAAGGAGGAGAGAAAGGAAATAAGGAAAAGGAAGAAGATAGCGGGAGAGAAAAGGTGAAGAGGCAGATGTGATAAATGGTAATTGCGCAAAAGTACCGCGACGGACACGAGTAACACCCGTTCCTCATTAGAGGCTTGTTAAGGCGTCCAAACGCGAAGCGACGGAATGTGGTGAGAAAGAAGGATGAAAAAGTGAGAGTGAGAGGGAATGATATTGAAGAGTAAAGGGAGAAAAGGCTCTTTTCTTCTTCTTCTTTTTCTTCTTCTTCTTCTTTTTCTTCTTCTTCTTCTTCCTCCAACACACTTAGAATCTTCTTTTAGACCAGCTGCCGTTAACCCTTCTCTCTCTCTCTCTCTTCCTTTCTCCCTCTCTTTTCGTATACGTCTCGTCTTCGTCGAATAATCGTTTTGATTGCTGGGCGCCATGCCTGGCCAATGCCGAAAGATTTGATTTCTTCAAAAGACAACGATGAGTCAGACCTGACTGCCTGAACAAGGAATCAGCAAAATATCCGATGTGAGCCACTAAAGCGTCAGCTTTGTGGAATCTCGCGCATAACTTTTCTTCCTTTCCTTTCTATTTCTCTCTTTTTTCTTTCTTCTTTCTCCCGAGATCAAAGGGTTTTAACTTCTATCCCCCATCCACCCTCTTTCTCTTATCTCAAACAATTCGTGCAATTCTTTATATTGTAAATTTGCTCCCAATTGAGAGACACGTTTTTATTTTTTAAAACGAACTATCGGTAAATCTAGCACAAACCAGTCCATCGATCTGTTATTTTCGTTCTTCGAAGTATAAAGCCACTTTACTGATTATTATTATTTCTTATCTTATTTCGAGATTCGATATGAGTGAAAAACTCGTGTGAATCATTTGGCAAATAAATGTAAGGAAGAAACAGAAGTAGAGATAAGAAAATAAAAATTGGAACTACGGATCGATACATGGGATACGTGAGATATTGTGTGTTTTCAGGTCAGTTGACATTAACGATAAGCTACGTGACAGATTAAAGTACAACGACCTCGTATATTCTTGTGTACTTTTTAATAGAACTTTATATCATGATATACATTCATACATACATGCAAACATATATACATTTATACATACATACATATATACATACATATATACATACATAATTTATCATTGCACGTACTCTTAACACCGTAAAAAAGAAATGTAAAAATTGTACTTTGTGATTCCGGTGAGAACGAGTTGGAGATTCAAGAAATTAAAATATCCAGAGTTGTTTTCTACTAGCTACCCTTTATTTTCTTTCTCTCTTTCTCTCTCTCTCTCTCTCTTTCTCAACGTTACACACTTTATCGCACTACGCCTGTTTCAACCCAACTCTCGACCTTCTCTTGTTTCTTTCTTTTTATTTTTTTATTTATTTTTCTTTTCTCCTTCTCCTTTTCCTTCTCCTTCTGCTTCTTTTCATCCTCTTCTTCCTATAGCAACGATGCCAGGCCCTCTAGTCGTCGTACTTCCCGTTGCTGGAAGAGAAGGCTAACGTTTATTTGCTTTCGTTCGTTGTGATTCTTCCGACGTTTCTCTTCGCCCCATTCGTTCCAAGATAAGACCAGTTCCGTTTGCGAGACCAACGTACGAGAGCAACGGGCAAAGTAGCAACACGTCCGCAACACTTCGAAGAACGAACGAAAATTATTAAACCTGGGTAATTATTCGAGAAAAAAAAAAAAGAGGTAAACTTCCCTCCTCCAACCCCTTCCCCTCTCCCTGTTCTTCCTGTCTTATCGTCTTATAATTTTAATAGCGTTTTATCGATTTCACTTTAACGGCAGCTCGTTATCATGGTCTTCCCTTTTAAGGTAACGTCCAATTTCGAAAATCACTCGGTCGATAAAATTAACAAGAGAAACGTTTTTTCTCGATTAAAAATAATAATAATAATAATAATAAAAAAGAAGAAGAAGAAAAATTTCATTCGATATCTCATTCGATTTCACGCGATAATGGACAAACATTTCGCGATGCTTTTCATCGAGCAAATAATCCGAACGATTATGATGGGTTATAATGAAAAATATAAAATAATTAAAATAACAAACGGTAAAGGATAAGAGTTAGTTGAGTTTTAGTTGATTTATTAGTACGATCAAGCTTAGCCTCGAGAAGATGACTAGTACCTATCTTCTCATAGAATTTTCTGACGTAATCGAAGAATGCATAAGATGATGCATCATAGTAGATAGAAGGGAGGAACGACAATACGTTCTCAAGTCGATGTTAAGCACGGACATAGGAGGAGGCGTCATTAGCTCGATGTATCGAGCACCATCCAAAGCGTCAATTTAACAGCGTGTGAATATTAATGATAGGATGCAGAGAGACCCTGTTCGCATATTTGTCGCAACACATGCCTTCCGTATCATCGATTAATCTACGTCGAAGATTATTATAGTTTACGTTGTACTATCTGATAATAATGGAATGTTGTTTCGACAAAGAGATTAAACGATTACCAACGTAAGAGCGTTAATTTCACAAATATTTATTCTCTTATCTTAAAATATATAATAAACCGTAATAATACTCGACACGATATTTCGATCTTAACACCTTAAGCCATTTGTTTGAATTCGGAACGCCTTAAACCAATCATTATCACGAAATTACTTTATCATCGCGCCGATATTCTCGTTAATATCTCGATAAAGTCGTAAAAATAAAAATATATATATATATATGTGTGTGTCTGTGTGTAGGATTTATCAGAGATTCCATAGAATTTTACGATTCGAACAGAGACCCAACTCCAAGTCGAAGAGTCATTCACGCCTATGAGTCATTAAAACGTACAGTTTCGCTTAAGTACCGAACCCGCCCATCATTATCTAAGGTACTCATCTTGTAATGGTAAATCACGTAGAACTGGCAATAAACGACGCGGCAGTGCGAATCTAAAGACCGAAGAATATAAAACGCCGTGATACCAGTGAAATAAATTCAACCCTTTTACAATGGCTGGATTAATCACAGGGTTATACGGCTAAGTTAAACGACTCAAATGGGAAGATTCAACTTAAGTGGATAGACACATATTTCAAAAATTTTGATACAAAACACATGAGAATGATAAAAAAAGATTTTTTAATATAGTAAAGTACTTTTCGTAATAAAGATTTTTTCTTTGTCTTTACTTTAACGGGTACAAGTATATCATATTTATTTTTGTATACGAAATCTTTCAAAGTGGAAGATTTAAAAAGATTGTACGATGAAAAAGAAAAAGAAACGTTAAACTATTTTTCTTTCCCCCTTTTTTTATTTTTTATTTTTTATTTTTTTTGAAGCTTCACTTTCGTTAAGATTGCTTGGAAGGATAAGGGTCAATGGTTGAGTCAGCGAAGGAAATTACGTTTCGAAATGTCGCAATTCTACGATTGTTCTTCCACGTCTTTATTGTCCTTTCATCCAAGTGAGTCAGCAGGGGCCATAGTTTCTTCTTCTTCCTCGAAGGAGAAGAGTGACTATGATGTTTAGGAGCGTTATTAGGAGATGGTCGAATGAACATACATACACACACACATGAGTTATATTGTCTTTTTTTTTTGTTATTTTTTACATTCATCATTCTTCTTGATGATACATTGTTGGGATTAATTGTTCAGGTAATGATAGATAATTTCATATTCATTGTACTGTTCATTTGTGTTAAACGATATTTATTGTTAATAATTTTTTTTCTTCATAGTATTATTTAACTTTTCACCGTTCTTTCTTAAAAATTTCCAAACGATACTTATCGCGAATAGGCGGATTTGTAGTGGAGGGGATTCCGCCTCGTAGACGATCTCACTCTTCGATCCTCTGTGTGATCCTCGTGCCTTACTGAAGAGCACGCATCCTCGTCCGAAATTCATTCCCTGCTGGATTTCGCGAATACTTATCTCCGGAAAGAGATTGGAGGATTTGCTCGCAAACACGATCGTTTACCTTAACATAAAGTCTATAGTCTTCGCGATTATCATTTTCTTGTATTTGTGTTATCAACTTTTATTACATATCGAATTTAATTAACACATTTTCTTCATTATTCTTCTTCCTCTCTCTCTCTTTTTTTATCAGAATAATAAATATAATTATTTTGATTAAAAAATAATTTTTGTAAAATAATTAAACACGCGATAGGAGATATAAATTTGATAAATAAAAATCATATATAGTTTTAAATCGAATTTCAAGTTAAGCGAAACTAGTGACTAATAAGTGGTGAAAATAAAAAGCTTCTCTAAACGATTTAGTCGAAATCCCCCATTCGGAATAGAAAAATGTTCTGGTTACG
This sequence comes from Mischocyttarus mexicanus, assembly GCA_023678845.1. NCBI lineage: Eukaryota > Metazoa > Arthropoda > Insecta > Hymenoptera > Vespidae > Mischocyttarus > Mischocyttarus mexicanus. The sequence goes on from JACGTP010000009.1 coordinate 140,243, forward strand.
ATTGTAGGGGGAACTATATCGATATTACGTAGGGCTTTATTCCAACATGTATCGTGACGTTTTAGATTTATGAAAGTATGTATATACAGGTCGGCCGAGTTTCCATTTATCAGTAGAACGCACATACGAATACCTGTAGCGTTCGAGGGATGAGAACGCATACAGCATGTAACATTCGTGAAACATCCGCAAAACTTCGATTCGACGAACAAATGGACGGAGTTTTGCAAAAGAAAAAGCGTCCGACGGAAATCACAATGGGAGAAAAGGTAAAAAGAGAGAGAAAGAGAGAGAAAGAGAGAGAAAGAAAGCAAGCGAAACATACAAGGATAGCTGCTCAGCATCGAATGTGGGGAAGCGCATTCCCTTCCTATTGTGCATCGACTGGTGAAAAATGCACACTGATTTTCCGTAACAATGCTGATGAAAGGAAGAATTTTCACTCGTCAATGAAATCCGTAGAATTTTTACAAATGGATAAAGCTAGTCAGAATCAATGGAGAATATAATAGTCATTATTCGAAATAACATTATTATGAAAATTTTTTACGATTACCCATTGTGTGTGGGTTTTTTTTTTAATCGTTCTTTTTAATTTTCAAATTATTTATCGAGATTACAATTGGAATTAACAGAAAAATAACAGAAAAGATTCAATTATTATCATTATCCAACAAATAGTTTAAATTAGTCTTGTAGATAAATGGATAAATAGTAAAGAAAAGAGATAATAGATCTAACAAACGATTCTAGAAAATATTAGTATGTTTTTAGTCGAGAAAATTAGCAGCAACTGCAGCAGCATCTATTCATGTCTTTCTAACGTTTCGAACGATTTCAAATGAGAAAAAAAAGAAGAATGTACGAACATTTTATTTATTCATCGTCGAACGAGGACAAGAGATAATTATCCGGCGTTCCGTGTAATTTCGAGCTTGATACAAATTAACGGTGGCAGCTCTTAGGCTCTTACAACGTCACGTGGATTATTTCGAAAGGCGGAAAATTGAAAAAGAATTAGGTTGAACGACGTTCACGAAGAATAAGTTTCCTGTATAATACGAGAAAAAAAAAGAAAGAAAAAAAAAGGGGATAAACTCATTGATTGTTCATGAAATAAAAAAGTGAAAATAAATATTTAAATTTTTAGAATATAATAATTATATTAAAATGATTATATTATGAGAAAGAAAGAGAGAATATATCGTAACAGAGATTGATTTCGAGCTATTCGTTTAACAATTAAACGATTTTACAAGAAAAATCGTTTTTCGAAACTGACGAAAAGTCAGAGCAGGAATGATCAAAAGTTTCAGAGTACTAATAGGTCCCAGAGAGACATCGTTATATCTTCGTAGTCTTCAAATATACATACGTATTCCCAAGTATAGGTATTACATACGCGTATATGCGTCCGAGTTATATTCATCTAATGCCAGCTATCTCGTCCTGTGTGACATTCGGATCGGTTCAGACGTCAGAGAGCATTCAGGATTACGTCAAATCGTGCAAAGCAGAACAATGCAGACGAATGATCCGGTAGCTTTATACCTCGGACGGATCATAATCAGCACTTAAGTCGAGTACTTTGACGGGGGAACGATGAGGTGAATGCTGGTGGTGGGTTCCATCTCGAGTAGTAGTTGGTACCTAAACGTTTTTATTCCTAGAATTACTTCAGGACCTTCGAAACGAAATGGCGCTCGAATAACACTTTAAAATAAGTAGTCTCTAACGTGTTTTTATCATCCGAACATCGTTGAGAAAAGTATACTCGATTCAATAACCTTTCAATTTAATCGTCGAATTATCTTTATTATTATTATTATTATTATTATCTTTCAAAGGTGTTTGAGTATCGTTTAAAACAATTCTAACATAACTGTATTCGTATATATAAAAATAAAAGTCATAAAATGTTAGTGATATTTAATAGTCGGAGGAAACCACGGAATTGCATGATTTAAAATACGTATATAAAAATAAAAATCATAAAACGTTAGTGATATTTAATAGCCGGAAGAAATCACGGAATTGCAATGATTTTATTTACAATTTTACGAACAATCAATGTTCGTCGTACGTCAACGACCGAAACATCGTTCTCTCTTTCTCTTTTTCTCTCTTTCTCTCTTTTCCGATTCTTTTTCAATTTCTCGTTCAGAACGATGTACCACAAACGGTACGATAAAGTAGATTATTAAGTTCCTTGGCTTCGTTGCAGGGGTTCCTGTCGTGTATGTTCTCTCTTTCCTTTCTTTATTCGTTGTACCGTCGTCATTCTCTTTCTCTCTCTCTCTCTTTCCTTTGGTTTCAACGAACAATTAAGGTCAGAGAGCGTCAACTCGTCGACTCGTCGACGGTAGCTACGTTATTTGGGTCGCGTTGGATCGTTTTTCAACGACGTCTATTTGTAAACGGCTTTTTCAAGAGAAAATCTTATCTCGCTTAACAACGATGCCGTCCATCGTTCTTTTTCAGTCGACGAGGACAACGGCAACGACAAGAGAACGACTAGGACTAGGACGAGGACGAGGACGAGGATGAGAAAAACGATCGATCGTCCTTTTGTTCTTCCTTTTATTTTTTTTTTCTTCTCTTCTCGGCCAACATCGTCTCGTCCCGTCTCGTCCCGTCTCGTCTCGTCTCGTCTCGTTTCGTCTCGCTTCCTTGCTTAAGATTTAAAGTTTAGACCTTAACCCCTTTTGCAGTTTTATTAACGCCCTAACGACGGTCGAGACATGACACCCGCGTCAGTTTGATTTTACTAAGAACATAACATATTTCACGTTATATCTCGGTGATTTTATTTTTGTTTTTGTTTTTATTCAATTTAATTCAATTTCTGTAATCAAATTTTAATGCTTATATACAGAGTTAATCGAAATATAAGTTTATTTCTAAGATATTTCTTAATCCTATGTGAGAAATGGATTGAAAAGTAAGTCATCGCACCTGCACGATATGAATTATCAACAAATCCTAATCCAAACTTACTGCTGGAAAACTTACTTCAAAACAAACTCGTATAAACTTTTACAAACTGTGATCAGTCGTCGATCCGAGAGTTTCCTTTTAAAATCATGAAAGTAGAACGAGTTCTGATAAAAAGAAAAAAGAAAAAGGGAATGAAGATATTCGACGTGAATAAAAATTTTAAAAAAAGAAAAATAAATATAAAAATATAAAAAAATATAAAAATAAAAAAAAATATAAAAATAAAAAGAAATAATAAAACCTAACGTAATAAATAATAAGAAAAGAATTAATCGTAACGATGCGTGCGGTATATCGTGTTTATGCAATCGCGAAAATCTTAGGGAACAGAGCTTTCACGAATTGTCAATAAAATATGCATATGTACGCTTAAATCCGTGTAAGGGACACCATGCTTAACATCCCCGAACGAGAGAAGAGCTTCTAGCGAGTGATGACTCGCTATAGAACGTTATACCTATATCCTAGCTTGCTAGCTAGTCCGTTGCACTAGCTACACGTAGACGCTCGCACGTGAATTAATCTGCATAAACTCATTCCTATGCAAACGAGGAGGATTCGACGACGTCGAACTAGGATACCGAACGGGTAGAAACTCGCGGGGCTTACATCGCGGCTTAGAAGCATGCTGAGGCTTATATACATATAGATATGGCTTGTATACCGCGAGATACCGATCGTAAATGAAACCACACCGATACCAACCCCTTTACACATTTCTCTCTCTTTCTCTCTCTCTCTCTTACACACACACACACTCCCGTTCTTTCCTTCTTTATATCTTCTTCGTCTTCTTCGTCTTCTTCCTGTTGCCATAGACGGAATAATAATTTCAAAGTCCTTGTCCTACGTTATATTCAAGGTGACGATGATCATACCCGACGATGAAAGGTTTAAAAAAAAAATATTAAATAAAATCAATGAAAGTAACACCTGCCTTAACGATAAGATCATTCTTATCGTAAATTAAAATTGATGGAAGGAATATTTTTACTTTTTATTATATCCCATCATTTCCTTGCAAGGAATCTTCCCATAGAATCTTATTTAAACATTAGATAATCTTTTATTTATTTTTTTTTTCCCCTATGACCGATTTGGTACGATCAATCACCCCGTTGTCTGGACGTTGTTTCGAATACACAAAGATAGAACTACGTTCCTCAATCTTTCCAAGCTAGTTTTCGTATTTTCGATATCGAGCAAGGAAAAGTCGAGCGGACCGAAGTAAAATGAAGAATAAAAGGGAAAATAGAAAGGAAATGTGGACGATATGAGAAACAACAAAGACATTCTGATTTTCGATATTTCTCTCATCTCGAAACAGTAAAAAAAAACATGTCTATGGACACTATCGGAGTTGGATTTTACACTAGCTCGATGACTATAAGTTCACCTACTCGTATCTATCTATGTTTAATGCGAACAAGTATAAGGCCTACGACCGAGAAACTTCTTACTACCATTTTGTTATAACTTATTCACAGCTATCGTGCAATTACCAGTGTGTAGTTCATCGACGTATAGACACGAAAATCGCACCTTTCTTACTTGCCAACGCCTGTATCAACAACCACCCACCTTCTCTATATCTTTTTTTATTCCATTCAACACGTATCTAACCGCTTTTTCTTCTTTTTTTCCTTTCCACGTCTGACGTGTACTACAAAAATGACTTCTCTGCAAGTTCGATGCTATAGAAAAGCGAGAGAAAAAAAAAGAAAAGTAAAATCTTTCGAAAAACATAGCAACAGTTAGAGCTTATCTTCGGAGCAAAAATATACCCGAGAAGAAAAAAAAATATAATTTATAAAAGATAATATCTGTGGATATGTAGACACGTGAACATCGTTCTTTCTTATAGTCCAGGAAGTTCAAAGTTTTTTTCGTGCTTTAAAAATGTACTCCCTGAATAGACTGATCCTATCTACGAAACGTTTCAAAATTATAACTTTCATTTGGATCATTTTCTTACGATCGATGATAGAATAACATTTTATTCTTATACTCCTCTGCGTTGCTTTCGTTCCACGTTTTTTTACAAGTTACGATGTTTATGAAAATTTATATTTAGTGGTTTAACTAAAACTATTTTTTTTAAAGAAATATATCAATATTTGAATAAATAAAATTAATCGTTGGAGGTGTCTGACAGATTTCAAATATTTAGAAACAGTTTGTAACATTTATTACAAATTTATGCTCGAGAAATAAGAATAATGCATTTATTGGTTAAATAGTATATTTTAATAATTTGTTGGACGAAGTACGTGACTTGTTAGAGATGGTAAATTTGTTACTGTATTTACAATGACTACTAATCATTCGTTCAGGTACGTAGATTGGTTTTTGTTTACCTAACTTATACTTCTATCACCGACTTTCCTCCTAGTTGTTGCTTACCTGAGCGAATTCAAGGAAACTTCTATATTGAAAGCGTTAGCGAATTTTAATCTACCTCTTCGTACTACTCCTCCTGTTTTCAGATAAATAATTAATAGTACCTTCGTAAAGACTACAGGACTCCAGATAAGGTATTAATGAACCGAATCAGTTATACCATCCCCCTCGTGAAACTAAAGTCGAGAGAAATCAAACGTGAACGTTCTCGCTTAAGTGTATATAGGTATTTAAATCTTTGTTGTGTAATACTTCTGACATTTTAGTAAATGAAATTTATCAAAGGAATATTTAACAGAGTTAATAAAATATCACGATAAAAATATACCGTTATCATTGTTAGACAAAAAATATAATATTTTAAATCGATGAAAATTTGATCAATAAAAAATAAATGCGCATCCTACGATTATGGAAACAAATTTCTGCTTATCTCGTAAAATTAATGTATGCAAATATATCGAGAAATACATACATATGTATGTAGGATATATTTTTCAACAGGGTTATATTTGAAATGTGATTATTCACGCGCACGCATGCACAAACTTGAAGTATTTAAAACAAAACAAGGTTCTTTTCGCTGATATCCTTTTAAATATCTTTTGCGAAACTCTCAGCAAATGCATACGCGTATACATACATACGTAGTAGTCAGGTTTACGTTGATACTAACGATGTCACGGTTCTTTTGTTTCAGCTTGACGAGGACTGAAATGACGCAGGAGTCACGGTGAGAAAAGGGCGAGGGTTTCACCCTCGCACGAATAGGGGGTGCCATGGCGAGGAACTTTAGTTTCGTCGTTGGTGCGAGCCCATCGACTACCCCTCTCCTTTCTCGTCTTCTTCTCCTCCTCTTCCTCGGTTTCACCTGGTTCGTTCCCTCAACGCATGCAGTGGATCTTTGTAAGTATTATTTTTACTTTAATAAAAATTAACAAAAAAAGAGAGAAAAACAAACTATAAAGAATAATGCATAATGTTTCAACAATTTCTCCACTTCTATTCTTATATTTTTCTTTTTTTTACATCTGCAATCTTTTCCACCATTCGACGTACATTGTTCTCTCAGATGATAATTTTTACAATCAAATGTTAATACCGGCTTACTTAATCGTTTTCACAATATTTATCGTACTATGGTCAAATCGTTTCGGAGAAATCATGTTCCATGTCCCAGGAGGGAAAAAAGGAAAAACGCCGCGCCATTATTCGTACGTACGTTGATTAAATATTGATTTTACCCTTCACCTGTGACGCGAGTTCTAGCAAATATTTACGCCGGTCGTTATAAAATAATTCGCCTCGGCGAAGATCCTCGTTTATTAAATAATATTCAGTTCGATAAGTGACGCTAAGCGTTAATATCTTCGTCTCTAACTCTCTCTCTCTCTCTATATATGTATATGTATCTATATATTTCTATGTCTGTCTCTATCACTCTTTCTCTCCATCTATCGGTCACCTCTCTTCTCGTTGAGAACGGAAAAGAGAATCTATTAACTGACGCATGCAAATCGTCGAAGCCGTATTAAGGCCAGCTTGACGATGGGAAAGAGGGTGGTAGAGAATAAAACGAGCGTAAAGTATCGGACGAAGAATTATAAAGGACGAATAAGAAAAAAGGGGAAGTAGGAGAAAAATAAATGGGGAGTATGGGAAGAGGGAAAAAAGGATGGACGGAAAAAGTTAGCTGGTGATGTCAGAAGGGGGAAAAAAGAAAGAGACCGATCGAGATGAAGTCAAAAGAACTTGTGTACTATCGAAAGATTAAACCAATGGTAGAAAGAGAAATAAAGAAAAGATAGCAAAAGAGATAGAGAGAGAGAGAGAGAGAGAGAGAGAGAGAGAGAGAGAGAGAGAGAGAGAGAGAGAGAGAGAGACATTCTTTCCGTTCGCTGACTTCTCGAATCCCTTTTTCTTCGTCATCCTGGTTCAACAACTTTGTTGAAAGCTGATCGATTAAGACATTTCATCGTTAAAACCAATCGTATCGATAAATAATTTGGATTATTTCAATTAGCAAATAACGATTGAAGAATATTCAAATAGATGAAAATAAAGAATATATATATAAAGGAGTATAAATAATTTTATTATACACAACCAGAGTTTTAGAGGATGATTATATATATATATATATGTGTAAAAAAAACAATTAGTCTAAGAAAACATGGAATATTTTTATGTTTGGGATATCATTTTAACGAGAATACCGTGTTTTGAAATTCTTATTTATCGGTTGTACAACGTCTTTGTTCATTTACATTTTCAAATTTATTGTCCTCTTTAATGTTTACATTTTGTTGTCAACGCGCAGTTTGTTTCTAAACGTCGAACTGTGACAATGTCGTCACAGCACAAGGTGATTATTATAAACTACGATTTCTAAATCATCGTTATTCGGATAAAAGAGTGATAAAGAAGACAAAGTAGAGATTAATTGAGTGCGATTTCTTCAATGATTATCATTAATCTATTATGAGCAGGTATTTAAATTTAAAATTTTTTATAACATTATTTTTTCCATAACAGAACTTCAAACAGTTAATCTTATCGTTTCTTTCCGTCTTTATATTTACGTATTAGTTTATATCTATATTTCATTGAACAACGTATCATTTCATAAAAGTTTAATTTTCAGATCGAATCTAGAAATTTCTTCATTGCCTGCCACTGAAAAGTATATATTCGTTTCAATCAATGCAACAATTAGATCAAAATGCTCTGATAAGTTAGACACGCTAAGGTGGCCCTTTATTCCCAACACTTAGCTCACCTTCCATTTTACTAAACACTAAACGACCCACTCGTTTTGGGTAGTCCTACATGAAAAGCTGGTTTCAACTATCACACGGATTCATCTCAGTTAGCCGCTTATTTAGCCCTTTTTAATTCGCCTGCTACGTTGCACGGTAAATATAAATACGCATACTTTAGATTGAGTTCAGGGATATATTCCTTTCGCTGTTCCTTTTCAAACCAGTATCTCGACGATCTTCGAAACGTTCGTGCACGTATAAATTTAACTACAAGCCGATCTCGATCGGCGCGAGAGAGAGAGATCCATCGGTTAAATAAATTATGATAAATATAAATATATTATACAAATATGTAAATGTACATAACGTGTGTGCGTGTGTTTTATGAATTTATATCTCTAACAGAAAAATATTATATTTCAGATAAGATTATATTATTATTAATTATCTTATCGATATAAGGCAAAGTTTTACCACATAAATTAATTCGAATAATTTTGTTTAAAAGTAGTTTCTCCTTTTATATCTTCTTTTTTACAATAAATCCTTTTATACGAGTAATTCGCATAGTATTCGATTAAATAATCGTTCGAATATAGCTTGACACATTTAACGTTGGTTGCATATGTAAAAATATGCAGAACGCATACGCTTGTAAAACGTTCGAGATGATAATTCTTTTTGATCTTTTTACGTTTTAGCACAATGCATCGCGCCACTGGGCATGGAATCCAAAGCAATACCGGATAAGGACATCACAGTCAGTTCCACCTACGATGCCGGAAATGTTGGCCCGCATCTGGCACGGTGAGCTTTCATATCTTTTTTTTTTTCTTCTTTTTTTTTTTTGTAGAACTGAAAAATTTTTCAAACAGACACGACCCAGACACGTGTCGAATCAATTTGATCAAGATAGATGTTTCATACAATGTACGCGCAGTGATTTTTAAACTGAACATTTACATGACGTTACCGTTATCTTCCTTTATTTAATACAGAAACGAGATTTTTAAATAAATGATTGAACGTTACTGAACTAACATTGAACTAACGTTTAATATTACCAACTGTTATTTAAGCGAAATGTAATATTTTTCTTTTTTTCTTAAAAAATCACACTCGAAGGATTAACGAAACGAACCAATGGAAAATAGAAAGAGAAAAAAAAAAGGGTACTTCGTCCGGTCATTTCTTTTTCAGTTGACAACTCGATTCGATAACGACTACAGACGGCTTATGCGTCAAACCGAATTTTTGTCGCACTTATCGGCTCTCACTCTCTCAATACATAATCCAACAGTGCTAATGGATTTAGTTGGCAGACGAGACGATGTTGAAAGAATCGGAATTACAAAGAATCGTTAATGCGTCTGTGCCAATGCACACGTCGCTCGGCATCCCATCACGAATGTTGGATGGACCAGAAATCGTTAGCACAGGGCATCCACTATTCGCCTTAATCGAAGCATGCCGAGCAAAAGGTTCATCATGATTACGCGCCTTCCACGAGTTTAATGCTTTTCCAAGAAGAAACCTTTATGTAGAACTAGGTAAACGTCAAGAATTTAAATCTTACCTCAACATATTTTATTATTCATATAAATATCTCACATATATATTTGAAATACGTAGGAAGAGATTATCGAATGATTCATAACTAAAATCATTTTTAATATTTTTCCTACACACCATTTAAGTACTTTCTACAACAACAACAATTTCGATCTCATTTGCGTATTATATGAAACTCGATTTCTAATTATCAAAATGATACGTAAAAAGTGGCTTTACGACTTAACATTTATTCGAAACGCCTCCAATTTCCGGAGTGGGGGAGTTACAGGGTTAATTGCAACGCCTTCGTGCTCGCATGAATACTAAAATCTCGCGGAATGATTTCGCGTACGGGTTGTTTTTTCAATACGTAAAATCCGGTGTGGCAGGTTCCATAGAATTTATATGGCTGTTGTTTTTTTTATTTTTTTTTTATTCAAGACTAACATAAGAGACACGCGAAAAGAATTCGCGTGAATTCCACCAAATAAGAGTTCCACGAATGAAACGTTCTTTATTTGTTTGAAAATAAATAACTTTCGATGTTTTAATTCCCATTGATAAACGTAAAATCGGTAAAATGAAAATGATTTACAGAACTGGAAACATTTTGCTTTTACAAATCAAATGAATAGAATTTCAATTACTAAAAGGGATGCGTGTTATCGAAACATGCGATAAATCGACGAACATTGTTATCAGACGAATAATAGAATAAAAGAAATCACGTCGATTTGACGTTTAATTATTTTCTATAAAAAACCGAGAGACCCGTGTTTTTCTTTATCCCTTCGGCTTTGGAGTCTTCAGCTACTACAGCAATTCGTCGCTTTTGAATCGTTGCGTATCTTTTGCGTGGCTACCCGCAAAAATGTTGGACCGTTTAAATTACAAGCGAGAAAGTTCACGCCTATTCGTACCGCAAATTATCTGATACTTTCAAGAGGCGGTTACGCGGTCAACGCAAATAATCGATCATTGATCGTTATCCGTGAGTGTGCGAGGAAGTTATATGAAAAGTCCTTTCACTATCGTACACCAGTCAGTCAGTCAGACAGTCAGTCAGTTAAATAAACGTACATAAACGCGAAACCATATTTGTTGCTCGTGAAATTTCGTTGTAATCATTCTGATGTATTAAAAAACAAAAACAAAAATATCTCAAAAACCTAACCGATGAAAATCCATTTTCTTCAGAATGAACAAAATAATAAAGATCACAGTTGTTCGATAAAATATTGTCACGAATAAGAGATATTCCAATACGTATAGTATTTTTATACCCATTTCAACCAACCAACTAACTCACCCACCCTCCTGTCCTCCTCCCTCTGCGTACGATCCCCTTTCCACTATTTCTTACACATACAAGCCTGTTTAGATATTAACGCGTGCTTCGCCCGATGTTCGTCCGACGGTTGTACCGCAGTGCCGGGTTTATACGAATATACCGTGCCCCGTGGGAAGCATCCGGTCTACTGTAGCACGCATGTTCTACGAAGGAACAAACGAACAGGGCGGTAGCTACGAGCAGTCGAAGCGAGTATTGCGTTGGTCTGTTGGCCCCCCGCGGGCTCTCCGATATTAATACATTCCATTACAGTAGACAATGACCGGCTGAATGGATCTCTGACTCCTGATGAGCTTTTAGTTCCCCTCACCCCGTTTCTACCTTCCGTTCCTACCTCCCTTCCTCTTACTCCAATGGCTATCCTTCCCCACCGAATGTATATACTCTACCTACTCTCAGCCAACTCCTCCTCGCACGTCACCATCTAATTTAATACTCGACGACCTCGGGCCAAAGAAGATCGCACACCTGCGCTGCTCGAAGGATAAAACGTGCCCAACTAGAACCTCGGTTAGATCATTTGTGGTTGTTTTCTATCTTGATTCCGGGGTACTATCTTACGTTAGTGGTTTAAACATATCGAATAAATGACTGGAATTCTTTATTAGCAGATAGTTATTACTTGGTTATTACTTTATCTCATAAACTGTGACTCTATATCTACAACATTACGGTGATCATAAAAAGTCGTTAATTTATTATTAATATTCTAATAACGACCACGAATGTGGTACGGAAAATATTTTATAATTAACCGTCAGGCGAATAGTCTTGTGACATTTGATAAATTTCATGTTAATAACGTAATAATGATAATTATAAAAGAAATGGTAAAAATTCTAAAGTGATAAATTGACTGGTGAAAAAAGAAACAGTACGATAAAAATGAAACAGTAAGTCTTTACAAAATGAGATAACTTTTAAATGAAGTGAATTTTCAAGAGAAAAAAAAAAAGAAAGAATTAATATGCAAGTATCAACGGAACATTAAAGGAAAACAACGAGAGATTCAATTGAATTTGGGTTATTATTAAATATATCAGAGGAGCCAGACCGTTTTATTTTTCTGCACGGATTTTAATTATACCAAAACTCTCGATTTCCTTTTCCATAACAGTCGAAGTTGGCTAAGAAGAAGTAGAAGAAGTAGAAGAAGAAGAAGAAGAAGACAGGGAAGTATAATCATACCGTTACACGTAATTTCACGACGAACGAAGTATTCTCTTTCTTACTCTCTCGGAATCTCCAAGGCAAGTTTTCGCCGGATCGTCATAACTTTCGTCACGCGTTTTTGATTTCGCCATTTTACTTCACCAAGAAGTTGTCCCCCAGCTGCGCTTTCTCGAGTCTCCTTGCTCACCCTTCTTCTCTCTCTCTCTCTCTCTCTCTTTTTCTCTCTCTTTTTCTCTTTCTCTTTCTCTTACTCTTACTTTTACTCTCACCCTTCTCTTTCTTCAAGCTTTTCTTACTCAACAGTATTTCTAGAATGGGTGCAATTAAGACGCCGGTAAGAGTGTCGCGTTAAGATACCGAAAGAAATAGTAGACCTTGTGAAAAATCAACGTAAAGGGAGTAGAAATGGGTAAGAGAATCCTCCCTTCTTTAGGGAAAACTTTTGAAAAGTCTAAAATATATATATAAATGTGAAACGATATATAGTTCCATGAGTTATTGTCATTGAATAAGCAATTTCATTCCTATTATAAACTAATTATATTTCGTAGATAACTAATTATTAATAATCAGTGACATAATTATCTCTAACGTGATCATTTTCTCTTAATATTTCTTTCCTTTGCTCACAAGATAACGAACTATCATCGTCGTTTGCGCAAACGAGCGCAAATTTCTTCCTCGCTTCTTATTTCAACACCTGACCAGATATCGTTTATCGTATTCTGCAAATATACATAACGTTAAACGATAGCAATTTATGGATAACGACTTTATTTCCGTAGAAACCCATGCATACGTGCGGATACCAGTTCCAACTCGATTCAGCAAGCAATTTCGTAAAGAACTTGTAAGAGTCTTGCGGAATCGAGAGCAATTATGCACTTAGCAATCGCTTCAAATGATACCAATGTGAATCTCATTTTCGATTTTGCATCTTCCAAGAGGGAAATAGGAGTGGCCAGTGTCGGTTTCTGTAAAAGTACGATCGTAACGTGCAATCAAGAGTCTCTCTCTTTCAGGCATTTTTAAATAACAAAAAAAAAACAAAAATAAAAACAACGAAATAACAAAAAAAAGTTCCTTTAAAAAGATTATATAGTCTCACTTGCAGAAACATAGGGAGAGATAACGTTTATTACTGAAGAGAAACGACGGAAAGGAAGACCCTCGTTCGTTCTCGTTCGAACTTTTATTTGAAAATAAAACAAAACGGGATTTTTTCGAGTAAATGCCCGTCACTCCGTTTCTGGCTTTGTTTGTATCTTTTTTTATTACAGTTTTACTGAAACAAACAAAAATTATATTTATGTATATTTGTTTTTTTTTATATAAACTACTACCAGATACTACTAAATCATCTGAAATATGTTGGAACGTTTTAAATGTATCATCTGACAATCATTTACCTCTATGTCATGTAGGGGCTACCTTTACTGTGGACAAAAAAATATGATTGATCTAGATAAATCTAAAGAAAAATGAGAAAATCGTTTAAACGGTTGGTAGTATTAAATGACGCCTAAGACTAGTCGTATACGTCTTCCCTAGAGATAATCAGGTTCACCTGGAATTAATAATCGAGCTATACATTCAACTGAGGCGAGAATGATAACGACTCCTTCTCCCTTACCATCCTTTTATCTCTCTTTCTGTTATCCTCTGGACCGGTCGTCGTTATAACTGGCGGGATCTCCTTTCACGAGATTTACAACCTGCGCGACCTGGAAGCATCTCTTTATCGATAACAAGTAGCTTCGACAGACTGGTTTTGCGTTTCTCAGACGAGCATCCAGAGAGAAAGAATAAAAAAAAATGTCTTTTCTTTAGTTTTTATTTTTACAAAAAAAGAAACAGAAATATATAAGAATAAAAAGTACGATCTGTATTTCTTGTTATCTTTGAAATCATCATAACAGTTGTAAGTCAATGCCGATGGAATTAAAAAAGGGAAAGAAGGATAAAAATTTATCTATCATTATTTGTGAAAGTTTTAATACCAGTGTTTCTCTTATGTCGGATAATACTTCGTAATATAATACATATATTTGATAAATATATAATTTTGCTTTATCAAAATGAAAGTTCGTGTAAAAGACAGTTTTGCCAGTTAGCTGAAACAAGTCCGATTCTATTTATAACCGAATTTTCTCGGATACGTTAGAAGAAGAAGAAGAAGAAGAGGATGGAATGAAAGAGGGAGAATAAGAACAATAAGAAAAAGGGAAGATATCGAGGTGTGTGGTCCCTGTAGAGCTAAAAAGGACGATCAGAGGTATCATTTTTTACACGGGACAGTCTCCTCCGTGCCATTCGAAAATTCATTCCCCCGTGTCGGATGAACGGACTGACGTGTAGGACGAACGGACGAACGGACGGTAGGATGGACGGACGGATGGCATTAAATTGAGCGAAACACAGACAGAAAAATAAAATAAAAAAGAAAGAGAAAAACCATGGGGAGAAAGAAACTCTCTCGAGTTAATTTTCCAGCCGCAGATAATTCTGGATTCGAGAAAAGGGGGAAAATGGCAACAAGGCTGACGTTGCTCAACTGTATCATGCTAACTTGCTACATTGCATTATGCAATCCAAGGACTCGGTAAGAAATTGACAGGTAGAAAGACTTCTCTTAAATACCGACAATATATCCAATCCAGCAGTTAATGAAAAATTCGAATAATCATAACACGGGATTTAAAACGTACACCTCTCATTGCTAAATCGTCCATTATCGAACTTATTTCACCTCAATCACGTCGCTAAAGCTTTACACACGGCAACGATATTCTACCAATCTCTTTGGAATTAACCAAATTGCAACGTGGACAGAAATAAGTGATCGTGAGTGAGTCGACAGTATGACATAGCTAGAGATAAGCGGGAATGCTAATTACACTGCTGTTGGAGATAAAAGACGGATCGATTCTGTGTATCTGTAAAATGACTGCATGCTTTATGAATTGAATGGATCTCGAGGGAAAATCAGAATTTGGCCTTTAACCTAATAATATTCTATATTTTGTAAAGAGAACATTTTAATGGACAATTGGTATTGTCATTATCCATTGTTTAATCATTAGCCTTCCATATTTGAGGCGCAGTTAATTTCAACTAATAGTACATCAGAGGATAAGTAATGTTCGTTTAAAAAGGAAATAATCCAATTTTTCTGAATTTATCTTTTTTTTTTTAAATACACCGGAAGAATGGAGTGTATTGGATATGTAATGGTAAACGTATCGGAATTATTTTACACCTATCAAATTCGCTTAATCAAATTTTGAGGATAAGAATTTAAATCCAAAGTTAATAATGAAATCTGAAAATAGAAAGTCTCAGGTATCCTGATCACGGACGTGTTTCGATCCTTTGCTTCCTTCCTTCCTTCCTTGTTCATGATCCTTCCAGCACCAATGATGCTCATTAATGCAACCCGCTTTCCTTACAGATATATACCTTTGGATATACAGGCAAATTCGCACGATTTTCGTGTACGTGTTGCATCGAACGGGGGAATCCCTCGTTCTTAGTCGAGCGTTTAAACGGTCCACGCAATTAGGGAAGGCGCTTCACGCTTCATCTTTTATTCATGTTCCAGCCCTGCCAACCTTCTCTCCTTGGCTTTGCTTTCTGCTATCCTTCCCATTCCAAAAGATTATAACCGTACCGGCAACGACACACTCTGACTCTCCACCCCACTCTCTTTTTCCCTCTCTCTCTCTCTTCCCCTCTTTATCTATCTTTTCTTTTCCTTTTCATCTTCTCTCTCACGAATTCTTACTCGATGTGGGTTTGAAAAGAGTTTTTTCAATAGTGCGAAGGATAAATGATCTCGAGTGTTTCGATGGACATGAAAAGAGACTCCCAAAAGTTAGGCTTTAGGATCTTCAACATAGAAATCTCGATAACTAGGGTCTACCATTCGAAAATCCTTATAAGAAGAGAATCAGTATAAAACCTAATTATCCTTACTTCTGTCCGAAATGTCAATCGTTAACGAGCACTTAACTTAAATATCGTTTCTTACATTGTTTCTACCTCTTCCGTAAAGTCCAAACAGACAGAACTCTAATGATTTACTTTAGCCTTTTGAAGAAGAACATTTCATTGATCGTTAACGTGTAACCACAACTGACTGGAGATCTATTGATTTTAGGTTGAAAACGGAGAGCCTCGGTGGTGCTTGGTGTCCAAAGAATCAGATAACAAAGGAAGCGAAAGAGTGGTTGGAAATTGATCTCCACACTGTCCACCTTATAACTGCCACCGCTACTCAAGGTCGTTTTGGAAACGGACAAGGTGTCGAGTACTCGGAGGCTTATCTTCTTGAGTATTGGCGACCACGACTGGGCAAATGGGTTCGTTACAGGGACATCAAAGGACAAGAGGTAAATTCTTGGCACCGTTATTATAGTACATACAAAATTTATCTCTCTCTCTCTCTCTCTCTCTCTTTAGCTTTGATTTTACAGGCGATTTAAAATAGTATATTAGTAAGAACGTATTAACACGTATGATTCTATTTGAGCCAAATGAAAGATCATTCAAGCATAAAACATTTCCAAGATACTTAGTAAATTTCGTCATATGCTTGAAATAACCGTAGATATCAATAAAGGCACTTTAGAGAGTAATATCTTTGACGATTGGTAACTGGTAACATGATATATATATAACACTCATTAGTATACATCTAATTATATTCTCTCGAGAAAGTAGAGTAGAGCTGGTCTCTTTGATAAGCATCAGACGCAATTCACATGGCGAAAGCTCAAAGCATCAGGTTCGTTTTGTAGCTTACTGGTCGTCGATGAAGGAATCGAAGACCGAGTGGAGGGATTAATGTAAACGGCTTATCGCGAAACCGTAAGCTAATTTCGTACCGTTGGAAGCTGCCACTTTGTCGGTAGCCTGAACCCAGACGTACCTTAGAGATCGTAGAATCCGTTCAACGGTTAGCCAAAGCTATCTCGAAGCTTTAGAACGAGCTTTCGGATTGGGTCTCCAATCGAAGAACGAGCCATTACCTTCGTTGGAACGTTAACCTCTCATCCATCAAAATCGATTTTACCGAAAAAAAACTCCTCTTATTTGTAAAGTCTCTTTGAGTTTTCACCCGTTGTAATTAATTTTATCAAAGAAAACAGTATTTCGATATCGTTACGGTTAGTTTCGATCGAAAGAATATTCGCCATTGGCAATCGTCAAGCAATTTTTTTATCACGAATATTCAAAACCTCTCGTTCTAGCACGGTTACAGACAATTTTTCAATTAAATCCTATACAAACATTGAAACTATCCAATCTTTATCAAATATTTTTCATTCCCAGAGACATCGAAATTTCTACCAGATACTATTCGTTTTTATTATTTACCATAGCATCGAAACTTTATCGATACAAATTTGTTCTACCAGGGCTAGAAATTCGACCACTTTTTTTTCGGTGAATAGAGTATTCTGATTTCCAGGTTTACCGTGACATACTAATCAAGTTACGAATTAAATTCATATTCAAATTCATTTTATATATTCACAGGTACAGGACTTTTAAATGTTTCAAAAATCTTATAGAAAATGCTAGTAAATGATTCTTGTTTCATATCAAACATCTATGGAGCAACATACATTTTGAACCTAAAATCAAGCTAATTTGACTGGACTACTTTGGCTGCTAGGCAAATTGGATGACTAATCAATGCCCGTCCACTGTCCAGTTACGATCTCTTATTAATATTGATGAACCAATTGCGTTGGTGCTAATGTGCTAAGGGTTTTAACTCTACCTTTTTTTTCTCCCTTTCTCTCTCTCTCTCTCTCTCTCTCTCTCTCTTTCGTGCTGCACCATCTTTCCAAGGGTGATTCGAAGGAACGATTGGATTCATGATTATTCACTGCTTTCTGATTATTAATCGTCTAGCGACCTTAAGCTCGCATACTGATGTATTACGAACAAATCTTTAGTCTCTCTTGATTAAAATAAATATTAAAAGATATCGAAAAAATATAAAATGAGAGAGGAGAGAGAGAGAGGGAGACGACAGACTGAGAAAAATTTATTCTCTATTTTATTCTCGAATATAAAAAGAGAACGATACTCGATAAAAGGGAATCAAACTCCCACCTACGAAAACAATTTGAAGTCTTTATTCTTGTCCTGTGGTTGATGATTCGGTGAAAAATTACTTAAAAAAACGTGAAATGTTTTAATTAAAAAGATCTAATTAGAATAGGGGTAGAAAAAGGGATGGAGAATCTTCTTTCTCTCTTTTATTCTATCTTCTCTATTTTCTCTTTTTCTTTCTGTCTTTCTTCTTTTTTTTTCTCTTTTCTTTATTCTCGCCGTAGTAGGTGGCAAACTTAAGTCACCAGCAAGCGCTTCTTTTCCTTTGATCGTTTCGTATCCCAAATTACGCGCGTCTTCCAACTTTCACGTTCTTATTTCTTTTCTTTGGAAAAACACAGTAGTAAAAGGGGGCGTACAGTGGGGGACTAAAAAAAGAGAAAAAGAAGAAGGAGAAGAAATAAAAAACACACAAAAAAACAGAATAAAAAAAAAGAAAAGATATAATAGTAATAATTATAAAAGTAATAATAATAATAATAATAATAATCATCATCATCATGTGATCATCAAGGAAAGAAGGGGTCTAGCCGGGAGCTTCAAAAGACCGACAGAAGTAATTAAGGCTCGTGAGTCGGTCGCCTTTCAAACCACCCTCCTCCTCCTCCCACCCACCCTATCTCTCCCCCTGAACACGAGTCGCCTTAATAATAAATAGTCGCGTCAAACAGAGAGACCTGGGCTCTCATTAGCCGCCTATATGTACAAACGCATACAGACTCATACATATATATGTAGAAAAGAGAGACAGGAGAGAGAAACACACGCATAGACGTTTTGCTGTGTTATGGTTGGTTCTTCTCTCTCTCTCTCTCTCTTTCTCTCTCTCTCTTCGTAAAACTCTCCATCGACGAGCACGAGATTAAATGGCCTTTTTCCCGGAATTTCTCGCGACGTAAATTCGTCGTAACTGCAACCTACTACTCCTCTTCTCTTCCTAACCATTGCAGTTGCGCGTGATATAGTTTTCTGAGCAAAGTGTAGAATGCGAACCTTTCGTTTTTTTTTTTAACCAAAGTTTATTGACCTCCCCCCCCCGTCTCAACTCAACGCCCCGCTTCTTCTTCTTTTTCTCTTTTTTTTTTTTTTACTTTCCTTGACTTTCGACGAATACTTCTTCCTTTTTTTTTCTTTCCTCGGTAGTTTTTCTTTTTCGATATCAAACTTCCGGTCCGGCGAGGATATTTTCACGTACGCCGCCACCGCCACTGCCGCCGCGTTCCTAGGACGAAGAGAGGTAGCTTTCATGACCGAAACTCCGATAACAAATATTGCGTTCTGTGTAGCCTAGCGGAAAGATCGTCCTACGCGTTTTACACGCTCGTTGGCTCCTCCACGTTCAGGATTGTAGAAAGAGAAGAACTACTCGATGGAAACGTTTGCC
The DNA here is from genome assembly GCA_023678845.1 of Mischocyttarus mexicanus. Lineage (NCBI taxonomy): Eukaryota > Metazoa > Arthropoda > Insecta > Hymenoptera > Vespidae > Mischocyttarus > Mischocyttarus mexicanus. The sequence continues at coordinate 159,990 of JACGTP010000009.1, forward strand.
GGATGGATGGACCGAGAGTTTACCTCGTTCCATGTCTTCTTCCAACGTATACCATTTAACGTGGAAAATTGCAAGTTATCGGACTAATGGCGAAACGTTCCACTGCGATATACCTTTTTTTTTCCTTTTCTTTTCTCTCTATTTTTCCACTATACTTTTGCTACTCCTACCCCTCCCCCCTTCTTCCTCTAAAAAACAACGAGTAATTGCATTTACTTTATTACACGATTATAAAAAGTTTTATTTCGTGAATTCCAATCTCCTTTGTTTTTTTTCTTAATTAATTATACGTAGAACAAAATTATCAGAGTATTATTTACGCGATTACTTCCGGAAAGAACTTTTAAATCACTAAATCTCTATATTTATTATTAATTAAATTAAATGGAATAGTATATATAAAAGTAAGGAATTTTTACTTAGCAAGCAGAAATTCAGTCTGTAGGAGGAAAGTAAGCAACTCTCAAAGTTAAGTTAGGTTTTCAGTTTAGTTGAAAGCATATACAAAATCCTAAGGTATAATATAAAAAGCTTTTCTAAATAGTATACGGTAGAAAAATTTCTACAAAAATCGTAATATAACGTTAAATCATTATTTTACTTTTATTTTAAATACCTAATATAACTCCATTTACTTCATACAGATAAATTAAAAAATATAAAAATATTTATTTCATTTATAAAAGACTTATTTATAAAAGTTTATATATTAAAAAAATTTTAATATATTTTAAGATAACACGCTGCAATAATGAATACAAAATTTATTTAATAAATTTAAAATCTCATAGAATCGTAAATCACCATAGAAGTAACCATATTTCAGGTCATTCTATAAAATTTGTATAATTTAAACAATTTAAATATATTTCAAATATTACTCTCTCTCTCTCTTTCTCTCTCATAATATGTAACACTAGTATGCAAAATTTATTTAGAAGGTTTAAATAAAAAATCATGCTTTATCTAAATTCACTTCTACTGAATAAAAGAGCTGGAAAGACATAATCCATTTATCTCTTATCTTCTTGCACAGATTTTCTCACCGGATCAATAAAAAATATATTTTAATTTATAATAATACGTGAAAAATTTTTTATGAATTAGATTAAAACAACAGAGAGAGAGAGAGAGAGAAAAAAGTTTATGAGAGAATTGGCAAATTCCCAGTTACTTTGTTTCTCGAAAACTGCAACAAGATGCTTTAAAATGGCGTTTCTAAAAACAGGAGAATCTCGAAATCGTTCTACTTTCTGTTCCACTGCAGAACGGCAATACTTTTTAACGAGCATTACTTTGCTGAGCCGAATTATTCGCGTCTTCTCTCTCTCGTTCTCCTTCTCCCTTACCGCTCTCGTTTTTTTTCCACGATAATTTACGATGCTTTGCATGCGCAAGCGCATTCGTTAAGACGTTATTACCAGGCAAGAATTAAGCTACGATAATAATAAAATAAAGCTTAAGAAAATGTTCAATAGTTCTTGAAGAAACATGTATATATAAATATGTATACATATACTCGAATAAAATAAACATTTTCGTGCTGCGTGCAATTAGCGAGAGAAATGTCGTGAAAATGCATCGGTAGTAGTTATAATTGTTATTTCTAAATTGTCATTCGTATATTCATGTGCGTATCAATGCATGACGAGCTCGTTTCTACGTTGTACCTAATTTTCGACGAACCCGAAAGATAATCTTTCTTATGGTACGATACTTTCGAAATGGTTGTTAAACACGCGGTACGATCGGTCATGTTGATCTTCGTTGTCAGATAGAATCGTCCCACGCGTTTGTCGCATCTTGAAACGAGCACTACTCACGCGCACAACGTTGAAGAAATTCTTCAATACGTATGTATATGTGATATTAATAATACTCGTGTCTCTACATAGAAATATTGACTAACTTGTTATACGATAAATCGTCAAACGAACGAATCCAATTACGTCGTTGGCAACGATAACAAGACGATTGATCCGAACATTTAACGAGACTCGACAAATTGATTTTTATTTTTTTTTACGTTAATATGTAGATATTTATTTAATTTCATTCCAAGATATTTCAAAATCATTTAAATTTAAAATCGATTATTTCTTTGTACGATTAAAAAAATGAAATAAAGTATTATGGTATAAAGAAAAATTTCGTTAGAAAAGATTTTATTTAGTTTCAACAATGTGTTTTCAGTTTTTCTTTTCATTTCCTTTAGTACGTTCAGTTTAAGCTTTATTCGATTCTCACCCCCTATATTTCCTACCCCGTCGGAGATACGCGTATAGTGATTTATGTGATAGCAAGTCGAGGCGATATAGATGACGACGACGGTCCGATACTCGTAGTAGCTCGCGTGTTACCATTTCTCGCACACGTTCGAATCTCATCGTAAATGCGTGAACGTAAACATAGATACACACATTTATACATATACTCACACACACATTCATACACGCACGCATTCATGCACGCACGCACTCACGCACGCACTTTCGTCCCTCCTATTTCACCACCCTTCGTAATTATCGGATTTCCACCATGGTATTCTCTGCGGCTACGAAGAAGATATGGAGGATAATGTGCATACGTTTCTGCGTGTATTTCTCTATGTATCCGTGTATATTTGCGTGTTGCTATTATACATATGTGTGTTTTGAAAGAGGGAACGCAGTTTCTTCGCGTGACGGAATAATGGCGATAGAACCTACTTGCTTGTACCGTCAGTTTTTCTTTTTTCTAATTTTCTTTTCTCTCTCGCTCTAGAAACCTTCCTGACAGCTATACTATTACATACTTTTTCCTCTTGCTTCCCTTTTTTCCATTCGATATTTTTTATTTCATTTATTTTTAATTTCTTTTATATTTTTTAATTCAACGTTATTCAACAATTTTTCGATGATTTCAAACTGTTATTTATTCTTTTTTTTTTTCGAATTAGAAAAGGCAAAAATTACAGACACATTATTCGATGAGAAAATCGCATTGTGGTAGATTCTAACGCAACCATAAGAGCTACTTGAAACGAGAATTTGTAGGATAAACGTATGATTTTAGAAATGCTCGTCGTTGAGAAATTTTCGGAGTAAGGTACTCATGGTACACTACTACTTCATGTCGATGCGAGCTTGAGTGGTTGTAACTTGAGCTCGTGACCCTTTTTACCTATCGAAGAAGCACATAAAAGGGAATTTATTACATCGGCGCATATGCACAAGCAGTCAAGTATTTTTCCTCTACTTTTCTCAATACCATTGACATCGTGAAATTTATATTCTTTCGTCGAAAAAAAAGTATATATATACATTTGTAATAATATTCAATCATATCTGTGAATATTTTTTTACATAGTACCATTGTTCTTGTACAATAATATTATATGTACAAATCTGAGAAGATAGTTTATTATCTTGTAAATGGAAACGTTTAAAGTATACCTCAGGTTCTCTCAATTCTTTATATTTCAGTTTCGTTGTTAAGTATTCGAACAAGTGTGAAGAATTGTCTTTTTTTTTTTTCTTTCTTTTTTTCTTTTTTTACTTTCATTCATTCGCATAGGTATCCTTCAGACGACAACTTCTATCGAAATATGAACTTAAACTCCTTCTTTCTATTTCTCTTTCTCTTACTCGAGAACGTGTTCGCAATATAATTTTACGAGTCCCGTCGGGCATGGCGAGTGCATAAAAGTCGACAGATGTCTTATCTCACGCTCGCAACTCGAGAAAAAAGATAGATAGAAGGTAGGAAAGAAAGGAAGAAAGAAAGGAAGAAAGAAAGAAAGAAAGAAAGAAAGAAAGATAGAAAGAATGAAAGGGGAAAAGAGGAAGCTTGTAAAATGACTTCACCTCGCGTCCTTGTACATCGTTTTTACTTTTCACACTTCTCCTAAGAAACGTGTTCCACCTGCCCTTTTGCAGTTTCAGTTTCATCCTTAACTCGTCCCTTTTTACCCCATTCAGGGGATAGCTCGAAACCTTATGCTTCGTACGTGATCACAATATACATTCCTAATGTTCTAATATGGTGTCAATTGTATAAAAAGATCCTCATTTTTGTATACTTCTTATGAATCGCAATACTACCACATTATTATTATTATTATTATTTTAATTATTATTATTGATAGATCAAAATGTGAATTTATAAATACATGAATTTTTATTCGTTATAAATTTAAATCCTTAAGATATTTATGCAGAATATACGTGTATATAATTTATTATAATTAGTTCGGCACAGAAAATTTAAAATTTTAATTAATTAGATCGAGTATTGCGTTGCGAATTTATTACGTTAATTAATTAATATCTGTTATTACCTGGACTTTGGTAATAGTTACAACATAAATGAAAAAACTTTTGTTGAAAGTACTTGGATCGTGAAAGTTTAAGTAAAAACTCAGCAAGCATTAGTAATTACTATCGTTTCTACGAACCAACAACGGTTCTAAACACGAAAGAAGAAATCTTGTGGGCAACGACTTCAATGTCGTCGACGACGTCGTCGTCGTCGTCGTGGCCACAAAAGGTCGATAACGTCGACGATCACCTCCGTGTCTAACGTTTGACCCCCAAGTACGAGCACGCACCACCAACTCGTATCGACTTTCCCCCCTTGCACTACACGCACGTCTTGTTTTTCCTCTAGCAGAAGTGAAATCGATGTAGCTGGCAAATTGCACCGGGAGGGCGTATGAACTCGCTAATACCTACTTCGTATCTCCACTAGCTTTTACTTCCAGTAGTTTAAACTTCCTAAGTAAAAGGAAAGTGCACAGATGGAAGGTTACAAACAATGTTCCTATAATTTGTCTCTCCTTTAAAAATCGTGTAAATTTGTATTCCATAAAAAATAAAAGAATAAAAAATAAATAAAGAAAGAAAAAGTAACCAAATTGACGTATCGAAATGAAAAGTTTCGCGCATTGATGTTCAGGAAAATGTGGTGTTACCGTTTTGACAAACACACAAAAGAAAAAACTCTACAATTCGCGTTTGGGTACGCGTAGGTTGGTTGGATGTTTTTTTTTAAATATGCACCAGCAGTTTCAACGAATCCAGTTAGTAATGCAAGAGCGAACGTGATAGGAATTTCAATGCGACACGAATTTAAAATATTTGCAATGGATAGGAGCGTGTTACCAATGAGAATCAATCACAATGTATTCCTCTATCAAAATATCGCGTTTCATCGATCAGATATAAAAAAAAAAGAAACGAAGAATCGTAAATCGTTTAGAAAAGGAAGGAATTTTGGGGGGGGTGGGACAAACTGATACAACGTTCTATGACTACGTAATGAAGAAATAACGTGCATATACATCGTGCACGTTGCACCGCATTATTGCTCCTTGACAACGTATGATACCGACAGCAAAAACGAGGGGAAGAAAGATATTGCGATCTCGCACGCTAAGTACTGCAGGCGTGGCTCCAGGTTGCACCGACTAGTGCATACGCGATCTTCGTACAACGAACTTAAACCAGACTTTTTTTTTGGAAAAGTTATCTCCCCGGTAAATGTAAAAATATAAGAAAAAAATGATAATTATTTATAATAATAATTTACCTCTTCTTTCTACTATTTACATATTAGATAAAAATATTTAATATTTATATACATTAAACAATTTGTAAACTTACAAGTAAAACCAACAACAACAACTAAGTTATTTCAAGAAAACTACTTATTATACATATTTCAGCACGAATAATTCATTATTAAATGAACTCCATTGAAAATGTCTACGTTAGACTTAAATTCTCTGATCTACTGAATGTAGAATTTCAAAAAAGGGGAGAAAATTTGGAAATAAAGTAATATCCTTTTGCCGTCTTGGATATTACTATGAAAACAAGTACTGTATATTCAAGGATTGCAAAGGAAACTAAAGAATATCTTTCTATACACATACATATATATCGAATAGTGAACCGATATTGGTAATATCAAAACTGAAATCGATGGTACATGTCCCTACCTGCAAAGACGAAAATAGGAAAGAAAAAAAAATAAAGAAGGTCGAGGTAGTAGCAAGAAGGGTGATAAAGGTGTCCGAAGGCGAGAAACGTGTGCCGAGCAACGAAACGTGCACAGAATGTGTCGTGTCTGCCACAAAATACTTTGTCACGCGACCGTGTTATACCCTGTGTTCTATACGCAAGAAACTATCAAGCTTACACGGACACACATCGAACACGTACACACATCAAGTAAAAGCTCTTACTATATACATACTCTGCAGCTTGCTATCTGCTCACCATGGGCAACGCCACTTCGCGTGATCTCTCGGGACACCATGCACACATACTATTATACATACATTTATATCCTAATACATACTCGGTCATTCCGCCTGTCTTTATATCCTCACACTCTTTCATCTCTTTTTCTGGCTCGCTCAACGTCAGATAAACTGCTTATTTTATTCATAAACCTTGCAAAAATCAATATTACAGTCCTCGCACCTTCCTCGTACTTTATTTTACTGAAATTATTGAAAATAAATTCAATTTTAATAAAGGTAAATAATGAATAATGGTATACAATAAAAAAGGAACACAATTAATAATCTAATGTCATTTCATTTCATTTTTCTATTGACAAATTCTATATAATTTAATATCAAAATAGATTTATTAATTCTGTTTAGGAGTATATTTGTTTACTCTCTCTCTCTCTCTCTCTCTCTTCTGTCTGTCTCTCTCTTGTACATCGTCTTGCTTATCTAACTTGCCTTGGTATGCAGGATGAAATTAGTCCTTAGTCTCGTCCGATGAAATGGAATGCGATATTCGTCCTTATGACAAGATATCCAGGAGAAGACAACGGTATTCCATATACTGACTAATCACGATCTACTATGTGGGCTACATAAACATCGCTACGTTGCGTTTAATTACAGTAAACCAACAAACTATGCATCATATCACGATTGATCATTGATATAGTTAGGTTCAATATATACAATTTCGATTTCTTTCTCATTGTTTCATACAAAGAAAATTAAATTAAAAATTTTGAGAAGATAATATAAGAAAAGTTTAATATAATTAGGACTAATGAGACTTGGTAAGTCTATTCCATAGAAAATTCAAATACCGGTATGGAAACCGAAATTATTCTGGTCTTTAGCTGACATTCTCTTTCTCTCTTTGCTCACAGGTAATACCAGGCAACACGAACACGTATTTGGAGTCCAAGCATGAACTGGAGCCACCTCTGTGGGCTAGCAAGATCCGTTTTCTACCCTTCAGCAGTCACACGCGGACAGTTTGCATGCGGGTCGAGCTCTACGGGTGTTACTGGAGCGGTAAGCTGTTTGCACTTGCCAATTTTCGTGAAACTTCTCGACCCCCTTTGGTATGCCAGCTTGGAACCTTCTATTAGCAAGGAAAAGCTATGTGTCGCATAAACACGCACCCGTTTTGCTACAGGATCAGTTACTTCCTAAATTGTAGATCGTTTAAGTATAAGTTGAGATCCTATGATACAAAATTAAATATTAGCTTTGATTTGTTTTCAAAGTTAATAAACTTTGAAGGTTTTAATATCTTATTCAATAATCTTATAGATAATTTAATAGAAGAATATTTTTTGTTGAAATTATCAGATGGTGTGGTATCCTATTCGATGCCTCAAGGCGACAAGAGAAGTAACGAATGGGAGTTCTTTGATGCAACTTATGACGGCCATTGGGACGACGAACTTCGTCGTGGACTGGGCCAACTAATAGACGGTAAAACTGGTCCGGATGACTTCAAAATGGGATATTATGACGATAGAAGACAAGGTTGGGTTGGATGGAGAAACGATACACGAAATGACCAACCAATAGAAATCAAATTCGAGTTCGATGTTGTCAGAGAATTCTCGGCAATTCATATTTACTGCAATAACCAATTCACCAGAGACGTTCAGGTTAGTAGATTGGATTCCTCGGAATGTTTGTTCAACCATGTTTGAAACAATGAATGTTATTCCATTCACAGCTCGCTTTCAGAAAGCGCCAACACTTGACCTGGATTATGTTTCTGTCGTAAATAGGATTACGTGAAAAATGTTTCGCTCGATTTTCGCGTGTCTTGAATAAAAGAGAACGAAACGTTTGGTCATGTATTTTAACTGAAAAATGTGGAGAAACCTCGGGAACCTTTTGTCGATAAAGTGTACTAGACGTAAAGTCGTTGACCTCACGAAAGAATCGTTTACCTTCGTTTTAGCAACGTTGTTCCTTTAGCCCTCGAGAAGAATGCGAAGACAGTGTCGATCAACAGGCTTACCCTCGGTGTTCTTTCGAGTTTTCTTTCGACCTTTTACCACCAAGTCTTGGCATCTTACGAACCAGCTGCTGGCTGTTGCTTGATTGAATATTCCGCTCAACGCTTTATCGAATACGTGTCCATGGAATACAAACTCACCCTAACGCAACACTGATCCGAGTGTTGCTTCCATTTATATCATTAAACTATTATTACCTTTCACGATTAATAGAATCTCGTTTAACTGTATCGAGTCTCAGAGTCAATTTCATCTAGATCAATTTCATACTTTTTCGAAATCATATTACTAGGTAACATCTTTATTGTTTAAGAAGTGGTTGGATATATCTTCTATAAGTCTAGCTTGGAAAACTTTGGAAAATGTTCAATATGGATAGCACAACTTTAAGTTTGCGAACATATACTTCCATGTATTTAGAAAGTTACAAGTAAAGATGAAGAAAGTAAAGAGAAGCGAACAAAATATTGGATAATATTATAGTTGCAGTATTGCCAAAAACATGGTAGTGTTTTGTTTAAATTACCTTATTCTAATGTAATATGATACAATCTATATATATATATACATATGTGAAATTGTATATTTATGTAGATATATTTGTATTGGCATATAAATACATACACACAACATCTATACGAACCCAGGTTATGTACCATTTGCGCGTTGCGCGCGTATTTCACTAGGCTCGCAATAAATCCGCTTTGAACGCGCTCGCGTGCGCGCACTTTCCGCCGTTCTCTATAGTGCATTTAAATGTTTGACGGCGCGTGCGATGAAATATGCATGGGAGATTATTGAACGTTGCCAGAAATGGAAAGCCCCGACTTTTGATCAAAACAGAATCGTTCTCGGCGAATGGTTCTTGTCGATTTAAAAATTCGTCCTGCCGGGGATTGTTGTAGGAAAAGCTCCGAGGGGGAGATAGTCAAAGAAATAGGGGAATAAAAAGTGTCGTTAATCGAACCAATTTTTTTCCGGAATTTCAGAGGAAAAATGGAAAATTTATTACACGGATTTTTTTTTTAGCTAACTGATGGAAAATGAAATTGTTCGAATTTTATTTCGTTAAACCATTTGCATCGTACCTGACTAGTAGGGAATTTAATTTTGTCGCTATCCGAGATAAAAAGTAACTATAAAAATTATGCAAATTATACGCGTCGCGTATTATCGGAATAATCTTCAGTTAACGACAGGTCAGGTTTAACGTACTGAACATTTAATTGTCGATTCAAAGACATTTAGCTACGTGCTCTTGGCATTTCGATGCCACCTGAACCCCTTCACAATGTTATTTCGCCTAATCTCACCCACTTTCGACTAAATCGATATTCGCACGACACTTTCAGAAGCGTTACGCGCAGGATCTCATCCGCTTCTCGTCAAAGTGCATAAATTAACGTGATTACACTTTCCCTTCCTACCCATAACGCCTTCTAACCTTTGCATTTGTTAATTTTCTTTTTTTATTTACGAATGCTCTTTTCAGTACCCCGCTACACCAGTTGATCTGTTAAATCCACTCGGTAGATTATCAAAATTTAATGTAACGCATAAAGTCTTATGGCAGACTAATGGAACGAAAAGGGGGAACTTTTTTTTTCTCTTATTCTTCTTCGCCAACTAAAGTAAAGAAAATATGTTTCTTTTAAAGAATTTCGTGAGAGATCTTTAAAACTTTGCATTACTGACGACTTGCCGATGCTCTTGTTAAGATTAAAGAACTAGGATTAAAAAAATCTTTTAAGAGGAAAATAAAATAGCAGATATATATATATATTTTTTAAATGAAAATATTAAAAGTTTATTTTGGAAAATAAACAAATGTTCTTTCTTTTCTTCGAGGTCTTTTTATTTTTAACTTATATGAAATATTTCATTCTAAATTAAACTTATTCAGCTATAAAAAAAATACTTGAAGCGCAACAAATGACATAGAAGAAAATAAAATGTATAATTTCCATTCTGTTCGAAGATATTACGATACAAGAAAGTTTTATGGAATGTTACGATGCGACGGTTTCTATATGGTATTTTACGTTAGCATATCGATATCGGAATGTCTATGCTGTTACCAACAGATACCGGCCACTTTTCCGGCACACGATACCATTTTCCGCTTGTATGTACACCGGAGTAACGTTGCCATACGAATCTTTGAGAATTGGTTTTATATAACGGAAATTACGAGATGGACGATATCTACGACGTATTCAATCCAAACTACGTGCGAGAAATGTGAATATTTTGGTTAAAAACGCCATCTTCTTCTTCTTCTTCTTCTTCTTACTATTTCCTTTTTTTACTTCTTGAAAAAAGTTTTTTCGCTTCAACTCTGAGACTCGGTGGAAGTTTAAGTACGATTATTCAATATTTCCTTAACTCACGTTCGGTCGAACAGCTTTGAGCTACGTTTTTCTATTTTCGTTTTTTTTCTTTGTATTTGTATGTGTGTGTGTGTATTTTTCTTTCCCTTTTTCGTACAAAGTTTTATCTCGTTTGGTTGTAATTGCTCGAAAAACGTTTTTCGACTATATCATCACGAAAAAATATGATTTTATCAAGTCGAGTGGAATAAAAAATACGAGTTAAAAAAAATTATCACTGAAAACATTACGAATGAATATTCGTAAAAGATAAACTATACTCTATTCGAACAGTTAGATAATTTAATCATATTAAAAACATCATCTTCAATTCTAGGGTTTTAATTGAACATATTTAGCTCTAGCAAATATGCAAGCTAATCCGTAATTACTTTCTAACATCTATTTTCAACCGGAACCGTTTCCCAAATTCAATTTCATTTCAATCTCTTTTCATTTCATTTCATTTCCATGTTATCTCTCTTGGCAGAGAACCCATTCTTTTTCTTTTTTTCATTTTCTTATTCTTATTCTCAGAGAAACGAACGGATATAAAATTAGAGAGACACAACTCGAGTGAATCGCTTTTCCTTCAACTTCCGACTCATCTCCTACTTCTATGTAAACTCTGCGCAACCTCGAATGATAGTCTTGATTTATGATCAGATCATATACTCCATCGAACTTTAGGGACACATTAAACTTTTATGATGTCCTCAATAGCCACACAACCTTTACTCCCACTATCCTGCGTTTCCAATCCCCTTTTCTACCCTCTTAGAAGCATACAAGAGCCACCCCGTTAAACGTGCATCCACAGGGAATGATTTTCTCCTGGGATAAGAATGTTTATTATGTAAACCAAACCTAAGGAGAAATTTTTAAAGGAATATATATTCTCATCGTTCATTGTCTTATTCTTTAAAAATAATATAATATCAAATAAATGAGATATATATTCTTTATAGATAAGACTAATGATGATTGAAAAGCCTAGAATTAGTTTGAAATACCAATCGTTTATTATCTGATGAACCATACATTTGAAAACATAAATAAATAAAGTAATTAATAATTCTATTAAATAAATTCTTCGGTTGTTATTGTAATCGTCATCGTCGGTAAACGAAAGGAAAAAATGTTAAAATCATTTTAACATCGCTTCATTTTATTTTCATTTTATTTTTACGAACAAAACTGGTTACTCAAAACGTCACGTTTTCTCTAATATTTTTTACTCTTCCTACTACTATACATTATCACTATTTTTTTCTGCAAACATATACCCAGATAGAGAAATATATATCGAGATTTGAGTGCATTGATTTTTTTTTCTTTTATTCTTTTTTTCATTTCTCTATATCACAGCCCTGTTCTCATTTTTATTCACAGATCTTCTCGCAAGTCGACATACTCTTCAGTATAGGCGGGCGATACTACAACGGTGAGCCGATTACCTACACCTACATGGAGGACAAAATATTTGAAACGTCTCGTAACGTCTCTATCAAGCTACACCATCGTATTGGGAAGTACGTGAAATTGAGACTCCATTTTTCCGCCAGATGGATCATGATCAGCGAAGTGATTTTCGATTCTGGTAAGTCCTCTCTTATGTTTGTTTTTTTCTTTTTCTCTTTTTATATATATATCAGAATTAAAGAAAAAGGTGTTCAACTTCTCTCTTCAATCTCTCACCGATCCTGTCATCGTATAAGTTGACATATATGTATTGGATATCTGCACACATTCGCACACACGTTCGTACTTCGAATAAAAAGAAAACTACAGAAACGTAAACGATACTACGAATGGAACGTTATCATTGGCGCGCTTTTGATCAGAAAGTAAAAAAATTCTCTTTTCGTGACGCAAAATCGTTTGACTGGCATGGATTTTACTCAAAACCAGGGAAAAGAGAAACATATATATTTTATTTTTTTATTCTTTCTTTTATGTTTTTAAGCCTGGACATTTTATTTCAATTCACCAGGAACAGATCGTATTCGTATACCTCTATAAACCATCCCTTTTTGGGATCAGTGCTTGTTCAGTAAGCCTACCGACTGTCAATCGATAAAAAGTATATCCTCGAAAACGATTTCTATCGATACACAGAGTAATTGAGTATCGACTGTAAATACGAATTGTTCTTATTCAGAATTTTAATTCAAAAATATGGTGGTACGTCTATAGTAATTCTTTTTGTTATCAAATTAATCACAGATCTGTCAGTAGTTTTTCTTCCCCTGTCAATTTTCTTCGTTTCGTTCTTTATATCTTTCTCGACAATATCTCGTTTCGTTGCTTTCTTTTTTTTAGTTTTCCTTTTCCTTTTATTCTTTTTTCGTTTTTCTCTTTGAAATCGCAAATCACTCACAATTCGATTTAATGCACACTCCAGGAACTTCTTTCTATCCGTGTTTCTCCTTCCTTGCGTTTTTCCCGATCGTTTCCTGGAAGAGATATAACGTATTGGTAGCATTACACGCGAGTACGATTCTTTATCAAGAAAGATATAAAATCATGAAGTACGTCTTCGAAAATTTCTTCCGTTATTCTTTCTCTCTCTCTCTCTCTCTATCTCTGTCTCTTTTTCTCTTTTTTTATTTATCTATCTCTTTCTCTGTCGCTCTATTCCACTGAAAGTAAATTCCATCTGATTTAAAGTAGTTCCGTCAGGAAATTGCATCTTACAAAGAGCTTATCGGTGTTTATCGAGCCACCCAGTTCTTCCAATATGAATGTGAAAGCAAGATGATTTATAATCGCGGATATATCGAAGAGAACTACCGTCCTCTTCGCAGAAGAAACGCATTGTCTTGAATATTTCAAAATCGATTTATCATAAACATTAAAATTGTTCCTCGCTAAATCTTCCTTCGATTAAATTATCCTGACTTCAATAGATTTCGATTACTTTGATCGACAAATCAAGTTATTTCTTTGCTATGACAAAATAAAATTAGAAAATATATATATGATGATAAAAAGAGAATGACGAGTAAATTGTATTACATTGAGATATCTTTTATAGGATAGTATAACAAAAATTGCCATTAATCAATGAAAAGACAAAAAAAATCAAGGTTTTTTTATTTCGAACTTATATTGGTATGAATTTAATTACTGAACATGGTAATTATAGGTAGGAAAAATGATATTAGTCAAATTACTATCTAGGCTACTGTTACAGATGACGACACTTTGTAAAAAATTTTATTTTATTTTATTTTTAAGGGAGAAACCCATTAGTATAAAGAAAAAAAGAAAATACAATTATAAGAGATCAGGATATGATACAAAATAAAGATTATAACGTTGAACTACGTTGAAGAATATTTTTTATGATAACAATTGAAAATGTTAAATAACGGATTAAAATTGTAGCAGTACTCGTTGCGCCAATCAATAATAGATACTTCATATAAAATATGATTATTTTCTAAATATATAATAACTTTTAAATTACCTTAATATACGCGGTAAAGAGACATTGTTAAGGAAGAATATAATGGAAGAAGAGAATATCTAGAAAAAGAGCTACGATCAAGGTACTTAAAATGCATCTAGGAATTAATGAAGCCACCACACACACAGACAGAGAAATACAAAAGGTAAGTCCAAATCGGTAGACTTCGAGGAGAATAATAACCCTTAGGCTGCTCACAAAGAACTCTCGAAAGAGCTTTCGCACAGTCGAATGAGAATCGTCGAAACGATTCCTTAAAGCTCACTTCGTCGGAATCGTTCCGATTAATGCAGACTCATGGTTAAAACACATTCATATATTCTCGTTATATTCGCGTCCGTACGTATCACGTACTGCAAAAAGATGGCAGAGTACTACTCTGTGAAATATATAGAAAGCTTTGAGATGATATAGAGACAACGAGAAGAAAAGAGGAAGTAGAGTACCAAACGAGTCAAGAGAGTGAACTTCATGCTGTGGTGGGTTGCTAATAACGCTCTGACTCCACTTTCGTTACCTTTTTCTATTTTGCAAAAGACTCATCACACATAAAACACACACATCTTCGTGAGACGCTCTCTTCGTATCAAATGTAATGTTGAAACTCTAATGTTGATACAAAAATTGGTCAGCTGTACAAAAACATAGTAAAATTCCCATACGTATTGAATGTAATAAGAGAAAGATAGGCAAAGGTGTGCGACCGAGTCAAAAGAGCTCAATAACGGTACTGTTTATACTCTCGGTGAATTCTAAGAAATTCGTTAAATATGAAATACACATAAAAAAACATTCCTTAACTACCGGCTTAGTTAAGCGTTCAATGTTTTGTTTACGTTTGCTAATCTCCGTCACTCATCGGGCGGTGTCGACTACCGAACGTTATCATTTTGTCGTTAGATTTGATATTGACCTTCGGATATGTTCGGTACCTGTCGACTGTATTCGTATCGACTTTTCATAATAATCGTTAGTCTTCTTCGAGCGTCGGAAGGAATAACAAGGATATTATTTAAAGTATATAATTTATTTCGCGTCGCGTGTGCGTGTGTTCTTTCTATGCAAGTGATATGCATACGTGAGTGAGTGTGTGTGATTCTGAAGAGTGATATATACATATATGAATACGTGGAGTTATGGATATAGATATACTGCATTGGATATAAGAACAAAGTACGTCTAAAGTAAGTTGACTATAATTATTAACCTTCTTTTATATTTGACCGTATAAAAAATCTAATAAGTAATCGTAACGTTGTGCAATTTTTGTAACCGGACACTGTATGCACGCGTTCATAATTCAAACGAATAACTTTCGCTGCATCCATAGAACTGAAAAGAAAGTTTAAAATATGATCTCGTGTAAAACTTATTTCATTATGTATACTTAATCAATTACATCTCGGCAAGCGACCGTTGTATTGTTTTTATTTATTTTTTAAATACAGACACGTCTCGAGTTGCTGCCGAACAAAAGAGAGCGATATTCTAAATAGACACACGTACACATTCAAGCATTCATAATTCTTTGTTTTTTTTATTAGACGCGTGTATTCACTGACTCTTTTTATCTAACACCTACTATTTTCTCTGTTTCATCAATAATTATTAAAAAAATAATTACTAAAGAATCATTGTGAAATAATTCAACATTTACTAAAATCTTATTGAGCGTGTTAAAAACAACTCATCAAAATTTCGTCACAGTTAGATAAATAGTTTACGAACGCATACGATACAAACATATAATACACACACACACAAATACACACATATATAGATAAATAGATAGATGATACGATGGTAGTGTTTCTTTTTACGTGCATACACATCTACCAACCCTTATCACGAGACTCATCCTGTTTGAATATACTTACCACGTCTATTATATTATAATAGATGTATAATAGACATATAATGAAACTATTATATTATATAAAAGGAGATATGAATTTTTACTATGTTATTTTTAACGCGTTCAGATTAGAATGTACCATCGATGGTGAGACTCCGTATTATAATATTTATGATATATAAACAGTACCTAATATAATTTGAATCGATTTTTATTCAGTACCTTTTGATACATAAAAATACAAATAATACAGGAATCCTAATGATGAGACAGACAAAATAAAATCCCCATCTAGAACGTGTTAAAACAGTGGATTTAATATCGAGAAACAAAGAAAAAATAAAGAAAAAAAGAACACTCTCTGTAGAGCTTAAAGGAGATTGTTGTTGATGACGTACCATGCCCCGGCTTACTTTATCTCAACGACTTTCCCCTACTCTTTACCCTTTCTATAGAATTGCTATCAACCCTTTTCTCTAAATATCCTTCGCAATACTCCCCTACACTCTCAGTCCAGACAGATAATTTCATAGGGATCTCTTTTGCGCGTAACGCGTGAAATTCATGATCGAACAACCACCCTTCGTTCGTTTCAACCAATGATATTGCGGTGAAGTATGGTGGGAGGTTGATAGAGTAGAAAAATGAAGCAACAGACATCGAAGAAAAATGAGTCTTGCTTTAACGACATACCCTACAAATATGACCGTCCTCTCTGTAGCCGATGTCTGTAAATAATGAAAGAAGAGAGTTGAAGGGCGGATAAGAAGAGGGGTGGAAGAACAAGAGGAAGGTTGAAATTCCTTTCCCGTCTAGAAACGAGTCGATGTGCATCGCGGAAAGTCCAATGAATAACCTGGCATCGGGAGATTGTAAAAAAGAACAAGTCGAATGACGAGGAAACTCGGAAACTTAGGAATTCGGCGAATATTTCTGGTCCCTATTACTTTTACATAGCATTTTTTTAATAATGTTAAAAATGAGTTTAGATGGAGGAAGGATCGTACATTGGTATCAACTATACGATCGAATTCCACGGTACCTATCGAAAATTTTTCATCTTTTAATAAATTAAATTAAAAATATTCGTAGAAAAATGTGTCATTTTTAAATCGTTTTTAATTCGTTATTTTATAGGTCATACTATATTATATTTCTAGTAAAAAGATCTTCTAATATTAAAATATGTTGGAATTCCATTCGTGCCCCTTGTACGAAACTCCCCGTGAGAACAGTAAAGATTTTTGGCCCTTTTTAAAAAGATGTCCTCTATTCTTTCCCTCGTACAAGTAAATTCATGGAAAAATAGGAAATATTTCCTACCCTTTCCTCTGTCTCTTCTCAAATCGTCTCGCATCACGCAAAAATATTTCACCGTTGGGAATGTTTCTTCCGTTCTTTAAATATTCAAGATATCGTGTCCAAGTGACGTTTAGCAAAGAAGATCACATGCTATTTCGTGAATTCCACGAATTTCTCTGTCGGAATCGTAGGATTTCGCTTGGATGATCCTTCAGGATGGAGGAAAAACAGGTCAGTACCGAGCAACGATGGGTGGAGGACATTGAGATGGAATGAAGAGGGGAGAAGGTTTAGGGAAAAAAGAAAATGGGGAGTGGAGATCCTACTGCATTTCCATTCCTAACGGTAAATCAAAGAGCTTTAAAATTGGCAAAAGAGAGAGAGAGAGAGAGAGTTGTGCGCGCGACACGGGCCGCGAGATCAAGGAGCGCATTAGTTGCGTTTGACATTGAGCGTCAGCTGCGTGTTCATGCGACACACATGTGTACATACGCACTAACGCACTCACATGCATAACCCACCCAAGCTATTTTACTTTCCTACTCATAAAACTATATTCAGAGCGTCTTAAGCATCGCAAGTCTTCTTTTGCAAGATGATATCCCGACTCTCGTTGGAACGAGTAAATAAAGTCTTACGCACGAACGTACTCGGTGAATTCTCATTAAAAAGTACTCTTACATGTAAGTTTAACTCTAATTGGATTACTCGTTTTTCCTTTTGTTTTTTGTTTCTGTCTTGTACGTTTTATTCAATTGATTGCGTGATTTAATCGAAGTTTTACACATTAGTACGAGCAATTCAATTTACGTCGATAAAATAAAAAAATAAAAAGTTGAAATTAAATATAAGAAATAACGAGACACCCTGTATACAAGGATACCCAACACATCTTAGATTAGTAATTCATAGCTCTCGTCGTAAAGGCTCCTCGCTTAAACGCCGTTCAAGTCGTCGTTCTCACACGCGACGAAAGGCTTGCTTACTCACTTTTTTTACTTCTTCTTTTTTCTCTTCTTTTTATTCGTCTTTTTCTTCTTCTTCTTCTTCTTCTTCTTATTTTCCTTTTCGTTTTTGCGCCGCTTAGATCTTCTCGCGGAAATGAAGAAAGACGCATCCAGTTGCATCCTACGAAGTGATGATTTATAATCCAAATAACTGTACGTGAACGCGTAATTATGTCTCTGTCAACGTTGTTCCTACTGATCTTGAGTTTTTCAACAAATTCAAAGATTTCATATACAGCAATGATATTGAGAAATATTTTGATCTTACGCAAGAAGCTAAGAAAATATTATACCTCGAATACTAATTCGAGAAAGTAATAAAATATCAAGAATTATACGTCATTTGATAAAAAACAGAAAAAATCAATCTACGAATGTTTTATTTATCACCGAGTCGCGGTTTTTAAAGTAACCATTAAAAATTAATTTAATCTTTCGTCATCTCATTACCGTTCGTTTGTTGTTTAAACACCTGACACCAATATAGAAAGAAGTAAAATGACGGTCTCGGCAAAACTCTCCTTTGTAGTTTATATCTTCATGTATAAAGAATGTTTTAATATCGAATTTCATGCGGGAGATTCGCAAAGGGGAGAAAAAGAAAGTACGATTGGGCTTGTTGCTCGCATTACGGCGTAGCAAAAGGATGACGTCGAGAAACAGGACACGTAAAAACCGATATCAAACGCGATGACAGCTTTGTTTCGCCCGGGATAATCCTGTCGGGAATTCACGGAATACCGCACGCGACCTGCCACGAAGAAAAGCCTTCGTTCGTTCGTTCGTTCGCTTCTCGACCTTCCTCTACAATCCTCTTCTCCTCTTTCCCTTTCCTCCCCACCCTTCCCTTTTCAACCCTTTTCTCTTTCTCTCGTTAACTCTAGATGCATTTACGTTGTTCCTTATTTTCATCCGCCAGTTTGTTTCCTCCACTCGAACCGGTTGAACAAAGCCTGTTGAAATTCAGCTGAGAAACGATGTTCCGTTAAAAAGGATTACAATTGTTATGGAATTATATCTCTTAATAGTTGATATAGTAACTATTATAAACTTTGCTTAAAAACAATGCTAACTATCATGTGAATTACGAAAATGATGGATTATATTTTACAATATCTCGTATAAAATAAAAATATTGTATAAAAGCTATGTAAATACGACTAAACAACGTCACTTTGCTATTTCTTTATAGCTTTTCTTGGTTTATCGATGATGCATCGAAGCACAAATAGGTTGATTTTACGCTCCACATGCACGGAGAAAAAAGCTTTCGCGGAATAAGATGCCGTCCAGCATTAATAGCTCGCACGGTGTGCATGTGTTTGTGCGTGTTTTTTTTTCTTTTTTGTTCTTTTTTTACACACAATTTTTTTTCCTTTTCAACACTCGCTATCCTAGTCCAATGCTTATCTTTCAAAGGAGCATCCTCGTGCCCGCCTCACGCACGATTACTTCTCTTTGAAGGACGCAAAAGAAAGAATCCCGAGTAGGAAACGACACTTTTTTTCGTGTCGTCACGTGCATTCGTGCGATTATAATGTGCGGACTTCTTCTCACTGCTTTCCCACTCGGCAAAGTCATTCGCAGTTTCTAAAGATATTCTATTTGTTGAATAATCGTTGTTAATAATTTGTACGTTCGGTTAATTTAATTAATAACCGTGTATTCAAATGTATACTTGTTATTTTGATCATTATTTCGTAACCTTTAAAATTAAATATATTCAAATGAAAATAATAAATACTGTTTTCTTAAAACTTTTTTTCAAGACATAGCTCATGGTAATTTCACGACCGAAGAAGCACCAACGACGGAATCGCCAGCTCAAAGTGACGTTTTTGTCGAAAAAAATGGATCGGGCGTTGACGGTGAACTTCCTGTGTCAACTGCGAAACACGATGATCCAACTTACATGGCAATAGTAATTGGAGTATTAATGGCAGTAATATTGCTCCTAGCAGTGGCAATATTTCTAATTGTTTCGAGACACAGACAACGTAAATGTTTCGCTAGTCCGATGACTGGAAAAGCTCCATCTCATTTGGGTTCGACCTGTGCCACTGTAGAAAAGGGAGCAGCCTTGATGGCTTATACTTTGGAAGACGATGAAAGGTATATACTTTATACAAAATGTTGATATTGCCATATCAAACAAAGTCTTATTTAGTCATCATAAAGTTCTTGATTGTATCATATAGCCTAACATTAATAATCTTGTCATCTCGATAATCGACTTTTAGACGTTCCTTGAAATGATTATCTCATTAACAGTGAAAGTTGTTTTTGCTCGTCGAGAAGAACCTGCAATTAGTCAAAGATCATTTTTTGTTTGTTTGTCGTGATAGATACGCCGGGGGTTCTTTGCCTACCCTACCACGTGATCTGGGCAATCGTCTCCTGGATATCGCCAAGCTCGATGACTATCAGGAACCCTACCAAGCGTTGAAGTATGCTCCATACTATAGCTACAGTACCGTCGTTATGGAGATGAAAGACATGATGCTGAACAACAAGGGCACCAACATCAATCACTCAGGTATGCGCTGTTCGAACGGTACCGTGCCGATACATTCATGGACATACGCTTACATCTACTCCTAGAACATACGACTAGCTTTTGCTGATGGTACACTAACATGCACAAATACGTATCAACGTACAAAGCATTTCCCTAACCGCAATCAATACACCATCCCCTTCTACATCCGTTCCTCCTTTGCTATATCATCCACAGCAGTGTACGCGAACGGTGCAGTTGACACATCATACGATTATGCGGTACCGGAACTCGGCACGGTACCTCTTCTCAACCAAGAAGGAACCGGAGGATGTCCTAGGACCACTACTGTATCCAGTACGACCAGTGACAAAGAGAGTCTATTCTCTAAGAATTCTTCGCATAGCGCTAAGACCGAGGACAAGAAGGTCAGTTTCAATTTAGATTAATCCCATGGTCTTGTCACATTTTGATTTCTTGATTATCTCTATTCCCTCTACGATGAAATAATACGTTTCATATAAAATATTTCTATTAGTCTAATAGAAATTGATCTTTTCTTTTTTTTAGATCTCATTAGTTAAAGTAATTTCATTTCAAAATCCTCGTTTAAATTTATCTTTCATTTATAATTCAGATGAAAATTTGTGTCAATATTTTAGTACCTCTACTTGGATATAAAAGGTGGAGTCCTTCCATTGAAAACTCCTCCGTCTAGCCCAAAGGAAAAAAATTGAAATTAATTATTTAAATCACACTAGGTTCTCTGGTAAAAGATTGGAATGTTTTTGGGGTAGATTGGTTCTCGTCCCATGGGTACACTGAGGTCTACCTCGTGTCCAGAATTTCGATACAACACGAAAGCTACTTGACTGTTCAACTGTAAAGTGGATAAAACATCTAGAATATAATGAAAAATAGAAACGAAAAAAAAGAAAAGTATTATTACCATCGAGCCTCGTTTGAAATTATATTATAACTTCCACATTCCGGCATTCCATATATGCGTATACTCAGAATACTATGTTGAAAATATTTGATTTATTTTAAATCAGTTGAATATTTTTAAAAGTTATGAAATAAAAACTATGGCAATTCTTTCCGCTTCAATAGACATTACCACTCCGAATGTTCCTGCATTTATCAACATGAAAGCATTCCCAGTCGACAAACGATTCCTTTCGTTGGGCTTTCTAGTCTTTCTAGATAAAGAAACGACGAACCAGTACGCTAGTGTAAACTCTTGTATACTGAATGGTATTCTCCGTATCGGATATGTATAGTTTCGGATTGAGATTGATCCGAATACAATACTCCGGCTAGGACGATCCAAATCCGAAAGTGCTCATGTCTACGTCGGTACCCGTCTGTTCGTGATTGACATACGACAGTACCACTCGAAACAGTCAAAACATTTCACCCTACCACCCCCGTCGATTCTCTGCCCTTGACGCATCGGTAGCAATGCCAATCAACGGGTCCTCGATTAATTCATCCTATCCCTAACTGCCCCTTCTATACTCCTCGCACGTTTTTTGACAAAACCTTTTACGTGTTTTATTTTTCGTCGTTTCTTTTTTTCTGTATTATTTTTTTTTCTTTTCGTTCTCTTCCTCCAATCTATTATACCTCACGCTAAATTATTTCAAATCATTTATCAATTTATTTATTAGGATCTATATAATTTTCTAAACATGACAAGATAATGATACAGTAGGAGCAACGATACATCAAATACCAGCGATCTTTCGTGAACCCATTTCGTGTTTTACTAACGTTAGCGTGATCGTCGATCGTCGATTATCAATGGCTACAGCACAGCAGCACAATAGATCTTTCTTCGTTGTTGCAGTCGCCAACACAACAGGAGGTACTGTCGGCCTTGAAAAGACGTCTCGAGCAAACGAGCGTGCCGCTCTTCCCACGACATCGCCTTCGCATGCTTTCTAAACTCGCTGAAGGTGCTTTCGGGACGGTGAGGATATATTTAATATTTAATAATCTTTTCTATAATTAAAAAATATAGAAAACAAAACAAAAACAGTGAATCGATTGATTAAAAAGAAAATTAGAAAAATGGCATACGATTGAACAAAATATTTTTAATATAAATTCGGGGATGAATGTAGAGCTGTGTTTTAAAAAATTAATTAAAAAACTAAAGTAAATCCTTTAGATACGCTTCAAATTCGACAGGTCGTCGTAGTCGTCTTTGACATTTGTTCGACTATCAAACAGAACGGCTGATATGAATTAGCCGCGACAAAATGCTCCCAATTTATCCAGAATTTACGAAATGACGTCACTACTTCCCATCAGTTCGATGATGATCAGGAAATCAATCCGTTTGTTGAGGAGAAAGAGAAACGGGCGAAGCAACTTCCAGAACCGAAAGTCCATACGCGCGTTCGCGCAATGAGTTAGCACGGAGGTTCAAGGCACGCAACAATACGTCGATTAACGAAGCGCAGTATTATTCTTCCTCGAATACAATACCACCTCGTCGGCCGAGACTCATCGAGTATGATCAATTTAGAATGTGTTAGCGCGGCTAATAATTCCCTTTTGTCATACGCCCCTTCGTGTACACCGGGTAGCGTTAATGACCGGCTAGACCGAAGTCACCGCTTTCGACACCCTTTCAAAGTACCGCATCGTCGAGTTTGCGAAAATACACCGATCCCCACTTGCCAATGATTTATTTCCCGTCACTCGGAACGGGATTAGAAACAAAAAAAACAAAAAACATTACTCTTACAATAATTTCGATATATATTTGAACTTCAACGATTAATATTGATAAAAAAATCGTCAATAGCAAAAATGTATAATAAAGAAGAAAAAACAATTCTTTCGTATAAGCGTGATCAAAGGACGAGTAGGTATCTGAAAATTTAAACGCGCGGATAGTAACCTACGTACGTACGTATATCAAAACGGGAGATGGATGCATCAAATCTATACGGCTCGATAGGGGGTGGTTTTAAAACACGCGTCGACAATTTCAAAGAAATACTACCAGACGCCATCAGATTGAAAAGTCTTGAAAGAATTCAATGAACTCACGGGAACATGTATCAACTCGAAAGCATTTCCTTTTCTTTTTTATCCCCGCTCCTCATCCCACATCCCACCCCACTCTTTTCTAGCACAGCGAACAATATAATAGCGACGACCACCGCAGCAATAATTTTAAAATGCGCGTCGAATTCGAAGCGATTCATCTCTCAGCTTCTCCTTTCATATTTTTAAGTAAAACGATTTGTCTAACGAAGAAAAAAGGAAATATAAGAAGTAAAGAGTAAAAAAGAAAGAGAGAGAAAGAGATAGAGAGAGATAGAGAGAGAGATATAGAAAGGAAAAGAAAAAACAGAAATCTTTTTCCTAAAGGTATACGTCGCTGAAGCCGAAGGGATTCCTGAGTACGGAACAACGACCACCCTTGGCAAACGTTTCGTCGCCGTCAAGTTTTTATTACCGGAAGCCAGCGAGAAGGAAAAGTGAGTATACGAACAGGCACACATACACACACACACTCACACACACTCACGCACGCAGGAACACATATATAAACACATGCTCGCATGATTATGCACACATGCAGTTTTACCTGGAATCTCAAAATTTGCATTCTCTCGTGTTATGGCATACGCTCGATCGAATTCTCTCTCTTCCCCTTAGCCATTTTATTCTTTTAGATTCTCATCCTTTTGTTAAACCGATAAACCTTATACCCGTTCCACCGGTTCTCTACTCACGATTTCATATCATGTTTGTAGTGTATATTGATCCAAGGGTAATATAAACTATAGATAAAACGAATCTGATTTTTAAAGAACTACTTAAAAAGACCTATTTGAAAGTTAGGTCAAATAAATCGTCAATACTAGAATCTGTAAGATCGAATCTTACTTTTAAGTTAAAACTAACAACGAGCAAAATTATTTTCTATTTTAATATATTGATTTTTCTTATCATTATATATACATATCCTTAAGATAGGATGTATCTGGGTCGAGTTTATCTATAGGAATACAATCGATTAATCGTTCTAGACGTCTATAAGCTGTACTTAGAGGTTCAATAAAGTATAACCCCTTCCATTCTTTAATGTTGGCCAATCTCGTTCAGCTTCGAAAAATATTCTTGGCCAGAGGTCCTAAAGTCTGGGGCCACGCATCAACGGACACGTCGTCGTCCGTTTTGTTCATAGAAAGGAACCCCACGGTGTGCGATCAGGGAACGATGGCAAAAAAATCTACCAGATAAGACCAGCCTCCTAAAGACGAGCCCCGTTCCCGCGACTATCGCGCTTGGACATCAGAAAAAAACGCCACTTTCGATTCGCCGAATGGAATAGATTTGCATACAATGACCAAGGAGATAGGGTGGACCGGAACTTTGGTCTCTCTCTTTCTCTTTCTCTCTCACTGAGAAATAAAGAAAGAAAGAAAGAAAGACGACAGAGACGACGCCGATTTCCTTCTTGGACTTCTTCGACCGAATCTCCTCACAAAATGACAAAGCTTAGTTTCTTAACCCCGCACTCATTCCAACTCAGCATTTCACCTTACCATCGTTTCTACCTTTCAATGACAAAGACGAAATACCATTGGAGCAAGATCTACGTGTGCGTTTAATCTTTATGATAGATACTTCCCAGAACCTGTTACAGTTAATCAAAATAGGAATGCGAATTTTTAAATCAACCTCAAGTTGATTTGATATTAAAGATAATTAGATTTCGTAAAAGATTCATCATACTAAAACACATATCCTATGCTTTTTATCTAAATGTACTCAATACAAATTTCATACCATTAGTATTCTTGTTCTTCTTGTTAGAATTATTAATCGAATAAAATAAGCTCTACAAAAATCGTCTAACCCTTATACATCAAACATAAACTTTCCAAGTTGAATAGTCGGTTCATTCCGACGCTTTGTCTTCGACAACTCACGCAACAAGTTTCCTTCCCACCGTCGTCATAGTTGTCGTCGTCGGTATAACGTATCGCGTCTCGTGACTTTGGCCCTCTCAATTTACCCTCTCTTCGTCTCACCGCAGTTTCCTTCTTCACAAAATAGTCTCTCTCTCTCCTGGATCTGAAACGATCCACCATTTCTCCCTTTCACGAAACCCGGAGACAAAACCTTCCGTTTTTCATAGTACCTTTAGAGCCTAATGTAACACCATTCGTTACCACACTCTCTTGGACCGTTCTTTGGTCCGAGAGAATAGCTTACTGATTGGCCGTTTTACTCTTCCTTCTATCCTTATCGCTTTACCTTCGTATATGTTAAATATATTTATACATGTGTGTGTGTGTGTATTTATACATGTATGTGTATATAGTATAAATGATAGTTTCTTTCTTTTTCTTTTTTTTTTCTTTTTTTACAAAATAAGCGATGGGATTATATAAAAGAAAAAGTAGGAACAATGTAGACAAAACGCATACTAACCAGAACTAACAACGACGATTTTAGTGGTCACGGCCTGGCAAAGGTCGCGTTGACTATAGATAAGGGTTGTTTTATGCGTCACGCCTCGTATCGCCTGATGCAGACTCCAGAGTATACTTTATACATATATAATGCACGTATATAGGGATACTTTTTTTATTAATCGATCGTTTCCATATATTCTATCATCGAGAGACCTAAACTCCTAGTTCTTATTCCTTCTTTTTCTTCTTCTTCCCTTCTTTTTTTCCTTTCTTTCTTATCGTTTTTTAAAGAGATGGAAACATTCGAATCGTAGGAGAGAACTGCCAAGAATCCAAGTCGTTTATCTTAATAAAATGTGAGAAACTACTATAGGACTTTCAAGATCGAACACTGTCGTTAAGTCGAAAGCAAAAACACTGGGATCTAACTTGGAAAGAGAATTCTTTTAGAATTTTCTTTTTTTTTTTTTTTGATATTATTACGAAATAAGTGCATTACTGTTTAATACATTATAATGGGGATCATAAAATAGAGTCGAAATAATGAGAAATATATTTTGCAGTTCTATGGGATCCAAGTTTGTAACATCGTATAGTATTTAACTACTTTCCACATAAACTAACTTTCATTTTATAAATCAACTGCATTTACCGATAGAAGAATTTTTCGTCTTTAACGAAACAATCGTAGAACACAACTCATACGAGCGTAGTCATAATTCTCAACAGAAACGCGAATAGAACAGGTAGCAGAAGAAGAGCGGGGTAGAAACGGTACGGGGATTCTCGGTTTTATAGCGAATCGATAGCAGCCTTGTAGTTTTGTTAACGGCCGCATTAAGCTATCACGCGAGAGTGCCATTACCAAGTCGATCGTAAGTAAAGCTGAAGTAACGAGCCTGCGTCGAACAACGTTCACCGTCGGTAAAGTCCGCGGCATTACTACTCTCTCTCTCTCTCTCTCTCTCTCTCTCTTTTTGTTCTCTTACAAAAGCTTCAACTTTTCATGAAAATAACTTGAAAATGCACCAAAATATTCAATTCTTTCATATTGCTTGAAAAAGTTAACGCAAATAAACAATTCAACGATCGTGTCAGAGTCAGTTTAAAGCGTTACTTTTTTAATTAACAATGAACTCCACAAATGAAGATTTTCATTTAGTTCATACGTCAGGCTTCACCTCGTTCATTCGTCATGCTGATTAAATCTTCTAATTTCAACACGCGTTTAATTTAATATTATATCTACTACATATATATAACCTTTATTGGGTTGTATGTGACACCATGTATCATTTAGGGCAGTTCGATCCATCAATATACGAAGTCAACACAATTTGCTTCAATCTTTTCAGACAGTCTAGACTTCTCAAAGTAATAAATTATGAACAGAAATTCGATTAAATTAATCTCCTCTGAAATGTAACCTTTCATCTGTCAATTATTCTCTTTCAATATTAATATCCCTCTCTTTTAGATTTAACATCACGTTACTAATACGAGCGTAAGTGTCGCCATACGATTTAATCATATATGTATATGTACGTAAATATTTTATTTCAACATGTGTGTTACAAATTGAGAGATCATTCCGCGAATTCACATTTGCATAGATAGATATATCAACCTATCTGCCGATATGATTGAAATATGTCGAAATTGCTAAGATTAATATTTTCATCAAACAGGCTAGATTTCCAGAGAGACGTGAGGATTTTGGCGGCACTTGAGGATCGCAATATCGCTAGGGTTTTGGGTGCTTGCTGCCGTGAGGAACCCTATTGCGTTGTGATGGAATATTTGGAACATGGGGACCTCTGTCAATTCCTAAAGACGCATATCACTGCAGAGGATGCCCATTCCATGCCAATCGGTGTTAAGACGCTTAGGTAATTAAAAAATCATTAGAGCATTGTATTGGAAGTACTAGGAATTCCATAACCAATCACATCTCCAATCAAGTTTCCATTAGTTCGATCTCAGCATTATGTACTTACTCCTTTCAGTTTCAACTGTCTCATCTATATGGCAGCGCAAATCGCATCGGGCATGCGGTATCTCGAGAACCTCAACTTCGTGCATCGGGATTTGGCTACTAGGTGAGTACAACGAAACTTTCTGCGAATGAATCCCTCGGTAGGCAACTCCCTCTATCGCCTCCTACCCCCTCCCCCTATCTCCTCATCTCTTCCTCTCTTTCTCTTACTCTCTCGTGGGGATAACAGAGGATTATGTAGACCGAACTGTCGCGTTTTATCCCGAAAACTCGTCTTCCACAGTGAACGAAGGCTTTTCCTTCTCCGCAGGGCTTTCCTAACCAAGCAACGAGACGAAAGGTCTGTCTACCGACATTGATTTCTCTTCTTCCTTTTCCTTCCCCTCCTCCTTCACCTTTTCCTCCTTTACCTCTTCTTCTTATTCTTCTTCTTCTTCTTTTACTTACACGTGAAAAGCCCGTGTCGGTCACATCACTTCATGTCACTGAGAAAATTAAATTATATCGTTTTCGTGGAGCTTGCATTTTCATAAATTCCTAAACAAACGGTGAGCTACTGCCACCTGGGAAATCAACGATTCGTTGGCCCTGATTCGATGTCAACGAATCGGGAATACGCTGTGATTATACCCCTGATTATATTAATTATGCATTGTGATGGGAGCGTGCTAACTCATCCGACAGAATAAATTGTGTTTTAATCAAGAAACCCAGTTACTATGTTTTCTACATTAGGACGCAACATTTTCGCTGGTGAGCGAGAGTATCTACGTTATACGAGATAAACATTAATCATAACCCCGTTTCGTAATCCACGTTATTAAAAAGTATATTTGTTTTGTGAACATTTCCTGGTTTTAGATGTTTATGTGTTACGAAAATATGTGTACTATGCGTCATGTTAAAAATACCGTGATAATATTGTATATTACTTTTGATGAACCCGATGGTATAAGCTTTTACACGAATAATCTTCTAATAAATAACAATTTTGAAATTACTGAACGGAGAAAAGCATAAAACGCAGACGTATGTATGCAGGAACGTAAATTATATTTTCATGTCGCGTGCGCAATTGGAAACTCTGTGACGATTAAGATGAAACAATGCGGTTACTTTGGTTAATTTTCCTATACGTTGTGAAATTCTGCTTTAAGAGAAGTTGTAACTCATTACGGTAACGGCATCGTTACGTGACACATGGAGGTGTGAGATTTCAGGGTTGTTTGCGTATTGCTAGTAAATGGAAGTACGTTTCTACGTTTTGAAAGTTTACCCTTCATGGTAACGCAAAATTAGTTTCCTTTTATATGACTCTCCCGATTGAACGATTTTATGTTTAAAAGCAGAAACGTTACGTAACATCAACAAAATATATATTTATACGTCAACGGGGTGAATAAGTTTTAATGAATAACCATTTAAACATTTCACTTTTTTTTTTTCTATTTTCTTTTATATTTTATATACACACATACATACAAACATAAGAGATGATAATACAAGGGAGAAAAATTATCTTACGTAAATCAAATAACAAATCAGAATTTAATACACGCTAATTCATTTGCATGAATAATAAAAACTTTATCAACATCATCATTGTCCCAATGCTCTATTATTATTACTTGCAGCTGAAGCATTACAGAGCTATCGATATCGATAAGTTGATACGTAGTTAGAAGGGAATCATGAACAATAGCTTTGGAAGAGCAGAGAATATCGGTAGTGAAAGATACCGGTTAGTTAAGCTTGCCAGATAATAGGGTCGGATAACAGAGAGTTTCCTGTTTTACGTTATAAACGCAAGAACATGTATTTTCTTTTGAAAGATAATTAAATAACTTTAATAATCTCATTGTCCTTTTACCATAATGGTTATACATTACTTTTAATTTATTTTTTTAGAGGATAAAGAAAAATTGAAAAACAAAAATAAAAAAAATATAAAACATACATAGTCAATTTTATACAGCGACCTGAAAAATAATATCTCTCTGCATTATTAATGTAATCAAATTTTGTTAGTACGTATACATATTTGCATTTATATATCATCGAACCGTATATAGTATTGCTTGAAAATATATATATGTATATATCAGTACAGATACAGTAGGTCAATGTGGATAGGAGAAGGAGGCGGGAGGTATCTTCCATTCGGTATAATGAATCAAGATAAAAAGAAATAGGAGTGAAACTAAAGTGAGATATCTCGAGAGATGAATAGCTTCCGTAATAATCCGGGAGTATTCGCGTAGATCGCTGGCATTCGTTCGTGTACGATCGCGGATGATCAGCCAAGGTAGAGACCCTCACGTACCTATCTCGTACGTTCCTGTTATTGAAATGCGGTGGCCTATCTCAACGAATCGATAGAACGTTTAGATGCATACACGCGGCTACGCATCAATAAAGGTCCTCTACATATACGTTATAAATGCATGGATGTGTGCTTGTAGTGGTAATGCATACACACATGTAGGAGAAGCGCGTGATGCTCTCTCACAACGGCTGGAACCTAGTTTCCTGCGAAGCAGTGTCTCTCAAACGGCCCCTCGTAAATCTTAATGGAATACCACGAGAGACGTTTCCTGGGGCCGCTTTCACGATGATATTACGGCTTTGTGAACACTCCTGAGGATGTTTCTGCATCTTTCCTTCTCTCTTCCTCTATATCCTACAAACATTTCTCTATATGTCTCGTTTAATGTGACATCTAAATTACTTCTGTTTATAAGATCAAACACAAATGTCTGTGTCGATGGATAAATCTTTAACCGTGTTATTTATATTCTTATCAAATATATATATATTCGTATCATCGATTGTAAAATGTTAAATATATACAATGAATTCAAGAGGGTTTTGATTTCAACGAAGCAGTTTGTTTGTGGAAATTATACTGATTCCGTGTATTCCTAATATACCCATTCCAGAAGACCGAATAAATGTTTGTTTCTCGCTTCTCCGTGCTCTACAAGTAGTCAACAGTCAGGTATCTATCTAATACAACTATCGCATAACATAGCAAGTACAAGTACCTCTCTGCCGAACTTCGGAAGAGTATCTCTCACAGTTCTCATGAAACACTTGTTCATTATGCAATCATACGAACATTTGTAACCAGATAACAGCCCTGTACTGACAAAACAGCTGTTATATATATATATGTATATACGGATATAAATAATAACTAACAAGATTTATTACACGACATGATGAATATTACTCAACGATATATACGAAAAGGGATTAACACTTAATAATAAGACTTGTAATAATGTTTTTTTTGGATTAATCTTATCATACCTATGTTCACGAAACTACCTACGATCGTTGACAAACACGAGGTACGGAGTCGTGGACGACTATCAGAAGCGAACCAGCCAATCGCAATGATCGATAAAGCGCAGCTAATTACCCGGACGTTCTGCCTCTAAATTGGTGCTTTGTTCTACCGAAATTAATCGATTCCCTCCATTCAATAACCGTTGGATGCTCGGCTATCGTTCGCTCGGTCATTTGTCCAGCACGAGTACGTTGCTTGTGTTCGTCTCTTAACTATCTCCAAATAGATTTCAATGGAGCTTGAAATTGATTTTGTATATATATATATTTATATAATATAATATTCATCTATATATATCATATTCAGATGAAAATTCTTCTACAATAACTTTCATTTCCGTCTTAAGTTAGGAAACATAATAGGGTCAAATTTGTGTGTGTTTTATCCAATATTTAAATAGATTATTTATAGATTATAGTAGTCTAATTGATATATTTTTGTTCGTAGGAATTGCTTAGTTGGAAAGGCATATCATATCAAGATCTCAGACTTTGGTACAGACAACGAACTATATGCCTGTGACTATTATAAGGTTGATGGAACTGTACCCTTGCCTGTTCGTTGGATGGCTTGGGAATCTATATTTTTAGTAAGTAATTAATGATAGATATAGAAACATAACGTAGGAAATATATTTCTTTTGATAAAGATCACCCTTCTAATTGGAATTTATTTTTTAAAGGGCAAGTATACAACTAAGAGCGATGTGTGGGCATTCGCGGTTACTCTTTGGGAGATCTTAAATCTTGGAAGGCGAATACCTTACGAACATTTATCGAACGAGGAAGTGGTCGAATGTCTCAGAAGATTTCATCGAGCTAACGAAGAAGACGGCTCAGCTTCGGAAAGTGTTGGTACCGATGGAACGAACGATCATTTTGATTACCTTCCTAGACCAACGGCTTCTTCTAAAGATATCTACGATCTGATGTTAGAATGTTGGCGTCGCGAGGAAAATGAACGTCCAACGTTCCGCGAGATTTCATTATTCTTACAACGTAAGAATCTCGGATACGCGCCAACATCTTGATATTGAACCCTGAACACCAACGAGGGTTATGATTTCTTTTGTGAAAACTTACGATCCTATGATGTTACCAGGATCGAACGATGATTAATTTCATCGAAATTTTCATTCTATTTGTTGTTCATCAGTTTTAGAACAGTTTCAGAATCGAACTTATTACAACGTGGATCGTTCGAGAAGAATCCTTAAATCAGAGATAAGGACCTTAAAATCGATTTTGATTTTTGCAATCTGATGAATAAATAAAAATATCTTCCAATTAATTAGGAGTTTTCAGCTTCGCGTATCTTATGGCAAATTAGATGGGCCGATGATAGATATTTTTGACGATTACTTATCGCAAATAAGTATGTCATCGAATTGGTAAATAACTTCCTGATGAGAGAGATTGGTTAGGAGCCTGCATCGCGAACATTCCTTATTCAAATTAAATCAAGAAACTCCCGCTTGATTGGAATCGTCTAATTCTTTGTTCTTTGAGCATTCTGTTCTCGAAGATTGGAGGAAAAAAGAGCTGAGAATACATTACATTACGTTTGAATATTTCTAGGAAACAAGAATATGACGTTGGACTGTGACTTCGACAATCCAATGAGTGCGCCGTGGTTCTTATTAAACCGTTTGACAAAAGGCTACTGCGTTTATACGACTGAACGATAGAA
Source organism: Mischocyttarus mexicanus (assembly GCA_023678845.1). Lineage (NCBI taxonomy): Eukaryota > Metazoa > Arthropoda > Insecta > Hymenoptera > Vespidae > Mischocyttarus > Mischocyttarus mexicanus. Next base: position 193,259 of record JACGTP010000009.1, read on the forward strand.
CGGCGGTAAACGCCTCTGATGTAATAAACTTAAGATTAAATGACAAAAAAAAAAGAAAAAAGTTAATAAATAAAAAATAAAAATAAAAATAAAAAATAAAAATAAAAATAAAAATAAAAAAATAAAAAAGGAAAGGATAATGGTAATGGTAAAAATTCATGAAGAAACTAATCAAGATTCTTCGTAAAGTAAACGTTTAAGAACAATACAATGTAATTAGTTATTAAATACCGCTGTGAACATTCCTGCATAGACGAGTACGTACCTATGCTATTGAATAATTATTTCATTGATCGTTTCATCATACTATCGATAATTCAGCACAATATGCTCTCGTTAATCAATTTGAAGTAACAATTAATAAGAGCAATTTGTTGTTTGTTTGTTTGTTTCGTTCTTTTTCTCTATTTAATTTAATAATTACATCGACCATAATGGCAATATATTAATAATAACAATATAAACGCTGTGACTATCGTTGCTAACTAATCGAAGATCGCGAACTGATGTGTATGTGTGTATGTATGCATGTGATCGATATGATGGAGAATGCGTGAATAATATGAGTATGCGTGTAATGAATCTACTTCTCTTCGATATAATATAAAATAATAATAATAAAAAAAAAACCTCTTCGACAAGTCTGCATGTATATATATTCATAATGATGATAAGAAAATTTTCTAGAATCAAATCGATGCCAAGCGACATGAATATACTTTACACACACTCTGTATTTAAATATTAATTTAAACAACAACAAAAATACAATTAATTTATCGTTGATTATTTATATCTTATCTGTAATGTATAACATTTTGGAATTATGTTAATTCATGTCACTTGATAGTCGGACACGAGGAGTTTTAAAAGAATGCTAAGAATTGAAATTCAATAACGTTGTACTAATCTTGTAGTGAACATCGCTATTGATAAATCGAAACGAATCATCGAACGAAAAGTAAAGAAAGAAAGAAAGAAAAAAATACATTAATTGAAATTTAGGATATGTTCGACTAACGGCAATATCGAAATATAATAACACAACAGATACGTTATTTAAAAATAGAAGAAGGAAATTCTATATGTTAGGCGGGATCAATGATACTAGTATAAAATATATCATGCATAGAACTACGTTTTAATATACATAGTAATAAACTATGATTATTTCTTTTAAAAATCGCACAATTTCTTTCGGCAATCTTCTAACAAAAATTATAGGGAAAAAGCTTGTTAACCAGTTAATTGTGATTAACGAGTATTCTTCGTCATAGTAAAGTGACAATATTTTTTATTATGCCAGAAATAGTAGTTACCATTTACTATTTAAGCGATTAGCTGTGATGACTTCTTCGAAAAACGTGTACCTAAATTGTGTCACAAAAATAAAACGATAATAAAAAATATTATCATTTCTCCGTGACATGTATACTCGTCAAAATTACAGCTAACTGATTAAATTGTTAACGAACGATCGAACGAACTAAGCTTTTTGGAAAATATCATTTTAGCAAATGTTACAACATATCGTGCTGTGTTCCTTCGTGCTTATTTCAACGAAAGAATAAAATTTCAAAGAGAAAGAAGTAAGGAAGCATGGGAAATTGAAAAGCAATAGATAAACAAAAAAAAATCGGATTATATTATACAAGTGTATATATACGTACATGCATAATCACTTTGACGAAAATAATATGGGAACGAAAGAGTTTTCAACGAAACAATTCAATCATTAAGTTCCATTGTATATGTATATGAAAGATATTTAGATTACTACGAAAAAATACACTGTTGTCTTTCATAATGATGTATCATTATTCTTCTTAATGCTTTGTTGTGATGCAGAAAAAAAGAAATGAACAACATTGTGAAACGTGATAGTAAACGCGTAATCTTAACGTATAGGCGATGTTACCGTTAAAACGTTAAAAATACTATTTATATAAATTAATCTAATGCCATTTAAGGAAGTAGATAGTCAGAAAATTAGTCATATACGTTTTTCGAATATGTTCAATTCGAGCGTGACTAAAAATCATATATGTGTCTCGTATATTTATACGAAATTATATCAAATTTGTGTCCACATCTGTGTTGTATCTTTGCCTAAAATTAACAATCAAAAATAACTGAATTTAATTCTTTTTTTTTTTGTAATACACCGCAATTTTTCTTTAATGTTTATCATATCAAAATGAAATTCTTACTTGGTCTATTAAATTCGGCAATTTTCATATATATAAAATAAAAAAACAGCCAACGGATAGACACCAAAACGTTTGATTTTAATAACAATTTGAATAATATGATGAATGGTAGTTTCGCTCGAATTACATTGATATAAAAATAATGCTGCCTTTGGCTATATCGTTGCCCCTACTGCTAAAGAGTAACTCACTTGTCTACTCATGTGATAATTCAGTATATCTCTTCGTATCTACCTGTACCTAACTAGCTCGATGAGATTATCAGAAACGAAAGGATTACATCTTTCGAGCTTTGTACCATTATTTCGAAAAATGAAAAAGAAACAAAACTTTTCGTTTTAATATTTTGTTATATCAGAATATTAGGAAGATAACTCCTTTACTGATATCCGTTTATCTTGAATTTGTTAACGTTAAAAAGAAAAAATATGAACGTAATCCTTTCCTACCTGAACGAAATTAAATCGAGATGACTATTCTACCTAATATGCGCCTTCTCCGCCAATTATATCGAATAATTTTTAAGTTCGTTACGAAATAGAGCTCTGTCAAAGTCGTTAGCTAACGTGATCGCTACGTGCTGAGAAAAATCGTACGGAGTTAAGTGTTAACGTGTAATTATTCATCCAAAAAAGAAAAAAACAAAAAAAGAAAAGAAAAAAAAAACGAAGAAAAAAAATCGGTCCCTTGTGTTTCGCCTCTCTTTAAAAAAATATATATTGCTCTGTAAATTATTTTCTAGAGATACAAATTCACTTCTTGTGCTGGGGAGTCAGCCGAAACGTATAAGAAAAAAAAAAAAAAGAAAAGGAAAAAGCGACTATTGAATTTAAGCTGAATAATAATTGAATTCCTTCTTTCTTCAAAATGCGTGGAAAAAAAAAGCTTCATTTCGAAAGCATCGTATTGCCGGTCTATGGTGGAATTGAATGTGAAATAATTAAAAAAAAACGAATAAATAATTCATTGGGGAAGACTGTGAAAAGAGCTCACCTAGTTGTATCTTCTGTATCGGATACGGGCAAAGTATTTCTTTTATTTGCTTTCAACATTAAAACTTCTTATTGTTAGACTTGGAATATAGGGGAAAAAAGGGGTAAAGATAAAATTTAACAAAAAAAGTTTAATTAAAAGGAAACATCCTGCCCGTGTCTGTTCTTACAATGCTATTAAAAAAAAGGGAGAACAAAAAAAAAAGGAGGAAAGAGAAAAAAAAAAAGAAGGAAAGAAAACCTTAATCGTTATAGTCATAAAATTATTTTGTACTAAAAACTGTTTATAATTTTGTATCTAATCTCTGTAAATACTAAATGGGTCGTTTTCGACTTAAAGAAAAGAAAAAAAAAAGAAAAGAAGGAAGAGGAAGAGGATGAGGAGGAAGAAGAAGAACAGAAAGAACAAGAACAAGAAAAAAATAAACTTAGAAACAATGAAATAAGATGAGGAGTGTCGATTTAAAATTAGACTGTTCGAAAAGAAATCAAGGGGAAGGTTTAATGTGATTAATATCAGAAGTTATAGTTTTATTTCGTGACATGATCGAAGAACCACCCTATATCAACCTGTGATCTTGTTTCAAATGTATGCCGGAAGAATATCGTTTTTTTTTTTTCCTTATTTTTTATAGACCATAATATATACATCCATTGAATTTATCGAATACAGGTACGAAAAGAAAAAACGATACCACGTGGAAAAATCATAACTTCTGAAAACGGTCACAAATATATATATATATACATAATTATTTATAATACACGTGCACGGATATACATATGCACATGTATACGTGTGCGTGTGTATATATGTGTAATATAACTTTAAATGGTAGTAAAAAAGAGTCGATAAAAAAAAGTGATGGAAAAAGAAGAAGAAGAAAATGAAAAGAAAAGATAAGTTAAATCGAAAGAATGTAATTAAATTTCGTATAAGAACGCGCGGGACTGGTAAAAACGTAACGATGTACAACGATTTAGAAATTACTTGTATAATAAACGAATCGACAATTAAGGGACAAATCATAAAACTATATATGTTATTCGGTAGCTGTGTATATATAAATATATGATACGACATTATATGTAGAATATAACTAGTCACTTCTCGCGGTCACTTTGTAGAGCACAAAAAATGCGATCGATGATCGCGAGAAAAGAAAAATCTATGATAAAAGGTGAAAGGAAAAAAAAAAGATGAAGAAGAAGAAATAATAATAATAATAATAATAATAATAATAATAATAATAATTATAATAATAATTATAATAATTATAATAATAATAATAATAATGATAGACGAAACAACGCTTGTTTCTAAACATCGATTGAACTTCAACGCGATCAATCCAATCGAACATTCACGAATTTTTCTGCTAACAACTGTGAGGTATTACAGGATAACATCGGTTTTTTAAAGCACACCCGACTAAAAAAAAAAAAGAAAAAAAAACCGGTATACTATTATATATAACGTGCAAAAGTATTGAATCGTAATACTTTGGTAATGACTTTTAACTAAAAATCAAGTTATTAAGGAAGAGGAATATGGATAAATTAGTCTCGTGGATGTATGAAGAAAATCAGTATAATGAATATGTTTTCATTTAAGCAAATACTTGGTGCATATATTTCAAATATTTGATAAAATAATACAACCTACGAGACTAGTTGCAAAAAAAAAATCATTTCAATTAATCGAAGTTATAATTTAATTGTCTGATACCTTCTTTTTGAATGTTGATACTTATAACTATAATAAAAAGTGCTTAATGTACTCAAGTACTTACCAAAGGTATATATCCATGATACGAGTTTCTTGCATGTGCAAATATCAAGACAAATGTCTCGTTTTAGAGTCATCACCAATAAAATACCAAAGTCAATACTTTTACACATCAGCATGTAATATTTTCTTAACGTGACAGAATCATTGCCAATAATTATATTCACATGTTCGTTTAATAATCAGAACGATCTTCGAAGGAAAATCGAAAGTCATTATCAACTCATTACAACTCCTATTCTTGGTGTGTAATCGAGCATGAATCCTCCACTTTTACCGTAATATTTATTAGCATGTTCCTTATAGAGCTCAAATGTACGATATACGCGTGAAATCTAAAGAAAATAATATTTAAAAAAACAAAAAAATAAAAACTAATAAGAGAGGTTCGTACGAATCGAATGTGCGACGTAACGTAATATTGCAGTTGATATTAAAAAAGAAACATTGTTCACCTGCATACGGTTATTTGTATGTTCGTAAGGAATATGTTAATGCGTCTCTCTCGCATTAAATAACACGACTGTATGATCTGTTTTCTGTCTGTGTTTTTTCTTGTAAAGCCTTTTATAATAAATTAATCGATTCCTTAAAAATGCATCGAAGTCTGGGCACGTACGAAGCACAACGACGGTTTCTATTTGTATAAGACAGTGGAACGGAATAATAAACACATTTGAAATGAAATTATCGTCACCCTTTTCTCTCTCTCTCTCTCCTTCTCTCTTTCTTTTTTTCAATGAAACCACTTCAAAGAAATATTAAAATAAAGCACATTCGAATAAATCCAAATGAAAATAACTTTAATTAAATTTCTTCTCTTTTTTTTTTTTTATCAATTAACGATATTTCTGTTTGAATAGCAAATATACAAAGAATAATGAACCCAATGTCATTTCTGGCAACGTGTATTTTTCGTAGGTACACGTTAACATTCCACAATGATTCGTTACGGTTTAGGAAGTCGTTTATGAAGCGACGCCGACGAAGACGCGTCAACGATGAGGCGTCGGCGCACGGGTAAGCCGGCTCGGCGCCAAAATCAGCTCGCCAGTTGCTTTCCGGTCGGTGTTTTATAAATACTGCAGACAGCCAAAGAGTGCACCGAACACTGGGAGGCCCGTTGTTAAGTTAGTGGAACTTACAAGTTCACCCTGATCACAAAGAAAATCTGTTATTCTTATACCGATTGATTAAAGAACCTACAATTGTTTAAACATTTTACATTTATCTAGTTTTTCCATGTTTTTAATAATTATATTCAATCCTATAATCAACGTGTTAATTGATACGTTGAGGAAAGAACGTGAAATGTAACACCGATATGGTCCTGATAAATTAGCGAAGACGTTAATAGCTTTTCATTGGTTTGGCAAACGTTACGTGACAATAAAGTTCATTTAATCTCCAACTGCGGAACTTTTCTATAAGTGCAATTAGGATTTTCGTTCAGTTAAAATAAAAAATTATTAATAAAGATTGAAATGATAAAATGTGACGTTAACAGTGCATTTAGTATTTATAATCGAAGTGTGCATTCGTTCATCAATTTTATATTGACAAGCATTAAATCCTAAATTATTAAACAGGATGAATTTAATGAAAAAGGCTATTGGTGGATCTATTCACAGGGTACGAGAATTCGAACTAGAAAAGGTAAATTCATTCATATTTTATTCGAAATATTAAAAGGAGTTCTTTTTTAGTCATCGTTTAGAATTAACTATACCATACGAATTTTCCAGCGAATCGGGTCTTCAAGATCCCGAAATAGAAAGAGACTTAACAATACTTACTTACATTTGTCGAAATTACGAGCAATCTCCTTGTTCCTGGCATTAAACCAGTTTCCTTTCTTAATAACTGCTGTTTGACGCTCTCGGAAAGATGACGCCGCGCGATAGTCTCTATATCATAATGATTTAATGTAGATATAGTTGGGACAGATTCTTGAATCGTGTCAGTTTTATGTTCATCATGTTCAATTTAAAGACATTGAACTGAGAATACGTAATTTGTATTTGTAAACTACTTGCGTAACACGTGCGACGTGACCCCACGTTTGGTACTAATGTTACACCGTTGTTGTAGAATATTTTTCTCAATTTTATTATTAATCCAAATTATAAAATATATTAATTTCGTTTGTATATTTTATAGACGACAAATAATTAAAGTGTTTAANCCTGGCAAAATCTATAGCCGAGTGTTTCGTGATACACGGTTAGAAAGGGAATCCATTACGCAAGCGAGCCACGTGGTCGATCACGTGGCCATTTATTCGGACGTTAATGTCTGCGAGTGAGGATTATTTCACGATTTATTACAAACGCAATTTGTTCTAACGTACTCTAGAAAAGCTATGCATTAATGCACAAGTGCTATTAAAAATTTGTACGTATTAACGCGTGAGAAATATTTTAATCTATATCTCTACGATGCTTAAAAATAATTGAAAATTTCAATTAGCCAGATAATTTATGAACAACATTATTATTGCATTATATATTTACCTATCAATTAGAAAAAAATACAACGTAATAGAAACTTAAATTGATCAACGTCTCTTCGTAAATGAAAATGAAACACAACATATACGACTGTTCGTCAACGTTTAAAACGTTTAAAGAACGCATATGATACCGATATAAATATGCATCTAGGATCGGGCATACGTTCACAATTTCTTCTACTCTTATAAAATGTCGGGTAATTATAAATGGCGTCTTTCGTTTTGTATTCCCGCATAAATTCAAGGCCTACCTCTTCTATTTCTGACAAAATTTCATTCACTTAGCTAAGAAAGTACAAGTAAGAAGAAATATGAATGAAAGAGAGAGAGAAAAAGGCAGTGCATGTATGTGTGTGCGTAACAGTACAGTTAAAAATACGCATAAGAAATATAAAAGGAATGAGACAAAATATTGAAGTAGCCTAAACAAAGGGATATGAAACGTAAGATATATTAATAATAGTAATAGCAACGTGTCAATTCGTGAGAGCGTTGAAACGCGTGGCCTCTGGGCAACGACCGCTCTCTCTAGCCGCCGATTTCAGCTTACCTCCGGTCATTCCACTCGTGATGATTCACATTCCGTCGATTTAAGCCAAAACGAGCTTCACCGGCTCCCTCTATCTCTTTCTCAGTATCACTCTCTCCCTCTTTTGCGCGCCAAACGTTACGCACTTTTTCAAATGCACGTATAACTTTAAATGCAACTAGTACGTATCGCGTTCCAAACGACTCTTATTGGAAATCCATTTTCTTCGAATAATTGTTAACTTTAGGCTAACCCTAACTGACGAAAACGAAGAAACGGGGAAGAACTCTTCTTCCAACGCCATTATGGATACTTAAATATCCCATTCATAATCATCGACAGATATTTTTTCGAAGCGACTCGCTTTAAAACAACATTATAAAAGGAATATCAAGACTTGACCTGAATTCCGCGATAGAACGATTACGCAAACGGTCAAGTTTTGAACGAGTTTTTTAAATATTTTACTTCGATAAAAAAAAATTATACATAATTACATAATAAATATTACCTTCGAGTACGGTATTGGTGAAAGATAAAGGAATTAATAAGAAGGAAAAGTAAAGTATCGATGGTGGAACATGGTGAATAAAAAAAAGAGACAAGGATAAATGGTTGGGGATTATTTTTATTTAAAATAAATCGAGAGGGAAAGAGAGAGAGAGAGAGAGAAAGAGAGAAGGGCCATCTCGTGTAATGATCGAACGAACCTCAAACGATACTCCGTGATGTTTTCGAGCGTGAAAACGGACGGGAGGCTTTGTTAAGAGGTCTAGTAAACAACATGTGAACGATGTTGGTTGTAACGTGGATCAATGCGCGGTTTCACTTATCTCGGTTGATTCGATATCATTTATCTTCGTCGTGTTTAATGCATCAAATGACAATAGAAAAAAATGTTTTAAATAGTCCCAAAACTATTCCGGGCATGTCTCAAAAACACGCGAGCAATTTGATTAGCGGATTTTATGATCGTTGAAATAAAGATCGATTGAGAAATTTTACAAATATAAAAATACAACATTCCTGATATCGGGGCATTTACGTATAATCATAATCGAATAGACAAATATTAATAACTGATTAAATATAAGACGAGATTCTTAAATTTTTATGAATGCATTATGATTGCAAAGATCCGGCGGACGTGACTCGGCTTGATACACCTCACTTAAATTATATCCGATATAAGAAAAAAAAACATACTATCAACCTAAAATAATTAAATCTTTGATCATTAATTTGTTTATTTCTTGTTTATCATACGATAATAAATAGTTTGTACCGTGTTCTTTATAATGCTTCGTTCAAATTTCCCGCCCATTTACAATCTTTCTCGTTCTCCATCTCAACCAATTACGATAAAGATTTCAAATGAATGCTGTTCGATCTAGAAAGGAATCAATATCGTTTTTAAATTCATCTGATTACGGCCCAGAATTCCTATCGCCCTTCTGCTCGAAAAAATGATCGAGGAAGATCAACCGAGACCATGTTTATTGATATCTTATCCAAGGATAGAAACAAGTATTGATGTAGAAACGTTAAAAGGAAAACATAAAGCAGAAATCCTACCTTTCCTCGAGATCCTTCTCGTATACAAAACAACTAATGTTCACTTTGATCCTGAAGATATTTTTCCCCGGATTAAATGTTACGATAAATGATCTCTTATTATCTCTATTTATTTTTCTATTTTATCAAATAAAGAGTTTCATTTACACTGACCACCGATAAAAATCGATTGTTGCTCGTTGGAGGAGCACCCACACACACTCACGAGGATCGTTCACCGCCAAAAAACAGCCGCGGGACTGTTCTCTATCTCCCCGTTTCTCTTCGTCGATCTTTTCCCCTTTCCCCTTTCCCCACCACCACCTGCACTCCCACTCTAAAGCCTTCTCCTCTCCTCGGGAGAACCTTCCAATGCACGTTAAGCGCACACTCACACGTTCTATCTTTCTTCTTCCATGCGTTCCAACATTTTGACTATGTACTTTCTATCTCTCTCCCTTCTCCCTCCCTCCCGCCCTCCCTCTCTCGCTCTTTCTTTTAGCTACTTTCTATCTCTCTTTCTCAATTTTAGCGCTCATGACGCGCCTCGAGATTCTCGTATTCTCCGCGCCACACCCAAATCGTCCAAGAAAATACTCCGGACAACTTCAAGGAGACGAGAAAAAGGAAGAATACGAGGAATGGTAGAAGAAGTGGGAACTTTTTTGTATTACCCGCGCGTTTTGACTCTAACAGAAATCGACCTCCCGCGCTGACGCCGTGGGTCTCTATCTCTGTCTAACTATCTATCCATCTCTGTCTCTCCCAGCTTCTCCCTCTCTCCCTCTCTCTCTTTAGCTTTCCCCTTCTCTCACGTCGCACGTGAGGTCAAAAGAAAGCGAAGGAAAAAAAAATTAAAGGAAACGGGGGGAAAAAAAATTAAAATGAGTAGGAGAAGGTGGGGGAAATAAAAAAAAATAAATAATAAATATAAATGCAAAAAACCGTCTTAAAAATAATATTCTCCTCCTCTCCTTATAGTCTTTACCTTTACTTATTTTCTTAGCTTCTTTGATAATTTTCGGAGATATATTTCACGCGATATATCTTCCGCGCTATTTAGTCTCCCTTTTATATAGATAAAGTTTGACAAAGAGGGTATAGGTAATATTATATACTCGCGTATATTGTACGGACACGGTCACGTCGTCGTTCTCGGGCAAACGAAGCTCTAGCCACTAGAGTAGCGTCAAGTGCGCGCCTCCGCGTTGCTTCTTCACCGAGCTATAACCTCGCGTCACGCGCGCCTCGGAAACGTTCGTGCCTTTTCGTGTCGCTAACCTTTCGCTCTCCCTCGCACCAGACTCCCCATCGTCTTTCTCCGTTCAGTTATCTCCCTACCATTAAACCTTTACTCCCGCCGCGACTCGGTTCCCCTACTTCTCCTTTATCACCTCCTCCACCTCCACCTCATCCTCTTCATCCTCCTCATCCACCTCATCCACCTCCTCATCCAACATAACTCCCACTTCTCCAGAGAACACTCTCTTTTACTCTCTCATACACACACACCCTCGCTTTTCGTTTCTTCCAATACATACACTACAGTGGCATGCAAAAATCACTCCTCTTTTCTAAAAATCATCAGTCATGTTTTGAGCCATCCGCGAGAATAACATTTACCCGTCATCTTTTTCATGAAATCTTAACAATATCTTTGTACTTTTATCTAATAAAATTTCACGAGAAATGCATTGGTTCAAAAAATATTACTCAAATAATCCTTTGGCTTTGTTCTCTAAGGACTATAAGGAGGCATTAACTGGTGGCTAACTTTTGCGCGCCACTGTAAACATCTCCTTTCTCTCTCTCTTTCTCTTTCTCTCTTCAGTAAAGGTTGGTATTCTAGACACAACCCGACTCGCGCTTCTCTATCCCCACCACATCAGCATCGTTTCCTCTTGGATAGTCCCCCTCACCATTCCACCCCGCACACCATCATCCAGCAACCGCTGCTTCGAAGGGACGCGGTCGAAACCCTCCTCCTCTTTCCTCGTCTCTCTACTTTCATACTCTACTACTATACTCCCCTCTATCCGGACATCACTTTTCCCCACTATCATCAACCTATACCAACTCTCCCACTCCTTCCGTTTCCGCGAGAGTCGCATCGACGCCGACTCTTACGTTCCCGACGACAATACTTACGGGGGAAAACGTCAATCTTTCTTTGTGAAAGAGAATGTTATGACGTTGTTTTTGTTGTTGTTGTTGTTGTTGTTGTTGTTGTTATTGTTATTATTACTATTATTATTATCGTCGATTCTAACAAGTACTTTTAGAGAAACCCCCCTTTTAAATCTTGACGATCATATCTCGTTCAATCAATTCAGAGATTGGTCACGATTGCTATCTTTAAACATCGAAGATTGTAGTTTGAATTATGATTTCGGGATGATTACAAATCATGTTTATTAACAGATGTTAATCTTGAACTGAATAAATGAAGGAAAATGATTGCGGAAGATAGGATCCGAAAATTTATCTCTTTTGAATAAATATGTAGTATCGTTTGTATTCAGTTTGATAGCACTTGTAAAAGGAGTAGCAGCAAACGAAAGGCAAAGTGATAAGACGTGATGTCGAGGGACGATAAAATTTTCCTTCCCATTCTAATACCTTCCCTTCCTACTTCATTCTCTTAAGTGGCTCGCTTTCCGTGACTGGAATATACACGAAGGTAAAGGATCGAAGCGGATATCCTTCAAACGAGATGATTCCTCGACTTCGTTTATTAACGTCGCTGCAACAAGTTGCCGAGCGCATTGCCACTGGCGAATAACACCCTTTTAGCCGCTCTCGAATCCGCTCTGTGCCAACCCTCTTTCTAGGAAACCGAGTAACCCTTTAATAGCCTAGTCGTTCACCTCTACAAAGCAACTCACACTCACCTTAGAGTTATTCTTTCCAAGTAGATAATATTTTAAAACAATTCTTACGGAACGAGTTTACTTTTAAGAAAATAAAATATTTAAAAAAATATAAGAGAAGGAAAAAATAAACGATAAAAATTTCTTATTGCACTTTCTAAAACTCTAGTCACTGCGAGAAAAGTGAACAACTTTTTTTAAGAATTTAATCGACATTTTATCCAAAATTATGAAACGAGTCAGAATCGTTTGAATTTTTGATTAAAAAAGGGGTACATGGTCATGATCTTTGACCTCATCTTTATGTATATCTTACACAGGATATGAAGAGAATTTATACAAATGTATTTAACGTATGATCAAAATTGTTATATTATTCTAGAAATTATCACCTACGAGATCATCTATCTGTACTTGCATATCAAGAGAAACGGCATCTACCGTAGACATAACGATATATACGATAATAAAATTCCAATGAAGTCAAATGTATAAGAGGAACTATTACTATTAATACCAAATGGGGACCTTATTTATCTTACCAACACAGAAAGTGGAATGAAAAATAGCCGAAATTATCTTATCTATTTGTCGGTGAGATTAGATAACTGGTAGGCCCCGGAGCGGTCCCTGAACGAAACTCGCATAAGTTTATTTGACTTTTCCTTTATTTTCTTTCATAATATTTTTATCTTCTTTTCCTTTGATAGTTTAAAATGATTAATGTTAATTAGAGATTTGAGAGAATAGTTAGAAAGGTCATAGGTTACTATTATTTGGCTAGGAAAGATACGAAGTATATATGTAGAGAATCCGACGATGTTATAAAGGATGATAAACGGTGAACGGATTTTCGATAACGGGTGGAAACTTAATGGTTCGCAATTTATGATGTCATCGGTTGGTAATTAAAATCTCATTAATCGTCCGCGAACGAGGGAGATAGGCAGAGTGAAGTAGACACAGAGAGAGAGAGAGAGAGAGAGAAGGAAGAAACGGATTTTGTAACATAAATGCGCTCTTAAATTTACTCGATAATAGATATCGGTTATGATAAGCAATTCTAGGCTACTGCTTTTTTCTATCTTTTTCTAAATACATCCTAACACGCAGATAACAACAAACGTTATCGAAATTTATCAAAATTACTTATTAGAAAAAAATGTTAAGATAGGGAAGAAAAGAAATAAAAAAAGAAAAAAAGAGAGAAAAAGAGAGAATTAGTCATTTTATATAAACAATCTCGATATTTGTCATCAAGTTTATCTGAAGTTTTCTTTCAGAGGAACTCGTAAAGCGACACATTGTTCACGAGTTCAAGATGGCGTGGTCCAACCCACCCCTACCCCTTCTACTCAGCAGCCCCGTTTCTCGTTCGTCCTTCTCGACCCTCTCTTATACCTGCCTAATGCAATTTTCCTACCGCCAACACTATGGTGAGCGTACGTGTGTATAATAACGAAAGAAGGAACGGAAAAGAAAATAACACGATCGGTATATATTTTTAAAAAATATAGAAATTTAATATTTAGAATCTAATTTGTAAGATTGGATAAGTTTAACGAAAATTAAACATTGAAAATATTATTAGATATTTTTATATCGTCAAAAATTTTAACAAACAAATATTTTCGATCTTTTATATTTATTAGAACATAAATAAATTATTAAATATAAACGTTTTAATTGTCTCACATAAAACAAATCACTTTTCGCATAGTTGTTCCATTCAAAATACTTTTTGAAATTTTGTTTTTTTAATATAAAAAACGACATATTTTTTTATCATATACCATAATTTCAAAGAAAATAACTAGTAAATTTCCTTTAGAAATATTGTTCTACTAAAGTGCGATAATGTCCTTTGTCAGTATATAATTACAGATAGGAAAAAAAAGTCAGTCAGTCAGTCAGTCAGCCTTGTCGACAAATGACTAATATGTTGTAAACGACTATTAAAGTTTTAAGATAATATTCGTTCGTAATATGTGACACAAGAACTTTTCACAGAAACTAGCATGTCACGAAAGACTTTTATCGATTAGCAGATGTCTTTTATGTTACCTGATACATGAAAAATTAAAATGGGAAAAAAAAGAAGAAAAAAAAAAATAAAAGTGTTCAGCATCAAGAGGGTGTTTGAATGATACAGGTATAACGTAATACGAGTACGTACGTTAACAAACATGAGTTATTCGTTACACGTACTAATTAAGTTTATGTGTTACGCGTATAACATGATCGTAGTAACACGTATTTTACTAACACCAATAGGTTTATTGATTATGTTAAATTTTACAAGTGTTTTGTGTTTAAATGTGCCGCAGTAATATTCGGTGCAGATCGAGTGCATTAGATTACGAGTGATTTGTTGAAAGCTCAAATGCTTCTGATAAACGAAAAAATGGTCTAAAATAGATGGGAGTGATTTTCTATTGGTCTTAGGCGTGTTTTAATAGTTTATTTAAGAATGTTTAAACAAAGTCACATGTGGTCCTTCGCTTAAGAAAACAACGTTTCTTTTAACTGAAGAAAGATATTTCAAGGGTAGGCGCCAGACAACCCTTGAAGTTGTTTTCTTCTATAGAAGTTTATCTCTTATGCTTATTTATTACCTCTTTGACGAAGTTCAGATAAAATATATATTTATTAGTTATTTAGAGGACCTAAAAACACAAACAATAGAGACAATATGTTTTTTATTCCTAAGGGAAAATCCAACACATTCTCGAGATAAATGTTTTATATAATGACATATGTCCTCAAAGAAGAAAAGTATTGTAAAGTGCATAAGGTAAGCACAGGTGCTTCAACAATGTACGTACACTGTTTTGTATAAGGAATCGATAAACCACCCCGGTAGAGAAGCAAAGAAATCATTAACTTGAGATTGCGCGAAAATTCTATTTTATTTTTTTATATATTCATATTTTTTTATTTATTATTCTTTTCTAATCATTTTAAATAACTATTGAAAAAAAAAGATTAATCATACTCTTCATATTTTTCAATATCTTATGATTTTTATTTATTTGCTATAACTTTTTTAAGCTAATAATAAGTTGTACAAGTTTAAAATACGGTTAGTATAACTAAGGTTATAAATAAGGAGTAAAAAATAAAAATGAAGTTTTTTTTTTCTAAATGATCTAGAAATAATGTGTTAATGAATAATATTAACAAAAAAATTAACGATATCTTCGTAGTAGCGTTTCGTTAGAAAATGCAATGAAAAAGCCAGAGTATATAGTTGTAGGTTTAACCACTAGGAGGCTTAAACAGGACAATTTTAAACATGGCGGTGCAGCACAGACAGGCGCACTACACGTCGATCAATACCATCTTGCTTAATATCAGTTCTCAAACTCTGTACAGCCACATCCAAGAGATTTAAAAGAAACAAATCGACGTTGGCCTTATAATTTTTTTCATTATATTCTTTTCACAATTTTTCCTTCTTCTTTTTTCTTTCTTTCTTTCTTTCTTCTTCAAAGACCCAACATCGTGCAGATTAAATTCTTTATTGCACGGTGATTCAAATAAATAATTCGTATTTCAAATAATATTTGTAAAAAATTTCCTACGTGCGAGATTGAGAAATGGTATAATTGAAAAAAATCATTAGAAAAATATTTTTATCAGAACTAAACAAAAAAAAAATGGAAATGCATTAACATAGAGATAAACGGATGTTGTTTTCGTTCTTAGAAATTATGATTAAAAATATATGATCGAGATAACGGGATGCCATAAAAAATGATTCGTAAAAAGGGTGACGAAGGAAAGAGGGGACATGGTAGTACGATTGCAGACAAGAAAAATCGCTTAAAAGCATGTTTCCTGAACGGCATCGTTTACGGAATCGCACTTCGCGCATTGCCTTTTTTATCTTTCCGTCTCGCCTTTTTCTCCCTCTCAGACGATTTCTTTTTTTTTACGTCGCGCCACCACCACCTCTTGTTTTCAAAGCTCGCGGACGAGATCGCAAAGGGCTTTGCTCGATTAAAAATTTTTCTTCCGCGCGTTTTGAAATACTCTATTCTTTTATTTGTCTCTTCTTCTGCAAAATATATACATATACATAAACATATATCCTATATGTATGTGTATCACTGCGAGAAAACAGTCCTCTTGTTATATACAGTGGTACTTAAAATAACAAAAGTTTTTACTAGATGCGATCCATCCTTTTTAAAAGAGCCAAGTCGAGATAAATGTGACCAAAATTAGTACTCCAGAAAACAGGTAGCAGGGCCTTTTTAAAATATGTGAATTATTTTTAATAAATCCTGAAGTTTTATAAAAAGAACCGCAGTTCTTTTACGTAAGGTAAACGTTTTATCTTTGTAATAAATGGAACAAAAATATTAATTGAAATATATTTTACTTACTCTTGTGGTACCTTTCCCTCGACCCCTTCCTCTTTCCCTGAACGCTCCTTCGCCTGTTTGCAGATGATATAGGTGCTGCAAAACAATAAGAAATATTTAATTAATATGACGTTCTCGGATGATCCTGTTTCTGAAACATCACGTACAGTAGTTGCCTTTTAGATCATTATCGTTAAAACGGACTATCGTAAAATCAAGGCAACCATATCGCCTCAATTGATCTCGTTAAGTCCAATATAACCAGTAATAAAAGTATAGTCTTCCAGGGCCAACGCATTAGATTAACTCTTAACCGAGAAAGTACTTTAAATTAGCATGTATGTGTATATTGAGAAAAAAAAGGATATTATGAGAATTAAAGTTGTTCTATAATCTCTAGGAACTTTATCATTAACTATGGTCAGTATTTAGTTCCTTGATACAATGTAAATTGGAATGGTTCTTTAATATTCCGTAAATAGTCTAATAAATAGCACAATAAGTTGTACAATGTGCCACGTGCCTTTACCTTGCGAAATTAAGGCAGTTTTCATGTAGTATTCTTTAACTCGATCGATAAGAAAAAATAATATACTTGTAAATCGTGACGATCGTTAATAAGAATTAAAGATATTTATCAAAATAAGTATATTTTCAAAAATAGTATATATAATAATTTGTACTTGAAAAGAAACCCAATAATATGTTTTAAATAATTATTTCCTTTGTAAAAATCTTTTATTTTCTGCTACGTTTTAAAGTTACTATATAGAAACCTACATTATCGACTCTGCAAAAAAGAAGTCTTATACCGACATAATAATTTATCAGTAGATGGCGCAAAAAGACATCGACCATCGGACATTAGGAACATTTATTGGCTCTAGTGAAATTTTCAACAATGGTAGAACTGAAACTTCTTTACCGACATATCCTGCAAAAGATAACCCCCAACTAAATAAAAACGAAGTACTCAAGCGCAGGCGCTCATGAAATAAAACAAAATTGATTTTTTTTTGCCGGTTACCCCTAAAATTAAATTACTTTCAGCGATAACGAAAGCCCTTCGTATAACATTATATTAGAATCATAAAATATTAACAATTATTTTCGTCTATGTACGACCTGTTAATAATCAATTTGAACTTAACAAATAAACCTCATCAATATCACAAATAGTATTGATCTTTTAAATTGACGATCAAAATGTATTGTAAATAAATAACAATTACGTAACGATAAAACCTTTTTAAGAAATGATAAAGAGAAAGAGAATTTGTTCGTTGCTATATCGGGGAAGGAAGACGTCGAAGATAAAACGTAAATTTTATAGGCGTACATTTGAACGGGCATCATTGGTTAGTAAAAGAAAAAATGAAAAATAATCAATAAGATAAAAGGGAAAGAGAGATAGATGGAAAGAGAGAAAAAACGTATGTCACGAAGGTGGCACCCCGAGCGAGTGAACATCGAGGTCCAAGGTAGGCGGAAAATTAAACGTCCCCTTCTTCGCGGCATACGCGTGGACGATTATGGTCTAATTCCCTTATACACGCATTCCTACCAACCTACCTTACCTACCAACCTACCTGCTCTCCTTTAGCGGTCTGTCTTGCTGAACTACGGAGGAAAAAGAAGCGTAGTAGTCGGTGCAGTCGATAAGTACACGCTTCAAAGATAGGGGTGTATCCCCGTATAATACTCTCCCGCTTTCTCCCTTCTCTCTTTTCCTCTTTCCTTCCTTCTCTATGTCTTTCTCTCTCCCTCTCTCTTTCTTTCCATATATCTCTTTCACTTTTTCTCCCTTCACACACCCCCATGCCACCTTTTTCGCACATCTTTCTCTGCTCTGTGTACCTTCTCTTCTACTACCTCAACTACCACTCCGATTGCTGTTCGTCTCCGTTGAAAAGAATGCAGAAGAAGAAGAATGACTGGTGCATATACGTGTCCCTGTATGTATATACATATACATATGTATATGTGTATCTCTGCGTGTGTGTTTGCATGTTTGTGTCTGTGGAGAAAAAGAGAGAGAGAGGATATGAGAAAGAAAGGCAAGCAAGGCAAATGTCAATATCGACGATGCATCGCTGAAAGAGCCGCACTTGGGGCGGGAATGAGGGCGTAATTAATCGTGAAAGCAAAGAAATTCTCTCTTTGTCCTTTTCCTGACGCACATAACTCGTCTTCCACCCCTCGACGAGTGATGCCACGATGGTAGGAATTCTACGGTGCGAATATATGCGCTTAACCCACGGCATCATCATCATCATCGATAAGGTGATTTCAATCTCTACGAAAAGAAAATTGTTTAAACATTTCTTCCGTTTCATTCTTTTTTTTTTTGTTCTATTTTTTCAATCTCTAGCGATTCGAAATACAACCTTCGACGATATTTTGGAACGGACAATTTCTAAATCGTAGACGTTACCTGCAGTTTCTTTCATCAGTCGGCAAGATTAGAAGGAAATTCATTTATATTGAACAATAGATTTAATTTGAAATTTCGCGTAGCAAAAAAAAAATTTACGTAATTACTCACAAGAGTTAGTTTAATTTTCGGAATTCTCAGGACACTTCGGTGGAGGAACGACATTTTTCGTTCGTTTTATACGTATGCGTGGTTCCCCACCCTTCTTCTCTGGCAGATCTTTGTCCCTCACAACCGATCGTCTCTTTCTCCTATGAATTATTTAAAAAACGCCGCGTCGAAACGCGTGCCGCGCCTGCCAAACTGGTCCGACGACACTATCTCAACGTCGGGATCTTAAAAAATACGAACGATTTTTGCCACGTCCTGGCAGTCTCTCATCCTCGGAATTTTGCGCCTACCGCAAACAACGCTCTCGCTTTTTTTCTTTTTCCTCCCTCACCGCTTTCTTGAACCAATACTCTTTTTTCATGCCAAAGAATTTTTCCTACAATTGAGAAAAATCAATATTGAATTTTTTCAATATATCAATCAGGTACAATAAATAATCGACAAATATTTATATTAAAATTCGAACAAATGCTCTTTCGTGTTAGATTTTTTAAAGTGATCTTATTAAACGTCATATAAAATAATTGACGTCGATCAGTGATGATTTGTGTAATAAGGAAAACGGTTAATTAATATTTGAAAGGATCTTAATCGATAATTATTTTCTTTCTATATGAAGTAGCATTTACCTGGAAGCTTTTTATAGTTTCCTATTGGTAAGGTAAGCTTGTTATTCATGAAATTAACCATTCAAGATCTTCATAGGATCGACTGATCTAGATCAAGTAATTAGAAGCACGCGCGACGCCGCTCCGGCAGCTGTCAGTGATCCTACGATAAGCTAATTCAAATATTTCGAATATAACTCCGCTACCTTGTAACTATAAGCAGGCAGATGCGAATTTAACGATAAGGAGACAAGGGCTCCTGAAGTTTAATACAAAATATACGTTTATGTTGAAATTAACATTTGCTATCAAAGATGGTGTTGTATTATTATTTGGTTTCCTTTTGTCCTTGTTTCTTTTTTTCTTTCTTTTTTTTTTGTATTTCGAAAGGCACGTTTGATCGGAGAAAAGAATCGCATTGACCATTCGACGATAGTGGGAGTGTCGTATAGAACAAGTAGTAGGAGGAGGCAAATAGGAGTGAATGAGAGAAAGAATGTAAAATAAAAAAATTCCGGATTTCCGTAGAGGCTGCCGCTGTTCGTACTTCTCGCGCGCAACCAATGAAAAGGATTCACTGGTGTCGCGTCGTCGAACGTCCTTCTCTTTGCTCCAACCTTCCCCTCCACCCGCCTCTTTCTTCTCTCTTTCCCTTTTCCTTGCTTTGTGTCGAACGTATCCGTTGCATACACACTGTCCCGAATAGCGCACACGCGATAAAAGTGTCAAACGCATCGTGTTGGTTCCTACGATGTTGCCGAAAATTCATATTTGCTCAATGGTTGAAACAAATAAACTTTTGTTCCGATTGTTTATTCAAATAAACTAATCGAATTATTTCAAACCTGTTTGGTCTTTTATTTAACAAAGTTTCACTAACAGGATTAATAAAGAATATAAACAACGGTTTACAAAATATAGTCCTGAGATTTATTTTATACTTTACCTTGAATCAAACTTTAACGATAAAACAAAGACAAAACATTTATTAAAAAAAGCTGAAAATAAATTAAAATTTTTTAAATTGGGGTTATAATTAAGTAGAACTCATTTTCATGGTTTTAAGAATTAAACAATGTTTATAAAAAATATATAATACTTAAAAGTAGAAATTAAAGAAAATTATAAAAATGAAATATAAAATAAACGCCAGGGAAACAAGAACAATATTTACTATTAACATCAAATAATAAAATGAAGTAAACCGGTAAAGCTTCTCGACGATAACTGATTTTCAACTTCCTTTCGATCCGTTTACAATGGCAACCAACGGTGGTGGGTACACTTGCGGTTAGCACAATTTCGGTTACACGTATAAAAAAAACTCGATATAATCGTAGCGCGAACACGCACAGAGTAAAAACAGGAACGGTTAACTTACGGTAAGATTTGTTGAGAATCGATTGTATTTAAGAGTTAAACTTCTACCCTGTGTTTCCTGGAAACGTATATGGACTTGTCTCTTAACTTTTTAGAGATTAGATTAGTACCTTTGCGATAGTAGAATTGATTCTAAAAATGAAAAATATTCAACAATATTCATTTATCTTATTACAATTTTTTAACATACCGTTACGAATTCGAATGATTGAACAGGGTGAACCGATTGGAAGAATGACGAAATATAACAAAATTTTAAATGAGATAGTTAAACGAAATATATTTCTATATCTTATACGAAGATCTATCTTTTTTTTCTTCTCTATTTTTCTCTCTTTCTCTCTTACATTCGCTTAGCTGACTTTAATTTCGACAAACCATTTTCACTCCACGACAGATGGCCGGCGGCCGAACGAACCGTTGCACCCATTAGAAGTGCGACGGTTGAAAATGGTATATCCGAAGGACAGGTTGTTGAACGTGCGCCATATGAAAACTTGGAATCCCATTTAAACGACGAAACACTGACTGATTGATTAATCCAAACTTTATATACAAATATATTTGAAAATTGTTTATTTCTCATATATCTCTGTTAAATATAAACAAAATCAAACACCATAAGTTATTCGTATAACATCGTAAATGACTAAATTCTATATGAAAGTACTACGAAAGAAATACGTACGTCGAGTAATAAAAAAAAAAAGAAAGAAAATGAACCATTATTCAGTTGTTCGATCGATTCAATTTGAAACGGAGGATCAAAACCTTACCTTTCTGCTGAAAATGGTTGATTTGGGGGGGAAGGGAATCGCAACGAATCGATTCTATTGCTCCTCTAAACTATACTACCTTCGTATACCGCCGTTAACGTCGATGAAAAGAAAGAAAAAAAAAAAGAAAGTCATAATTTCGAATTATCCCCGTATCGCTGAACTAAATTGATGGTCTCTATTCGTCACACGTACATATTTAGTCTTCCTAAAATTATTTCGTACGCGTGTGACACTTTACGAACGATACAATTTTATATTGTTTTTTTTCCCCGAACGTGTATCGTGCGACTAAAAAGGTAAATTTGATGAATCGAACAACTTTCGATTGTCGTGGATGATTATACGACAAATATGTTTATCTACGAACGGTTCGTGTATACTATATTCAAATTATACTCGTAAAATGTAACGATATTGTAATGTACATACGATGATATGACTAATACGTAATAATAATAATAATAATAATAAATATCATAGAAAGGTTGAAAAACGAAAAAAAAAAAGGAAAAAAAAGGAAAGTTTAATCGAACTGGTACGTACTGGTAACGGCCTTAATAATTATTTTTACAACGTTTCCTTGTAATACGTCGGGACTTGGCCGACGTGGTCTCGCTTGGGCGCCTCGCAGCTGGCATTCAAACAACCCCGTGACATAAGGGCGTCCCTTCTTACATGTGAACCAAACGATACACATACAACACCCTACACACTGTCGAAGATCGCTGGCTACGCCCTTAAAGCACGCAGGATGCTCGCCTCGCTTTTTCTCCCCCACCAACCTATCCACCATCCCTTCCCTTTGCTCTTTCCACCGATCGCATCAACAACTCTCTTCTTCTACCAAAGAACGAGACTTCGCTAAGGCCCAAGTAAAACCTCCGTGTTTATACCGCTGGAACGTTCCACCTAGTTTCAACAACGCAGACCTTATCTATATACCCTTTTACTCCTATACAATCCTAAGAGAAAATTCTCCCTCTATTTACGCCATTATGCTATTTATCGTTTTGCTCCGCGATCTTAAACCACCTAGTCGTTACTAAATTTTCCCGATGTCCTTCGTTGGACTCGTTAACCGAGTACGGTGTATATATATTAAATAAGGTAAGATCTTTAACGATAACGCTGCTTAACAAAGTGAGAGTCTTGTCGTTAATTGCGCAAGTAATAATAAGCCTTAAGTCTCATGTGAAACTTAAGAGGAAATGAAAGAAAATAAAATGCAGAATACAAATATAAATACTTATTTTTAATATATAAATAAAAATATATTTTTTCAGTAAAACACACGGGAAGGAGTGTGTAATCTCTCTTTCTAATACGCAAATGTTTTTTTTCTCTATTGTTATAAATTTTAAAATATAATCGACATTTTTATCGCCGAAAATAATTCTTTGTTAAACAGATTTAAAGTTCGTATGAATTTTTGTTCCTTTTAAAAAAGAACCCTTATGATTCTTCTTCTTATTCTATTAGTACAAATCGAAATTCGAAGGAATATAGAAGGTAAAGACGAAAAGCAAGGATTTATTCTCGTACCAAAACAACCCCCGTGGCTAAACACGTGAAGCGCACGAATCGACCTGACGAACCCCCCTATAGATCCATTCCTTCCTTCTTCCTTCCGCGTTTTATCACCAAAAATAGGTATCACGCAAATACTTTCTTTCCTTTCTATCTTTCTTCTTCTTATTTCTTCGCTTTCCCTTTTCCCTTTCCCTTGATAATATCTGTTTTTTCTTATCGTATAATCGATTATACCGTATAGGGTATTTGGATAGTTACAAATAAAAAATAAACAACAATACCATCTATGTGAAAAACCTTTTAGGAATCATTTATGTATAGTACTTAATAAATAAATGCTTATTTCATGTCTTTACGATGCTTTTAATATTAATATGACAAAATTATATTATCATAAACGTAAAATAATAATATCGTAACGCGTAATTAAGTAAATACAGTCGTAGGTGTTTTACGATGAGTACTATTATCTTTCTGATGAAAACAAAAAAGAAATATATATATTATATAAGAAAAGGATACTCGAGAAAAGAATAGTTTTAAAGTTTTGCAGCCGATAATAGAATATCATTCGACCATCGGTCTCGACCTTCGGTCTCCTTTATTTCATAGAACCCTTCACCCCTTTAGAAATTCACACGCAAGCTTCTTCGTATACTCGTATACTCGCGAAAGTAGGTAAAGCACGAAGAAAGGGAGGGAACGAATAAGAAAAAGAGAGAAAGAGGATAGAGAATTGCGTGGAAAAGGGTAAGAGTGGGGGAAGCGTGTGACTCGATGGGCAGGTGTAAGTAAGGTGCCTTTAAAACAGAAGGGGAATACTTAATATCCTTCTACGTCAGGTGCTATTTATGAGGAAGAAATTACGTTAAATTATTAGGAACGGCCCGTCGTAATTTCTTTATTCAGTGAAAACTTATTCGTGACGTACGAGAATAACGAGAACGTATTCGCCGGTACTAGTTGTTAAGATAAGCAGTACTTCGATTGATTGTTAATCTCTTTATAACGTAAAAAGAATTTTCTTGCATAATCATTTCTACAGTGCGGGTTGTTAGCGAAAAATTCGTCCAAACCGCTATGGAAAAGAAAAAATTTATTTAGAGTTAAAAAGTAAAAGAAATTATTAGATAAAAGGATATGGAGATTAGGTTGCACTAACGCAAAGGGTGGTCTCTACCTATAATTTAAACATTTCATTCCTTATAGTTCAAGAGAGCACTGCTAGCTGACGATAAACAGTTTGACTACCTAACACATGGCCCTTTTCTCCTTTGACAGACGTTTCTTTAACTTGAAAAGATTCATAGTTATATTTCTTTCAAACGCTACTGTTTCTCACAATGAGAAAACAATTTTTCAAATCAATTATTTTATCGATCGAAGAAAAATTCTTAATTAGAATTGTAGAAAGTATATAAAATAGTATATAAAACCCGTACACGTGGATGTGTTATTGTTTTGAATATAATGTCGTTCTCTTCTGGGCCAGAAGTACGACATGGGTATGAGTACGGAGGGTCAGGCACCCCAGAGTCGACCCTCCAAGAGGGATTTCATTCATGATCCCAAAGCCCACCCCCGTCTCTGTGCCTCCTCCAGGAGCTGTGAGGGCAAGCGATACATTGCGACCAGAAAAGGGTAGCCGAAACACCACGCTTTGGTGCATGATGTTCCTGAAAAAAAGGGGATTCCGGATTTGGCCATTTGATATCTTAATACGATACATGAGGGAGAAGAGCTGCTAGTAGTCCGAGAAAAAAAAAAGAGAAAAAAAAAGAGAAAGATAAAAAGAGAGAAAGAAAACCACCGACGACCCGTTCTATTTTCTTGGAGCCAAGCTCTGTAAGCGATGCGGAGACATGGCCAATAGGTCAGTTTTCGTCCCTTGGATTTCTGCACCCGAAAGGACACCCCAAGAATCGATTAGTTGTTTCATACTACACTACACGAATAGAATGATTCAATATATTTCAATATCGGTTTCTAACGTAAGATTTCTTTACTAATTGTCATTATGTCATCGGGAAATAAAATTTACTTGATGATTTCTTTTAGCAGAATAGAACAATCTCAAGGAATGTTTCTTTTCCTCGTTACCTCCGACGAAACATGACAACCAGGTGTTTAAGGAAAATAGGGAAGAGGAGCCCTAATAGTAGGGTGCGTGCCACGCTTTCAGATAATTAGGCATCAGTGGACGTCTCCCATCTTTTTCGGAACCCCAGCCGAAGTCACGAGGACCCTGCTCGTGACGCAGACTCCCCCACAAACCTGAAAACGTGGCACGAGCCATGAGGCGAGGGTGCTCGCTTCCCTACGTCGTCACGCTATTCATAGAAAGAAATCAGAGATACGTATTTAGCTTGTGAAGAAAGTGAACCTGAAAATGTCCAATCGTATATAAAAAGTAAATGGTATGTGTCTTTGGATCGATTTTTTTTACACTTTCGTGAATTTGCTAACTGTTGGTAGAGAAGGGTAGGAAGACGTTCGAGCGTCCTGATATTCAAACGGTACGGATTTCCCTAACCCAGATAGCTGGGTGTGACCCTGACCTTGACAATAATCATAACGCACAGCACCCTTGCACCTCTGAGTTCCGTTCTCTGAGGAGGGTCTTTTCCACAACTGAGGGTTCCAACCGCGTCTGATGGTTTACATTTTATCGCAACACTCTCTCACTCTTTCTCTCTCTCTCTCACACACACTCTCTTTCTGTCCCTCTTCTTGTTCTTTCTTTTTCTCTTCTTTTTAAAAGATCGCGCCTGTTCACGCGGGGAGAAAGGATGAGGAAAGCCAGCTAAGGGGTGGGATGCTGCACCCTCCGTGTATCATTAACTGCCTTGTAATCGTGAGACATTGGGGACTCGTGCTTTGGGTAAAATCTTTCATTGGGATGTCGTGAGAAAGCAATGCTTTATGAAATTTAAAGTCGTAATGAAGGATGTAACTAAATATTATTTGTATCAGGTTAAATCAACATCGACAAATTAAGAACCAAGTACTTTTAACGATATGAATTAGATGCATCAAGTACGTGAGACAATAAAAAAAATAATTCAATCTAATATTAATTGAACGTTATCGTCAAGAATATTTGAAGAAATTCATATCTTTTCCTTTTCAATTCGGTGTCATAATATCTCCACACGGAAGCGCTCAATATGAGAACGTCCAACCCAAACAGAACCGTAATTCCAGGGTCAAGGTTCTACCTCGGACGTAATATCGCCGTCTCATCCACCCTCAAAAGGTCAGCACGCGAGACAAAGTTGCTAACCCATTTTATCCTCTCTCTCTCTTTCTCTAACACATATACTCTCTTTCTCAATTTCTCTCTTTTATTTCCACTTATCATATACCTAAAAGTAGAAAGAAATGTCCTCATTGCTGATCCACTTTCAACTATCGATTTCATTTTTCTAACCTCTACCATATACCGAAATATAACTTTAACATTTAAAATAAATTCTCAATGCCTTAAACATTTCTTAACAGATATTATTAAGAAATCATGAAGATCTTTAATATCAAGTAACGCTAAAGTGGATTTGAAATATTGTCTTTAAAAGTAATGATGGTTACTAAGCATCGTTTCACAACTGTTTCACACGGGACAATTTTCATCGGTAGGGCCATCGGATATTATTCGATGATATTTTCTGTGATCCGATCTTCCAGCATCTCTCTCTCTCTCTCTCTCTCTCTCGCTCTCTTTTTCTCTCTTGGCTTCTCTCTCTCTCTCTCCAGAGCAACACTAACTGTCTACTTCCTAACTTAATCCGTAGCTTCCGACGCTGCGGCAATCTGACATCCTTTTTATTTTCATTGGCTCGCTAGGGCCTCTCTTGTTGGCGGGGGTCTCGTTCCCAGGATTTTTCTATCCACGATCGAGAGTGCGAGCGAGCGAGTGAGCGAACGAACCAACGAACGAACCAACGAACGAACCAACGAACGAACCAACGAACGAACGAACGAGCGAACGACCGGTCATCCTCGGCTCGCCTAATCAATTTATGTCGTTGCGTCGTATGCGTCGTTCTATCTCGCTCTCTCTCTCTCGTTCACTTTCTCACTCTATCTCTCTATCTCCGAAGAGAGAAAGAGAGGCAAGGAGAAAGAGTGAAAGAGAGAGAAAGAGAGAGAAAGAGAGAGAGATAGGACTGCAAATTGATCGCTCGTTCGACCCGACAGAGAACGACAGATACTGGCATGTAGCTTGAGTGCGGCTTCCGTCGTTCACGTTACAGGTTCATAAAACCTGATAACTCCTCTGATTATGAGGCGCGTTACGTTCAACTATGTTGTCGCGTCTACATCGATTGGTCTCGTTTAAGGCGAAGAAGAATCTTAAGTCATCTACGATTACGATATCGGATGATGTATATTCAATAGTTCGCATTTACTATCTTCTTCTACTTCTACTTCACGACCTTTAAGTATTGTTTTATCTATTTTTGTTCTTTTATGATTTTTTTTTTCTTTCTTCAACATAAGACTAGGTATATCATGAAAGAAGATATAAATTATAACAACGAGCAAGAAGAAGTTTTAAATGAAAAAAGAAAAGAAAAATAAAATCAAGTATGACGACATTCTTGACCGATGAAAGAGAGCTCACATCTTCCGTAAGATTTAATCGGCATAAACGATAACCCTGACGCCCAATTACGCATAACACACATACTTCGAGATTCGTTGCACCGGCCGACGGCGGGTCGGTTGATATTTGCATGGGCTTATGAAGAAATTCTCTCAAGTCCTGGCATCGTTCGCCAGAATCCCGACGATTTTAATTAAATCTTTCGAGTCCGAGGGAACAATGCTGAGAAGAAAAGTAAAGGAAAGAAATAGAAGGAAAAGAAGTAATAGTAGTAGTAGTAGTAGTAATGGAATATATAGATGCTGCACAACGAATAAAGCAAGAAAGATCGAAAAACTTCTGTTAAAAACGAAAGAGAAAAATTAAAGAAAATAATGAAAGAAGAGAGAGAAAGAAATTTTTGAACTAGCTACTCCGATGCGCATCGTTGTAGAACTTCTTTCTCTTATCAAAACGCAAATGTTTATTCAAAGACCTTTTTTTTCTTTATCACTCGCTCTTTCTCTCATTTGCTCAGTAACTAACTAAACCTGGCCAAGAATGATCGTAAGACTCAAGATTTATCAGTGATTTATCATGAAAATTACATCCGAAAGATAAATTTATTTTTGACAGATAAAAAAAAATTTCTCTCCTCTATCTCATTCCTGAAAAGGAAACAACATTTTTATATTTATCGTTAAGTAAATTTTACTTTCATTGACATTCGCCACGAAGATGCCAACAATGAAGAAAAATCTTCCCACGATATAACGTAGACGCCTACGCTTATTAATAAAAATTTCTCCTGCTCGTTTCTTTCTTCGAGTAACTTTTTTTCTTTTTCTTTTATCATAAATCAAGACTTTTTCATACTGGATGCGAACTCGGAGGATTAACAAATGATCCGATTTCGAATCGATCGATCTTTCATAAAATGTTATTGACGCTTTCGTTCGTGCTATTATAATCACGCATACATGCACAACATTTGTAATGTGAATTTGTGTAGGGACAGAAGGGAGGACTGTCTGATGTACCACACTCATACTCGCACTATACTCATACCACACACTCACACTCACACTCTCTCTCTCTCTCTCTCTCTCTCTCTCTCTCTCTCCCTATCTCTCTTGCTTAAAGATTTGAATTCCATTTGATCTGTGGATCGTATTCATGACGCGAATAGTCGTGCCAGTGCATAATGCACTATGATACATCGAGTTCTCTACGATGATGGTTGTCAACCTAATTCATATGATCGTTTATATTCGAATAATCAAAATTAATCGAAACTCGCTTTGCTATTTCACGAAATTAGAATTACTATTTAATAATTTTAGGATTTATAATTAAAAGTAGTGAAATATTTAACGAGATATTATGCATTTCCAAAAGATGTTCATAAAATGATTATAAATAAAAAAAGATAAAAAGTAAAAGTACGTTGTTGAATAATTTGTTAAAATAATATGGACAATATGATTAGAGAGAGGAGAGAGAGAGAGAGAGAAAATTCGAATATTAAGTTAATTCTACATTGACATGTGAAAAATTGTAATAGTTCGCGATTAGGTGTGAGAATGAAGAATGGATATAGGAAAAGATAAAGAAGATAGACAGATAGACAGATATGTACATATATATATAGAAAGAGAAAGAGAGAGAGAGAAAGAATGATAGATAAAGAAAGAGAGAGATTACTGGTTGACCACCGTTACAGCGGACCATTATGCTTGTGACCGCGCCATGCTCACGCATAGGCGTGTAATGTATGTCTGTAGGTTAATGCAATTCGCTCAGATCTCATTGCGAGAATTGTACGGCAGAGAGAATTGATTGATTGGCTCTTTCGTTTCAGGCCTCGCCGTACAATGAATACAACCCGCTCGCTGTCGCGCGCGAAAATGGTAATAACCTGAGTAGGAATCTCATAATCTCTTTTCCTTCTGTCCCTGACCGTGAATATTACCGGTTTCTATATCTCTCTCTCTCTCTTTCTCTCTCTCTTCCTTAACACAGGAGAACTTTCATTTTCGAGCAGACTTCTTCCTTAAATAACGAGCATCCTTCCTCGTG
The DNA here is from genome assembly GCA_023678845.1 of Mischocyttarus mexicanus. Taxonomy (NCBI): domain Eukaryota; kingdom Metazoa; phylum Arthropoda; class Insecta; order Hymenoptera; family Vespidae; genus Mischocyttarus; species Mischocyttarus mexicanus. The sequence goes on from JACGTP010000009.1 coordinate 223,591, forward strand.
CTCGTTGCGTTCTTGCTCCTGACGTAATACAACCACGTGATTATCTTTATTTCCTTTCCTCGTGGTTCCTGATCAAAATATCGCCACGTAACCAAAATCTTGTCGACGGTTAGTTGGAAAATTCTGTTTAACCGACATATCTTTAGAACGTGTTTAACTTTATTTTCTTTTTGATTTTTTTTTCTCTGGTTAAAAGATATAGATAAGAAAGGTAAAAAGATTAAGTGGCCACTTTTAAACGAAGAAATTTTTCATGACCGCTATTAACATAACGGCGAACTAAAAATGCCTGTAATAAGACTAAAGAAAAAAAAAAAAGAAGAAGAAGAAAAAAACCAGGAGAGAAGTTTTATCAAAGGGTTTGCGTGCGAAACGCAACTAGCACGACCCGCCGCGTGCAAGACGCGCGCGCATGTAGGGATGTGCTTGCACACATACACACAAATACAAACACTTACACACACACATACATACATACGAGGAATAATCGAGGCGGCAGATGTTCAAACGCAGAGTGGAAAACCGGTCGTGTTGATGTAGCTGCCGTAGCGAATCGCTATAAAAATATCCGCTATTGTGTGCAAGACTCCTAAAGCCAGTAACGGTCCCGAAGAAAACCACCGAAATCTACATTTTTTTTTTCTCCTATTTCTTTTTTTTGTTTTACCCTCATTCGACTTGTCGCAGTTTGTGATTGAAGGCATTTCGATCCTAAAGGGAGCTTCTTTTTTATTTCCACTTCTTCTTCTTCTCCTTCTTCTTGTTTTAATATCCATCTACTCGTTTAAGAAAAATCTCAGAAACAATTGTAAAAAATAGCATCAGCCGAAGAACCTCGGATTTCTTCAAAAAATCCTACCTGAATAGGGGTTAATACAATAATAATAATAATAATCAAAAGAAAAAGAAGAAAAAGATGAAAAGTTCAGTGACTCTCTGGCATTTTTTGAAAATATCCAAAATTCTTCTAGACCATGACAAAGAAAACAAGGGTCAATGCCCTTATCGATTCTCTAAGAATGATTCAGGTATATGCAGGGCGACTTATATGAGAAGACGAAAAATTTATGGTGAGAGAAGGAGTAAATAGAAAGGACGCTGGAAAAAGAGAGAGAGAAAAAACCACACTAGAAGTATAATAATTGTAGACAGCTGCTCGTCGAAAAAAGATCGGTGCTTGCACTCTGACACCCGTTTTAAATCGAAAGACGAACCCCACTTATGGATTCGGATAATTAATTTTGTTCTTTGGCCAAATAATCCTAAAGGTCGACGCCTAAACAAAAAGGAGAAGGCATAAAAAAAAAGAAAGAAAAAAAATTTAGTAGATACCTTTTACCGACCTTTTCTTTTTGTTTCTTTTGGTTGTCCTAATTCCATGCTTGTAAGGGTATGATAACAGTCGTGAAAAATGTGTCCACTATTATTTATATTTTATATCTTCTTTCTTTCTCTCTTATATCAACTTGGATACACCACATATATACATATACATGATTTAAATAACATCAGTCAAAAGAAACTAAACATTTGTCTCGATTGAAATGTATAATCTAGTTTTAGGATGGTTAGTGTAGGATAAAAACTCATGAGATTGATTATACAACAGACGTACGTATGGAAGGACGGACGGACGGACAGACGCACGGGCTAAGTATGTATATATATATAAGAAAAATCTCAGCCGTATGTAGAAATAAACATCCGGATGCATCTGTCTCGTTGGATCGGTAATTTCTGTCTGTTTTTCACGGGCTAAACCGTAAAAGGAAATGTATTTCCTCCACACGTGCTACTCATTTTTGGTCTCACTCAGTCAGTCAGTATCCAAAAGCGTCTGAACATCTGTCCAAGTTTCAGAACAGTTGCAGTTGTGGAAGCAGATTTTCTTTCTATACTATGAGAACAAACGAATCGATCTACGATCGCGATACCGACTTTTCACGGTAGACGAGAGCAATGATCCAAGTTGAAGGGGGAAATCGTAAGGTAAGAGGGGATCCACAAAATTCATCTATCTTTTTTCTCGCAGACGTATAGGAAAAAATACGTACGCTATATAAGCCATATATAAACACACGTATACAGAGAGAGGAGAGAAAGAGAGAGAGAAAGATAGATATACTCGCAAACAGAATTTTCTTCCTTTTCTTCTCACTTTTTTCGGTAATCCGCTTACAACTCCTGATAAGTTATACTTTCGCGGTTAAAATGTTAACGTTTCTTCCGAGATTTTTATACGAGAAAAATGTACGCTTATACGCGGACAGATGTGAGATGGTATTTCTTGGAATAACGTTAAATGAAATCCGACGGCTGCGAGTGGGTCTTGTGGATATCCGTCGTCTTTCTTTCTTTCTAATCTGTCGTGCGTGTTACCAAGAAATTACGAGACGATGACGTCTTCCTATGGACGAGAAGCTCTTGTGCCTTGTAGCTTAGCTTGTGTTATTGAAAAAAAAGGAAAAAGAAATAAAAAAAGAAACGGAAAAAAAGAGAAATAAAAAACATTTCAGCCGCGACTCGACTTTTTTTGTTGATCCATCGAGTAATAAAAAAAAAAAATCTGATCTCAAAATGGTAAAGGACATGGGCAAAATTTAAATAAGAATCGTTTCCAACGAAATTGGATCCAAGACCCTTCACCGAGCAATTACATTCCTTTTCTTTACCTAGCCCCCCAAACCCACCCCCCTACCCTAACTAGCTCGGAAAATATCCCTCACGAGTCTCGCGAGTCTACCTCGAATTTCTCTTTGCCATTAGAACGGCCTTGAAGAGATAAGCCGATTAATCGCAATAAAGAATCGCCATCTGCCGCCTTTCCCCGTACGGGAAAAAGGGATGCAAGAGTGCTAAAGTACGAAGCTATTCTAATGGTAGGGAGAAATTTTAAGGTAGGGACTGAGTTATCGATAGTCATAAATTCCAAGAATCCAAAACTAACTTTAAGCGAATAGAATCGACCAGAAATTTTGTACAATATAACGCATTAGTCAAGGGGGAAACTCCTATTGGGCTTTTGCTTTAAACGTATATATAATATATATGTGTGTGTGTGTATGTGCATATGTGTGCGTATGTGAAAACGAGAAAGAGTAAGAAAAAAAAAGAGAGAGAGAGAGAAGGTACATATACAACATGCATCCTTACAGAAAGGATCTCCCATGGCAGTCATGGTAACTGCAAACAAGATGGCCGCAGCTTCCTGTTTCAAGATCGGCAGCTGCACGGATCTAGTTTCTAGGTTCAGAACCATACCCAGACGAATTTCAAAGAAGGACAAATACCAAGATAAATCTTGCTTTTATGCTTTTCGAAAATTCTTTTGCTGGGATCATATTAAGTTCAGTGGTATTCATTGTCATCGTCATAGGTTCATAAGTAACAAAAATTTCAATGAGATTAAAATTACGAGAGAAAAAAAAATAAGAAATAAGTATTTTTACAAAGTAACTTTAATAAACGAATAAAGATGATAATATCCTATTAAATACACAGTTAAAATATCAACGTGATGAAAATGTATTCTTTTATTGCCGATGAAATAATAAATAAATGTCTTGTCTATACCAAGAGAATGATGTTAACAAATCGTTTAACTTAAGCTTATACAAAAATTTCTCTTCCTCTCATTTAAACATGGCACGGTAAAAATAAAAGGTAAAAGAACAAAATTTAGTATCTTAGCAATTTAACTCGTGAAATTCCACGAAATTTTTCGAAGGAATCGTTTCGACCACCGGCAGCGAGGAACTCGCGCGCGCGCGTTAATCGCTCTCGCGGCTCTAATTGGAGCGCGCTTGATCTATCTTCATGTAAATGAGCGTAATTAGCGTGCAACATAAATCAAGGTAGCGGCAGGGACGATCGATCAGGAACCACTACGTCGAAGAGGGTAAGTAAGAGAGAGAGAGAGAGAGAGAGAGATCGTACGAGACGAAACAAGCAAACAGAAAGAGAAAGAAAAGAGTGAAAAGAGAGAAAAGAAAGAGAAAAAGAAAGAGAGAGAAAGAAAGGTCGTGTCGTAAGGGTCGAGGGCCGATTTTCCTTCCGAAATAAAACTAATGGCCATTCGTAATTGGGATTAGCCGTGAGCTCCCGTACCTATAAAAGAGGGTTAGATAGTGTTAGACGTTAGAATCAGATTCGGATTCCTTGCATTGTACTTACTATGGCACATGTGCTTCCTATAGTTATCTCTCTCTTTTAGTCTTTATTAATGCAAACGCGCGTGTTTCATTTCGAAAGATTAATGGCTGGATTATATTCGATTCGTTCAATTCGGTCAACACCTTGCTAGTTCGCCCCGTTCAAAAGATTTATTTAAATGCATTGAAATTAATCTTTTTTTATTTTTCTTCTCCTTCTTCTCTCGTTTCGTTTCGTTTCGTTTCGTCTCGTTTCGTCTCGTTTCATCTCGTGTCTATTCTCTCCTCAATACTATTTTCTTTATTTCTTCTTATCGAATAAAACTTTACAAAGAGAGAGAGAGAGAGGGAGAGAGAGACAAACACGATGAACACGAAGAACAATCGTCGCGAACATAAACGTGACAGATGATGATAATACGTCGAATGGGGACAATTGTTACGTAGCATCTACTTACGGATTGGAAATAACTACTACATCTTGCTTTCAATTACGGCTTCCTGCATTACCGTTATCTAATGCGTAACAAATTTTCGCATTATATTGAATTCGGCGAATCACACTGTCGTAATAATATAGGACAAATTGTAAGTTAGTCAATTGGATTAGTTTCAATTAGTTTGAGTATTTTCATGCGTTACTAGCTCCATATATTATAGCGCATGATGTTACTGTAAATTGTAAAAATAAAATAAATATTTTAGAGAGGTAGAGAGGTGTATATCGGAAAAGGGAAAATGGGACGACGATCGGTTAAAAGTAATCGTTCGACGTAGGCGATTTAATTGAGCGAATTAAGAATGCACGATAGCAGGATCCACGAACCCTTCGATATTTTTTTCGCGCGAGAGCAATTTCGCTGGGTCCGCTGAAGTAACAACGCACTATCGCTTACTCGTCGTAGTCGTCATCGTAGCCCCACACGCGCGCGTCTCGCTTTAATTCGGCCATATTGCTTCCCATCGATTTAACTTCAAAGTCCCTGCACGCCGTAGACGCGCCGAGGAGGAAAAAAAGAATATCCCGTGACACGGTGTCCCATGGTGCAAATAAATCATACGCGTTCCGTACATGCACACACCCGTACATACTCGTGTAACATCACGCACGCGTACACGCATAACCAAGCAGATAAACCATAGCTCGTTACAAACTGAAAATTAGTTCCTTCGTGCATTGAAAAAGACGACCGACGGTTTCCGACACGTCAGTGCCTCCTCGTTGCTCTTTGATTAGACTAATTAAAAGAAATTTCTCCCTCGGGATAAAAATATATAAAAATTATATCTTTTCCTTCTCTCTCTTTCTCTGTTCATTTTTCCCTTTTACCATTTATCAATTACAACGATTATTCTTCATTTTTTTTCTTTTCTTCTCATTCACCGATTTGATCGAAGAATGAAAAAAAATTTCCTCTCAAGCTTAACTTTTCTATCCTCGAACTTTGAAGGGGCCTGTATACGCCTCAAGAGCGATTATCCTTTATCGCGTACAGTAGGTACATAGAGCACCAACTAGATTCGCTTTTATGACGTCATAATGAACCGGCAATCAGCAGCATTGTCGACATAATTCCTGGTGCCGTTGTCTCACTCGATCCCAGCCGGCTCTATTGTTCACCTCGCTTCTTTCAGCGTTCCATCTTCCACCGACAGCAAGACTTTGTCATTTACCTTAGGAAGGTGGAACAAACTGAGAAAGAAAGAGAGAGAAAGATATAGATAAAGAGAAGCTAAAGCCTGAAGCCCCTTTTTTAGTTAGCCAATTGGTGACTCAGAATTAGCTCGCTCGAGAAGAAGAAATTAAAACTGAATTAAAATCAGTTCGCTGCGGTGAATTGCTTTTTTTCAATGTTTTTAATTAATAAAGGTAGAAAGTTAGATTGATTAAATTTCATTCATGATAATAAAAAAAAAAAAAACAAGAAAGGATTTATGAAAAATAGAGGAAGAGAGACGAACAGACAAGCAGAGAGAGACAGGCAGACAGACAGACAGACAGAGGAACTGTCAAGCGTCGATGGATGGAGCAAAAGTAACGAGATTCGCAGTAGGGTAGGAACGCGAAGGGGGTTGAATCGTAGAAAAGGGATGAAATGATGCTCCACTAATTCCGTTATGTCCGCCATCGATGGTATTCACCGGGTTCCCCGGCATTGTGCCTATTCTTTTTTCTCCACGCACACATACACTCAGAGAAATACACATACACACATGAGCAATCAAACACGATTCTGTGGTACACGTGCGCGAAATAGAAATGCATTTTCGGTACTATGATAGATAGCAATAAAAGCTAACCGCTTTGCGTTTATGCGTTTTCGCGTAGAAAGACACGTGTGTTCCTGTGATGCATAAGTGTACATTCTATATGTGTGTGTGTGTCTGTATTTGAGTGGTTCATCACGTATGTATATAGGACAGAGGGAGCAGCTGTCTGACAGCTGTAAGGCTCTTTTTACCTGTTTCGTCCAGCATGAGTAAATGTATGTGTATTTGTATGTTTATTGAGTCTGTCGAGAGGAACGTCCAGTAGACAGAGTGCATCAAGAAGAAAGAATTTAAAGCGGTTAAAGAATGAAACGTGTTGAGGAACCATCCCTACCACTGTAAAAAGATAGGTACGCGTGTACCGCAAAGATATGACTCAATATCGATTCAAAATTAGAAGGAATATAATACGTAATATGATTATTATTATTATTATCAGTAATGTTAATATCTCAATGAAAATTGTTTAACACTTTATCTAAAAGTATTATATTACAATTACAAATATTATATATACGATTTATGTTACGCGTGTTTCTGTTATAAAATACTTTCCGATAATATTCTTCATAACGTATTCTAAATTTCTCGCGTAACAATCGATTTACAAAACAAAGAAAAATAAAGAAAAATACGTAATAGGACGGTAACATAATAGAGTCGTGTAAATAAAATTTCGACGAAAAAAAGTAAATTCGCACGTAGTTTTCCTATGTAGGAAGAGACGGCGCGGAATTTCGCCGGGGTGCCTTGAATTTCTCTTTCACGGGATTCGTGCGCGTACTCCTCAAGGTCTCGCCTTGGCTTCAGGGTCGATGCCGTGTGCAAGGAGAGAGTAGCAAAGTTTCTGTCTATCGATCCGCTGTATCTTCGACGCACTCGCAAACGATGCGTCTATACGGATTCTCCCAATCGTGTGATCTCACTTATTTTATTTACCCGAGGAATGAATAAAAAATGAGTATTTTTAAAAAAAAAAAAAAAAAAGAAAAGAGAATAAATCCAAATAAAAATACGGGCGTATAAAAATGAAATTGTATTTTTTTCGAAAAGAGAGAAAATTACTTAAAGTTATCGCGGAGATAACGCTAATAATATTTTTCGACAATTGTTCAACCAGTCGTAGGAGAATTTTTGTCCTATTAGATTTCCAATCGATTGGCCGATAAAATTTACTGAACCATTGGTATAAAAAGAGAGAAAGAAAAAATCGGAATTAACTGTCAATACCCTTAGGAATGGAGTTAGAGGAGGAAATCCTTTGGGTCCTCGTTAAAAGGGATAAAAAAGGATCGGCGGAAAGTCGGAAAATCGTGCCACGATTCTGGGCATATTCAATGAAGCATGAACGGTGGTGCGCCCTCGGCACCGTGGGAGCGTGCTCGGCACGCATATAATGCGCGTGCAAGGCCAAACGTTGCGTACGCACGATATATCCTCTAACGTATACATGTATCATCGTAAACCTACGTGTATTTTCGTGCGTATATATATATATACATATGTACATATATGTATATATATATATATATATATATACATTTATATGGCGTGAGTCACGGAGACGTCGCACGCACGCACACATAAGTATATATACTCACGTACGAGGGATACGTTGCACGAGGCTGCAGCTCAAAATCGATATGGCGAATCTAGCCGGATTATATCCTTTACGGGGCTTCGCGCAATGCTCGCAATCCTCCGTAAACCGCGACCACAGTTTAAACCACGACGATATTTAGCACGGTCGTCGGTATATCGACAACATCGATTTTCGGATTAGTCTAACGGCAATTGACTCGTCGATACGCATATATTGTGTTTTGGTTCCTTCTCACGATCTAACTGATATCGAAAGACCGACAGGATCGATTTTTATCATATGGTTTCAGCTTTTTGAGGGTCACCTAAGCTAACGTCAGTCGCTAATATTTCATAAATAATCTTTACACGTACAACTTACACTTATACGTATTGCAATCTATTCATAAAGTTTATGTTAAAATTGAACATATCGTAGATTATATATAGATATTTAAGTTCATAATTACACCACAGATGGTCGAACGAATTTATCTGAAATGAATGGAAATATAAAAAAAATAAAATGAGGAAAAAATCAAGAAAGAGAAGGATATATGGATCGATCCTAAATACGGTATCCTTATAAAGCGTAACGATTTTGAAATCGTAAATGATATCGTTTCTCTTTCGATGTATTAACCCCATAGAGCAACAGCAGCTTACGTGAACAAGCAATCGTGTGCTCGCGCTCGCGACCCACTGGCCGGTAGCAAATGCGCGCGAGAGAGTTGAGTATTTTGCATTTTTCAACCAGTAATTGTAGAGTACACCTAAGTTATCATTAGATGCACGTGAAGATTTGCACGTGTGCGTCTCCTCAGGGGTTTGCTTTTATATACGAGGAAAGGCGAAGAAAGAATGAAAAGTATGGAATATATGTATATAAAGTGCGTGATAGACCAGTTAATGGCGCCCATCGTCAACGACGACGACTACGACGACGACGATGACGACAGTTTCCAATGGTCGAGGTTAACACGAGTATAGCGTACCATTTGTATTTTTCCCTCGCGAGTTCTTGGAAAATACCATGAAACTCTACGTAGCCAAGCAGGCAAGCAGGCAGGCAACCAGGCAGGAAAGCAAGCAAACAGGCACGTTCGCCATGTTCTTCTCATCGTCCTTGTTCTACCACCCGATATCAACCCTCCCACATTCCCCTTCCAATCGCTTTCCTTTTCACCGTCACGCTTTCATCCCCTCGTCGATAATCGTTCGCGTTCGTTTGTACCCGTCGTTTAAAACAGAATTTTCTTTTCAACGTGTAGCTTTTGAAAATCATTTCTTTCAAAGTAAAATACATATATATTCTTCCAGAGAGGCCAATGTATTTTTATAATAAAAAAAAAGGGAAGAAAAAACTTTTATAAACTTTTATCTCATTTTGTAACGCTCATTAATGAAATATATAATTAACGTTTATTAATATATCCGATAATTTTTCTCTTAAGGTATATTAGATTAAAAGTCTTAAATTCTAATCCGCGCGATTTAAAAAAATAAGAAGAAACCCAGTTCAGTTACGTCGTTCCAAAATATAAAATTCATAATAAACCGATATATGGGTTAGTTGGTACGTAATATCGAAAATAATAATGTGGACCACAATAGGGTCGAACGTTATCGAGTATTGGTCACCACCTGTGACCTCTGCTGACGCGTTAAAATTTTCATTACGATCAAATTCACCGATAACGTTGTGTTCTCTTGTTTAAATAAAATAAAATAAATACAACGACAAAAAATCAAAATATTAATAAAATATAAAAACAAAAAAAGTATAAATAAATACAATTTCATATCAATCCTGAAAAAGAAAATCCATGAAAAAGAAAATCAATCGATTGTAGAATCCTGTGATCAAAATAATTTCGAATTGAACGATAGACGAAATGTTAACGTAACGAATATGTTAGAACAACGACGACTAAAGACAAAAATTATATTAGAAACTTATAATGAGAAAAATACAGAGTGAAATAGAAAGAAAGAAAGAGAGAAATAGGAGAAGAAAAAAAAATATGTCGAAAAGGATAGAAAGAGAAACGCGTGCAAGTGGCAGGCCTAGGCCGCAGCGTTGTGCGTTCGACGGGTCGATCGAATGCGTGTACGCTTGTCTTCTTTCTTGCTTGTGCGTGCGAGGGTGAACGAGAGAGAGAAAGGAGAGAAAAAAAGAGAGAATGAGAAACGAACGAATACGAGAGAGAGTACGAGAGAGAAAGAGATATCCGCATACGCGTGCGCACGCGTGCAGCTATAGCGTATATTACGGGGAGGCTGTGACTCATCCTGTGGGAGAGAGAAAGGAAGATAGGAGGAGGAGGTGAAGGAAGGAGTGGAAGGAGAGGAAGGAGAGGAGAGAGAGAGCGAGAGAGAGCGTGTTTCCGTGGCAGGAAGCACCGAGTGGGGGCGGGGATCGATATATCGACTCGAGAAACGCTTCTGCCGTCGACTGAAACTGCGTAGCTTCAAGGTTCGTTCGCTCTCCTTCCTTTCCACCCCCCTTACCATCCTCCCTCGCCTTTACCCCGTCCCCCTCATCCCTCGTCACCCCCAACCCTCTTTTCATCCTTTTCACTCTTTCACTCTCTCTGTCTTTCTCTCTCTCTCTCGCTCTTGGCGTTTCCTTCTTTATCCCTCTTTTTAACTGCGTGCCTTCTAGCACGTACCAAGCTTTCTCGTTTGGATTCTTCGTAGAGTTCTTCTTCTTCTTCTTCTTCATCTTTTTTCTTCATCATCTTCTTCTTTTTCTTCTTCTTCTTTTTCTTCTTCTTCTTATACTTCTTCTTCCCCTGACGTAGTCAAAATCTCTTGGAGAAATTGAGAAATCCGCGGAACAAGCGGCGGATCTAACGGGATTCTAGAATTTGATATAAGTAGAGCGGTATTATGACAGGGGAGGATGTGTAAAGGGAAGAAGAAGAAGGAGAAGAAGAAGAAGTCACGCGGAAAGATTTTCGATTATGGTCCCGGAGACAGAGGGATAAATGAATTATTGTTATTATCGTGAGAGGGAAGGGAAGGAGAGGTAGGAGAGGAGAATTGAGCCGAGTTCCGGCCAAGTAAAAGCAGTATTGAGTTACGAAAATTTTTGAACGAAACTTTGACTCTATGGGAAAGATCGTTTATCGTGTACGTATGTCAAAATGTCTGACTTTTTTTAAAGGTATAAATATTGTTAGGGGAATTATTAATATGTGAGAAACTTTGATATTTCTGTGATTCTTTTTTTATTATTCTAAAAAGTTCGCACACGTACGAAGAGAAATGATATTTAATAGTTACCTGATATTAAACATCCGGAGAAATATTTAAAAATAAGGAAACATATATAAAATACGAAGTATTAGGGAGAAAAAAACAAGTTTTAAATTCGCGGAAAGAGTTTTCTTCGATAAAGGAAGCATGTAATAACGAAAAACTTATCCTGAAATTAACGCGTCGAGATAACGCGTGAAAGGGTTGCTTTTTATCCCATAACGAGTACATTTTTCACAACTTTCCAAGGGTCTGATGAAAAGTAATATAATTACCTTCGTTACTTCAAATTGAATGAGAATATTTTAATAAACGAGACGCGAAAAGTTAGCCCTTATATATTATATCCACTTATATTCTACGAGCCATACACCTATTTTTTTTCTTGATTTTTTCTTTTTCTTTTAGTAGTTTCTTTGCGCATATAATTTCATTGTAAATAGAGAGAGAGAGAGAGAGAGAGAGAGAGAGAGAGAGAGGAGATACCAAAAAATAAAATAAACTACGCATTAATATAATTAACATCGTTCGATCATGAGCAAATAAATAGTACGAGAAAAATAAACGTTTAGTTAGAGATATACTACAAAAATATAAAACGAATATATTTTATCAAAGTTCGTAAACAAATTTATAATGATTCGAAAGAGAGGAAACGGAGTGAAGAAAAATCATCGAAAATTCGATGTTGACGTGTTACGAGAAAGATGTTTCCTCGATAAACGGCGATATCTCGACGTATTTTTTTTTCTTTCCTTTTTCTTCTTTCTCTTCTTATTTTTTTGTTACTTCGGAGCAAACGAATAAATCGTCGCGTGCGCGTAGAGATTTTTTTTTAAAACAGCGCAAGTTTCAAAGTCCATCGAATGAAGTAAGAGGAGTAGTAGTAGTAATCGGTTCACCGCTTGACGTCACGTAACTCGCCGTGAAACGATTTTTTTTTTCCTTCCCTTTCCTTCTCAACCCTTCCCTTCTTCTTCTTCTTCTTTTTTTTTCTCTTTCGAGATGAAATCAACGGCACGGACGCGTAAAGCTCGACGGCTAGAAGCCAACGGCTACGCGTAGTACGGTCGAAGCTCGCACGTAACGTGTTTTATCAATGAAGGTAGTTACTATCTTTTCATTACGCGCGCTATGATATGAATGGCGACGCGACGATAGCGTAACTGACCCACACGCTTCGCATACACGATGTCGTTTACTATAACTCGGACCACTACTCTCTCTTTTTCTCTTTCTCTTTTACTCTATCTCTGTGATACCAGATAACCTGAAACTCCGAACTATAATAGTTACAAACATACTCGTATTTTACTCCTTTCCAAGAGATTTTTTTCCATTCATAGATTTCGTTAAAAGAAAAATGCATGTTTTTTGTTTCTTCGAATAACTTAAAATATACACAAATATTTTGATAACTACATATATTCTTCCTATACTACCTTTTCCAATGTTTAATTTTTAATTCAACGAGAATGAATTAACTAATCGATGGATGTGTTATTTTTCTTTTCTTTTTTTTTCAAATACGAAAATGAGATAGATATTCGTTTATTTCGACATTATCGAAACAAGAAAGGAAGCAAATAAAACAAGTCAGCCCTTGGAGAGAGAAAATAAGATCGACGGGTGTCGGATTTCGAAAATCTGGATCGCTCGATCTCCTTTCTCTTTTTTTTTATTCCTTCTGGCATACATATGTTAATACCCCATCTGTCGCTTTGGTTTGTATACGATCGTAAGTATTCGGCATGAAAGGTTTTTATTTGCAGACCTCGATAATGTCGATAAATCGGCCTCCGTCTTTATTCAGAACTTATATACATATATAACTACGAGCAAGTTCGAACCAGGAGGGATAGAGTGGGACGAACAGGGAAGAAGAGAGAAGGGAGGGGGGGAAGATTTAAACTAATCCTGAAATATACATCGACGATAAACGCGTATTCTTTAACGAATGTGTTAGATTCGTTTAGAGTTCAAAAGGAATCTCTTCGTTCCTCGAGTTACGAAAGAGTTTCGATCGTTCCTGTCAAACAAATCCTACTTTCGTACCTGAGAATGCGATTTTTTTGTTGAGAATGGTTTTCTAAGGGTTATCTTGAAAAATTACTAACGAAATACTACTTGAAAATCAATGAGAATATCCCGTTTGTATAATAAATGACAAAGATTTTCTACACGACAGAAATAATAAATATTTTCTTATAAATTCTTTATCTCTTCTACACACCGGGGTGAACAGAGAGGAACAAAATTGTCGATGAAAAAAAAAGAAGCCCTCTCTTCTTCCTCCTCTTCCTCTTCCCCTCCTCCTCCCAACCTCCTTATAAATGTCAACTCGAAATTGTACAAGCGTATATCCAATCTCATCGGGTGAATTTCATTTCGATATTTCGATCGAATTCCTCGCAAACTACGATGCGGCTAACGACGGCAAAGTAGATTTCACAGTTGGCTGATAAAGACTCTCCCAGTCGACCCACCACCACCACAAACTCACCGCACCACCCAACAATCCCCTCTCACTCTCTTTCTCTCTCTCTCTCTCTCACACGTACAACACATCTTTAAGAGAACCTAACATCGCATGCACGAAGAATAAAATTTCTTTCCTCGTTTCAACTCCTCTTAGTCCTTCCCCCTCACCATCCTGTCCCTACGACGTCCCTCTTACTTTCTCCTACCCATCCCGATCGTTACTCGCGCGAATTTTACGTCATTCTCGCGGTTTCCTCCACTTTTCGTCCTCTTCTCATCGTCTTCGCCCAGGAAAATCAAGTTTTCCACTTTCCCTCCAAAGGAAACCTTTTACCGTCGAGGATGATGCCGGTAGTAGTGGTGCTGATGCTGGTACTGGTTATGGGGCTACGGGGAGTGTAAGGGGGATGGTAATACTGGTAGGGATGAAGGGTGAAGGAAAATTCGAGGTCGCGCGGTATTTCGGCGAGAAATGGGCTAGGAAGTGGAGCGAATCCACCTCTAACTTCCGCGCTGGCTCGATCGATCCCACGTGCCACTCGCGGATTTTCAATCTCCATTAGTACAACGATACAAGGAATATAACCTCTGAATGACGTTACGAATCTTATTTACGAAATAATTTATATGAAAAATATTTGAAACTAGCATCATTACTAAGAAGATTTTATCAATAAATTTATTAATCGTCTTATTTAATAACGTGATATACAAAATACCCAAAACTGTCTATATCTTATAAATATGTTGACAAAAATATGACGAAAGAATAATTGCTGAGTCATTCATAAATATATTCAACGATAACTTGAATCATCATTATAATCTAATTTAAAGAGACGAAAATGTTTTTACGATAAAAAAAATACCCAAAACTGTCTATATCTTATAAATATGTTGACAAAAATTTGACGAAAGAATAATTGTTGTGTCATTCTTAAAAATATCCAACGATAACTTGAATCATCATTTTAATCTAATTTAAAGGGACGAAAATGTATTTACATGATTTTGAAAACCTTTAAATAGATAAGAAAAAAAAAAAAGAAGAAGAGGCATATTACCTTTTTGGAGGAATACACGCGATCGAGATATATCGCATTTCGAGTTACGAGATAAAGTATATACGCGGCTCGGCGCGAGAACCCTCTCGTTCCGTCGACGTGAAACGAGTTAACGTAATCGAGTAGGGTTTTCGGTTCTAGTTTCTCGATAAATCGAAACTGTACGAAGCCCGTTAAAGTACAGGACGAAAGAAAGAGGATATGGCAAGCAGTGTTCGATTACGTTCAACGTACTCGACGTACTCCACATTGGCTAATGCAGAGAAACATAGAGAAAGAAAGAGAAAAAAAACAAAAAGAAAAAGAAATAGAAAAATAGAAAAATAGAAAGTAAGAAAGAGACAGAGAAAAAAGAAAAGAAAAAAAAAGTTGGAGTAACCTCGCTACTCCTACATTTCGAATGCTTTTTGCGTTATTCGGGCCGTGATAACCGCAACGATAACCGGATACAATTCTCGACTCCTCAGGGTTATCTCACGACAGGCCAATCAACTCGGTCGGGTCTTCTTCGTGCGAGGAAAATAAAGCACCAACTTGGACTTCGAAGCTCGTAGATTTGCCTCCGGTTTAGAGAATAATCACGAAACTAACATTATTTTTCAAATAGGTCCCCGTTCATATTTGTAAGCAATCTACCGCCTTGATTAAAGGAATTTATTATTAAATACCAATGACATATTTCATAAATGAAAAACAAACAACCACAATTATTAAACGCATTAAACACAGTTCTTCAATGATCCAAATCATTGATAACATATAACTTAAAAACATATAGTTAATAATTTATGTTAATAAAAATAAAATAATAAATCGACTGTTAGTGTACTGTGCATTCGTATTAATTTTGGCTCGTTTCTTTGATTACGTCTGGCATAATGAAAATTTACCATACATGCTATGAGATAGGATGCTTCGGTCATTGCACCCTCTCTGAAAACAACGAAGAAACGGACCAAAACAAGGTGGAAAGACGATAAAAATCAGGCCATCACTGTAGGGAGGGTGGCCTCTCGACGGCAGGTGTACGATGAACTCGAGGGTAGAGTCCTCTCGCAAGAAGAGAAAGACAGCAGGGGCGAGAGCTTTCCCTCGGGATAAAGAGGGTGTTAAGTCCTAGAAGGATGTGGGTTGTTGTGACGGCGATCCTATATACATCGGTCTTCGACTTGCGACCATCTATCATCTACGAGCCTTACTCCTTTTACTTTTACTTTTCTTTCAACCCTTTTTCTAACCCTTTGTGTTACGATGATCCTACTCTTATTTTCCTCAACTCGTCGATCAAACAATCATGAGCACATTACGTACCTCGATATGTACACTTATCGACAGAAGCCTAAGAAAAAAATGAGTCATTCTGTTAATGTGAAATCCTACATCGTTGTGGTTTGTATTAATCAAATATATATTTTATATATTTTTATTTTTCTATATTAAATATATAATTTGAAAATAAGATATAATACGTCGTATAAGTGATACTATTGACAATTTTGCGAATAATTTTAATTCACTGAAACATCATAGTGTATATGCGCATCAGTACATCGTCAAGTATATAATCGTTAAGTAGAAAATTTCTTTTATATAGTGGAATAGAGTAAATAACATGCATAATAAGGGCAAGCTAAAAACCAGTCTTCTTCTAAAAAAGAAAAGAAGAAAAGAAAAAGAAATTAAAATTATTAGAATAGTAAAAAAAATAATGTTTGATTAGGTTCAACATTTCTCGCTTGGAAAGATCTCTTAGAATTATTATTTAATAATGTTATTATAGTAAATTTGAATGAAGTCATTTTTTTTTATACATATACGAGATACTCGATTCAGAAGAAAAACAAATTTTGAATAAATTTGATATTGCTTTCGAAGACAATTTCGAGCAAGTGGTCGTCGATGTTTCTTAAAAAAAAAAAACACACGAAAAAAAAATCTCCCGATTCCAGTTGAAATTACAATAGAAAACGTATTGAACATTATGCGTGCAAAGAACCGATCGACTTCTTGGCATTACTTTCAGACGGCTGGACTATCATCATCGGACGGAACAACAATTTTCTTCTTCAATCGTATCACATCACGAGACCAGTGAGAACCCTCTCTCTCTGTCTGTCTCTCTCTCTCTCTCTCTTCACTGCCTACGCACGATTCTTCAGGAAAGTCACGACCACCGTCGCCATCGTCATCATTGGCATCGTCGGCGTCGTCAGCGTCGTCGTCAGCGTCGTCGTCAGCGTCGTCGTTGGCGTCGTCGTGTAAACGAATGAGTCACCGTTTCAAAAGAGCAATGTGCGGGAGACGAAACGTTTTAACACGCTCGGATCGATTTGCTTGGCACGTTCAAATTTTCGATCAATTTTCTTCTCTCTTTCTCTTTTTTTTTTTTACTGATTTCAACAAGACTAACCTACACACGTTTTCATTATTTATCTCTTGGCCGTTCATAACGAAGCTCTCTATTAAACACGACTCGACGTTATCTTTACGAGAATAAGAGAAGGATGCTTAAGAAGTTTTGTATCGGCGAACAACACGTTTGTTTCCCGAACGAGGCGGAGTTCGATGAGCGATTATTATGACCCGCGGCGAGCCTTGAACTTGCCCCGCGATAAGCCAAACCACTTCGCGCCGAGCTCGCTGCACTCGTTGGCTGCAGCTTGCATCCTATAGTATATTCTTTCTTAAAACCATGCCAGATACTTTTTATGCAGTTAAAATCATCGATTATTTTCATAGAAAGTAATTCTAATCGTATTATAATAGATGATGTGTATTATGTTTTTCTTTCCTTTTTTTTTTAAATAAACAAAAATAAAATAACGGAAGAATAAGAAAAAAGGGAATAATATTGCAGGGGGTATTTTACAGTGCTTTATTAAAATATTTATCTCCATGATACTATTCTTTACCGCGCGATTGCACCAACACATTTGCACGGTGAGATAGTTTATTATATTCCGTTTTTTGTTGAAATTCTTAACAAGATAATAAAATGAAGAAAAATTTAAACGTTGAATTGCAAGTTAAATCAGACCATGGTTCGTAGCCATCGCTACCGAAAGCAACCAGTCAACCCACCAACCCTCTATTCAATGTCACTACAATAATAAACCACCTCGCGGTTATCTGTATTTCTGTATTTCCCTCTGGGATTCTCGGCACATCCAGGCATCGGGGCCAAGTTCAAGCTATATATACCGTTCTATAGCGTGGGTTTATCCGTGTTTATACCACCCAACCCTACTGTACTCCACACCCTGTTCTATACACCTGTGAGTACACCACTCGCGAGCAGAACGACAGAATTTCCATGGAAGGAGTACATGAACTCTATGTACTTTACACTCTGTTATATCTGAATTCTTCGATCTATGGAAATCCGATCTTCAAGAGTTTCTTGCATATATTTACGATACAAGCAATTCACGAATAAAATGATAAGTGTGTTTCTTATTATGGATCCCTTAAATATCACCTATGCTACCACCCTATTATTTAAAATTGTAGACCTTGAACGTTCAAGAAAGAACTAGATAAACATGATATGTAAGAGAATATATTTTCTGTAATAAACCCACACAAGGGAATAATATTATAAGTTGTACTCGCATTCGTTTTCATGATACAAAACTTAAAAAATCTTTTGTGAAAAGATAAACATTAAAATGACCTCGCAATAAGTCAGTCCAATCTTGAACAGATCAAAATCCCAAGTGAAGATATTAAAAGATCACTGACCTTTTTCTCCGTGAGTTTCTCGCACCGCCTCATTTTGCAAATCTGATGACTCTTATCGTTCCTACACGGCGCGCAATCTCCACAGTTGTCCTTCCGTTGGCATCCGATGCATTCCCCGCACCTTTTGCGTTTCTTTTTAGCCGGTTTATCACCAAGGCCACTGTCACCGTCAGCATCACCTATTCCGCCACTCATATGATGAGGACCACGATTGGCGGTAGATGAGACTGCCGCTACTTGACCAGAATTCTCAACGCTACCGGGACCACCACCACCACCACCACCACCACCTCCGCCACCGTCTTCGGATTCCATAGAACCTGCACGTATTTTTCTTCGTTCCTTCTTACGTCCGTCGATGCCGATCGCCCTCGAAGTTGGCGAGGAGTCAAGAACAGTCGACATTGGATTTTGAAAGTTAGCATGATGTAGTTGCGGATACTCCGGCTTGACTACGGTCAAGACAGTATGATGAGGATGACCTGGAGGTGGTGGGAACGCTTGGACGGGACTAGAACCGAGCAGTTGAATGTGTCTCTCGTCGATTATCTGTTGTTGCAGAGCCGGTACCTCTCTCGCTTGAACGGGTGCCGGTACCAAAGGATAACCGACGGTACCTCGATGAGGATGAGGCGCGGGTAAAGGTGTTCCGAGAGTATGAAAACTGGGCAAACCCACGGCCGACGTGACTGGTGGCGAATGAGAAATGGATGCTGGGGACAACGGTGTTAACGCAGTCAATTGGGGCTCGGCCTCGCTCGGTGCGGTAAATTGACTCGCAAAACTTGGCAATCCTTCACCGGTTGGTGCTGCAGCAGACACGATACCACCGGCATTCTTCGACTCCCAAGGACGATATTGGCTAGCGTGAACCACCTCGCCGCGGACGTCGATCAGCCGACCTGTCAGGCCCTCATAATATTCCCAAGGCGACGTCAGGCCCAATCCAACGTCCTGGGAATGAAGGGTTGTCAAAGTCGTAGAACTGTCCATCGTGTTATCACCGGAAAAGCTGCTGAACGGAGGCAGATGACGAGCTGGGTCGCCAGAGGTTGGCGAGGTCGCTACCGCCGCCGGAGGGCTCGATGCTACCCTCTCGGTGGCGACGACCTCCTTCGTCACCTCGGCACTCATCTTCCCAGCCACGTCATCCTGTTTTTAACGCTGCTCCTGCGTGCAGGAGCTCAACTAGATCAAAACGACAGTTATTTTTATTTCTTTCTCTCTCTCTTTCATAAAACTCGAGACTGGTAAATAGGTATTTTCTTTTATTCTCTCTTTCTCCTTTTTTATTTCTCTTCACTAATTAGATATGCACCAGTCCGCGTAAACTCGGATTTCGTTACCAAAGAACATTTAACGGCGTTAAACTTAAGTTTCGGATTGGAACTGACTACTTTTGAAGAGTTTCACTTCTCTCTTACTTAACTTTTATTTATATAAATTCATATAGTGTTTACAAAAGACTGCGTGGATAATTTTCACTTATGGAAGTCTCGATGCTTATCTTACTTCCTCTCACTCTCTCTTTCTCTCTATTTCTCGCACTTGGTCACTTTCTTTTGCAACCGAGGAGTCCAGTTCACCGAGGGAAGGTAATAATTGCGTCCTCCTAGTACTGTCGGACACCAGACACATATTCGACATAGACGTCACAGGATAATCTGATGGTATCATTGACCATCAGCCTCCTCATCATACTACTATAAGTCCTATTAATTTGGAGGAGGCTTAACTCCACGTTATTCACTGAGTGATTAGTAGAAAAATGGTAGATTCTTTGGTTTATGGTTTTTCTTTCTTCTCCTCTTTCTCTCACTTTCTTTCTATCGTTTTCTGTATATTTTTATTTCCTTTAAATGTACAACTATTAATCGCGCTTTTCTATTCCCTCCACGTCCTTTCAATTTGGCACTGACGGATTTTTATTTTTGTGTTCTTTTTATTTTTATCTTTATCTTTATTTTTATCTTTATTTTTATTTTTATTTTAGTTTATTTTCTTTTTCGTAATTTATATGTATATGCTTTTGTGTTCGTATTAGTATGTATTTTATTTCTTTTTTTTTTTTTTTCTTTTTTGTAACTTTTTTTTTTATCGTTTGTACTCTTTTCTCAGATATATTTTTGTACACTAGGTAGATATTATAACTTTTAAATGTTTGTCGTCCTCTCTTCTTCCTCTTTTTCGTCTTCTTCTTCTGAAACTAAGCTCTTGGTATATCTTTTTTTTTTGTTATTTTTTGTTTTTTATTTTAATTTTTTTTATTTTCTTCTTCTTCTTTTTTTTTTTTTAATACGATATAAACACACTAATTACTTCTTTCGCGCTTCGTAAGAAAATATAAATCACTTGAGGTTAATGCGGCTTGTTAGAAGGCGATTGATTTGTACGATCTGAAACAAAAGAAATAAGAAGGGGTGAATGTTAGTTAAGAAGAAAAGAGAAAGAAAAACTAATTGGGTACGATTTAAAGCTAACGTTTCTTTCGTTTGCAATCGTCTAGTCTCGTGCAAACCCACGTCTAACCAAGTTTTTCGCTACTAGGACGTAGAATAACGTGTTATAGTCATCCAGCTATATAACGTGACCATTGCTGAGCCAAGGTTACTATGTACTACGTTCGGCGTGCATGCACACCTACTTGCACGCTTTGATATCCACAAATGTTCTGCCCTAGTCCCTACCAGACTTCATTCACGTTACCTAGCGCGCTCAACAACAACGATGGCTACGAGCTTTTCGTATTGTTGGACGTTACTCCTCCTACAGACAATTTATCGTCAAACACATTTTATTTATCGCATACTTCTTCCCCATCTTAAATTCCTTCTTTTCTCTTTACAAAAAACCTTCCTCCAACAACTACTAAATCAATGAATCTTATTTAGTATCTAACAAATCTTCCCGTTAAACAAGATTATTCCTAACGTAAAATATATTCCAATCGTCGAGATATATGCTCTAATAATTTTTAATATCTCCTTATATTTCATTCTGTCTTTATTTTAAATATAATAAAATACATTTAAAATAATTTGTAATTTATGTATTTAGCATTTTAAGGTAATTTAAATAGCGTGCAATTTATTTGTCAATTATCGTTAAAACCGATATTCGTGTACGAGGTATTAGAAGAATAAAAAAAGAGCTTTTGAAATGATTTATGAATCAAACATCGTTCATCAAAACGATGGTAAGAACAATCGGACATTTTAACGCAATGCGCAGTGAAAGCATAAGTTTCGATCGATTTGTACGTCGAAAAGTGTGGAGAAGTTGCTTATTCTCGAGAGAAGTTCAAAGCCATCGTTGAAAACTGGTACGACGGCGGGCTTGGTGAAATATCGACCGACGTTTGGTTCGTTCTCTCTCTCTCTCTCTCTCTCTCTCTCTCTCTCTTTTCGTTTCTCACTCACACTAACTCTCTTTCTCTTGCTCTCTCTTCCTCTCCCTCTTTTCTACCCCCACCATGTTACTCTTCAGTCGTTCCGTTCTCTCTCTTTCTATGTGCAAGCTCGACTCGTGCCATGTAACACACATAGAGAAAGAGAGATAGAGAGAAACGAACTGGAGCTTGTCACGTACGCGTCCACGTGGCTGCGCGTAAGCGAATACTCACACATACGTATAAAGAAATATAGAGAAAGAGAGGAGAGTGAAACTCACACATTTGAACTTTCTAGTCGTGTGTGACACAAGCTTTCGCACGGTTCACGAATACACTGTGATCTGGTACATACATCGAGCGTTCTCGTTATCTCTCTCTCTCTTTCTCTCTTTCTCTCTCTCTCTCTTTCTTTCTCTATTCCATCTTCTCCCTTCTCTCCTTAACCCCCTCTGTAATAGCTTTACAGCTGTGAACGTTGGAGCTTTCGCTATCACTGGAAACTTGCACTGTCGTTCAGCACTTTCGCTTATGAAACAGCCGCTTTTGCTGCTGCGCCAGAAAAAGAGAGAAAGAGAGAAAGAGAAATGTACGATACGAGACGCGAAAAAGTTCTGAACGGAAATTGTAATTTCGTGTTCGATTCTACGAATGGGAAACAAAACTTTTCGTTGTTTTTTTTTCTTTTTATGATTTGAAAAGTTTTGGACATGTATATTAGATTTAGATCGTATTTTATCTGTAATATTTAAAATAATTAAGTTTGTTTATTAATGATTTATAAGATTTGACGAGTTTTTTTTTCAATTTTAGGGGGAAAGAAAATGAATCAATCTGTTGAATCATTTCGTGATTTTTCTATCCATGTGGAAACACCTTTAGAGGTCCAGCTCAGGTCATAGGCAACTGAACTTTCCTGACGTTCATAAATCGTCTAGACTGAATACCGTGAACTTTAGTCTTTAAAGGTCGCGAAACTCGGCGCTCCGATAGCGAGCGCATAAACTCTGGATAGTGCCGTTGTTCTCATTTAAAAAGGGTCATTTTGTATGCGTACACGGAAGATTCGTTGCACACACGTGGCCAAGAAAAAAAGATGAAGAATGGAAAAAAAAGTAGAAGAAAGTTTGAGAGGAGGAGGAGGAGGAGGAATACGAAGCCTGACTCGACGTATGCGCTTTTTAAAAATAGCGCCGAAGATTAATATTCCATCCGTCTAACCTAAAAAGTTTTTCGGACTACTACTTCGTTTGGTTAAATTGGTCACGTGCCAAAAGTTTTTGATACTTTACAATATATATACTTTTTGGCACGCAAATTAAGCCAATTTTGATATAGGGAACATTGTAAATGATGGCTTACAAAAAAAAAGAGAGAGAATCACATGTCCGCCATTTGGTAGAACAAAAAGAAGAAAAGATGGCGAACTTGAATTCATGTAGAATACGTAGAATCAATCCTAAACTAGATCGACGATAAATAGATATCGAAATATCATATAATACATTAATCATTCTATAAAATGAATTACAAACGTGGGAAAAAAATCTGGTTCGTCATTTTTGAGAGAGCAAACATATGAAAGAAAGAGACAGATCGTCGTTGATTTTTCTTTGAAAAACGACCGGATGAAAAGTGAAAGGTAGAAGAAAGAGAAAGAAAGAGTACATCCAGTGGTTCGCAATAAAGACTATAAGAAAAAGTAGCTCGAAGGAACGAACGTCCGTCGGCGGGCACAGTTGGTCCCACCGTTGCACTTTCGTCGAATCGACCGTAGACCACAACATACAAAAATTCGATACCGCCTAGCGCGTTGCAAACCAGCCCATAGCGTACGCTTCGTCGGCTGTATATACCCGGTGAGACGAAACGACTAACGAAAACGTCGACGATGTTTTCGTTTCTTTGTTCGTCTTCGTCGTCTATGTCGTTGTCGTCGTTGTCGTTGTCGAGACGGAACGAATTCTTTCGTTCGCACGGCTCTCTCGCCAAGCGCAAGACGCGAATTCCAAGAAGCGCGTATAAACCAGCTGCGAGATAGAGAAGATTCCGCACGCTCGGAATTAACATCTCGTCTCGTCTCGTCTCGTTCGAAACAACGACCGAAAGACGAACAGAACGGAACCGTCGTTGTCGAAAACACCGCGTCTCCAAACAGAAAACAAGTTCTGCGCCTGCGTTAGATCTAGGAGACTTAAACGCGTCCCGCCTTTTTCTATTCAATTTTTCTTTCCCTTCCTACAATTCGTCCATTTTCAAAACTCGAATAAAACGCAGGATGGAGGGAAGAGGAAAGATCCTGCAATGTTTTCTTTTATTTCTTTTTCTCGAATTTTCGTTCTTCTCATTGCAACGAATGTAGTAGTCATGTGAAACGATTCGAACCAACCAAACAGTTGCTTGATTAATCCTTAACCGATATCAAGAGGTCACGGCTGTGATGTTGAATCGAGCGAGCAGAAAACTAAACTTCTGTAAGATTTTCTTCTAACATAAGTTTTGTTCCTTTCTTCTTGTTTTCTTTCGTTCTTTTTGTTATACGGGATTAACTTACTAAGAAAGAAAAATTCGACAATTTTTCTCAACCTACTTGATATATCATATGTATGAGAGAGAAAGGAAAAAAAAAGTATTAAGGGAACAAAGATGGCCGATATCCGGAGTGGAACACCATGGCGTCCGTCTTTCGTCGTCGTAGCCCGATTCCATTCCGATTATCTTCCTCTTTACGCTAGCGTAAATCCTGGATAACGATGTTCCGTTTTCGTTAACAGTATATTCGCTTGCGCTAATTCCGGCGTCACGGCGAAACAAAAATGGCCAATGTTCGTCCTCCGGCCGTGCGCTTGTGCTAGCTAGCTTCGAAAAAAGAAAGAGAAAAAATAAGAAAAGGAAGAAATGGAAAGACAGAGAGAGAGAGAGAGAGAGAGAGAAATACACAGAGAAAGAAGAAAGAGAATGAGAAAGAAGACAAGAAGAAAAATAGGAGAAAAAAAAGAAGAAAAAACGTTCTTCTCGCGGCGGCCCCTGAACAAAAAAGCTCGGGTACACTTTCGCCGACCTCGTGGTGCCGCGGTGGAGTCTCGCGACAAAGGCTGCTTGATTCAAGGTCCCACACACACGCGGGCTCGGGCTCTGGCTCAGGCGCGGGCGCGGGCGCGGGCGTGCGCGTTCGCCCTCACCCGCGCGCTCTTACGGCGCACGCATGCACGCACGCGAGAAAGAAAGAGAGATAGAGAGATGGAGAGATAGATAGATAGAAAGAGAGAAGGAGAGACGTGTACACTGTCAGAGCCGTAGCAAAACTACGCGACGCCCTTCTTGCACGAATTTCGTGACTTTTTCTCCCAATAAGGGTTCGATCCTGACTACTTTTTTTTTTTTATCGAGGGAAAAACATTTCTCAAGAATCTCGACATTTCTCCTCTCGACACTTGAATGCGAGTATTTTCGAAGAATCAATTATCCTTTTATGAAAAATTAAAAGGACGTAGTAAGAAAGTGTACTTACATTCACCACGTGAGTTAGTAAAGAAAAAGTTTTGGCAGAGAATTTAAGAAGGTATCCTAAAGGTTTTCTTCTTCTTCTTCAAAAAAAAAAAAAAAGAAAAGAAAATCTGTGGACGAGGTTGCGTCAGAAGATTTTGAATCTATACTTAAGTAACGATTCAAATTTTCCTTAACCAATTTTTTCAACATTGGTATATAAAGTTTACATAAACAGTAATGTAAGAACATTATGATAATATTGATATAAATGATAAACATCGATCAAGAGATCATGAGAAGCAATGATAATCGATCGATCAATTTCATCCTCGTGTACATGGTGGTACTTGCTTTAGTCCGTCCTCGTTGATGATTATAAACATGGATAAAAGTCCCCATTTTTTTGGTTCTTTTTTTTTTATACAAACGCGTTTATTGTCACGAATATAAGAGCTGGCGCGAAGCGTAAAACAATTACCGCCCAGGCCGATAATCTTGTCGGTCCGTAGTACCGTAGCAACGATATTACTTCTGATCCAGCACTTACTTCGAACGTAACTACCAGTTAAAGCTCTCCGGCAACTACCTCTTCACAACTCGACGTAATGTCACCAACACACGAATGTATTACATGCGCCGCTCCGTCTCGTACCAAAATACACACATAGGCATACTCGGAGCTACCGTATATGTAATATAAATATACATACATATATATATATATATGTATATATGACACACTAAACTAATATACGATTAAAATGAGAGACATCTTTCTGACGCTTAACCCATTCAACCCTCCTATCTTTCCTCACTCTCTCTTCTCACTCCCACTCTATCTCTCTCTCCTCTCTCTCCCTTTCTCTGCGTGTATCTTCCACTCGCTTTATTTTTCTCATTTTTCACGAACTTTCATCCCCTAATACATATTTCCTCTATTTTCACAACACCATGCTTTTTTACAGCACTGTACACGCGCGTGTGTGTTGGGTATATATAAAAATATATATATATATATACATATACACAATATACACATATACAAGTGTTTACCGGACTCTCGTATACGTACGTCTCTCTCTCTTTTTCTCTCTTGATCCCCTGAATGTCGTCGTGCGCAGTTTGTATATATACGTACGCACGTGCGCGCGGGATATACGTACGATGCTGACGCATGCGCGTGCATGCGTCTCTCCCCCTCACACTCTCACCCTCTCTTAGTCTCCATCCCTCTTTCTATCTCGCTCTCTCTCTCTCTCTTCTTTGAGATCCCGCAACTACGTCGTCACGACGTTACGAGCGTCGCGTACGAGCTGATCACAGGCGCGTTCTCCATAAGTAAGAGAGAGAGAGAGAGAGAGAGAGAGAAAGAAACGCACACATTGAAAATAAAAGAGAGAAAGAGAGAAAGAGAGAGAGAGAGAGTGGACGACACGCATCGTAAAGCGTACCTAGCTCATGTGGACGACGGCGTAACGGTCGAGGTAGAGGGAGGACGGAAAAGAGGGGTGTAAGGGTAGGAGAGAGGGCCTCGGACGTCGAAGTGAAGGAACATGGAGGGAAAGGGGAAAGGGACGCTACGTCGAAACCACCCACACTAACGCGCGATATCGGAAATGATATAAAATTGCGTCGAGCGCGTCGCTGATATTTAAATTGGTTCGCTAAACCACGGATTAATGCGCGCGACGACGCTTGGAACCCACGCCACCATGAGCGGTGGTTTAAAAAAGATCGACTCTTGAGAAAAAAATCTAAATAAGTGTGACCATAAGTAGACATTTGGGATATTTAAATTTGATTGGAGTTTGAACGACATCAGAATAATTTGATGTGTCTCATATCTAATTGCGAGTAAGGAAAGTATTACGATAGAACTACCCTTAATTATTATCGAACGAAATTGATCATCTAATGAAAATGAATCGATAAGAAGATAATGCTGGTTAACTTGTCTCTATGATTTCATTAAAAAAAAAACAACTGATATTTGTGTAGTTATACGCGAATCAAGGAAACCTCAAAGCGAGTATCAGACCACCGTAACATAGCAATAAAGGGTATACCGTTAAATGTAATTGTCAAAGAAGGAGGTACAAAACAAAAATCTTCGTAAATAAATCATCTTTTATAATAACTTATCGTGCGCATATGGCTAATGCATATTACAAATGCAAACTACTTAAACTTCTACTTTCAAAGAAATAATAATCGGAAAACGTATACGATTTCTGCAAGGATTTTCTTTTATGTATTATTTTTTGTCATCTTTTTTTTCCTATCCCCGACATAAATTATTTTTATATGTCATTCCTGGGTATCTATAATTATTAATATTATTATTATTATTATTATATTGTGTTCCTATATATAAGAACAGTGGATTAAAAGTGCAACGTCAGGGCGAGAACAAACGAGATAACGATTAACTAGTAACAAAGGTGAAGATGATAAGGGTAAACAATAATGACCGTGTAGATATTTTTCCTATATAAATATACTCACGAAAAGATGATAAACAATTGTATTTCTAGATACAAGTTAAAAAAGATGTATTTAAGCGACCGATTAAACGATGTTTTCGTTCTCGCGCCGTATATCGCATGATACTCCGCGATCGCAACTCGTTCATGGGAACAAAGAGAATACTCGCTACGACGAAAACGATAAAATCGTTGTACTCTCCGGTTGATCAACGAATAAGAAAGAAAGATAAAGGTACGGGAAGAAAAAAAAAAGTTAAAAGAAATGGGCCAAGAAAGAAAAAAAACAATGGTCATTTTTTCATGGGTATAAAATGGAAATGTTTCGGGATCAAAATTTTTAAAAGGAATTTATTCCCTTCCCTCCCTTCTCTCTCCCTCTCTCTCTCTCTCTTTCTCTATCTATTTTTTCGTTTTTAGCGATCCTTTCGCGAGATCGTAAAACGCGGCTAAATCACGACGAAGCGGCCATCTTTAACGTCTCTTGTCGCGCGAAACGCGTCTCTCTCTCTCTCTCTCTCTCTCTCTCTCT
>JACGTP010000009.1:252370-349865 GCA_023678845.1 Mischocyttarus mexicanus
CGACGACGACGACGACGACGACGACGACGACACGACGCGCGTTCTCGTCGACTCACGCCGTCGTGAGAGAGAGCCGTGGAACATTCGCAGCACCGATGCGTGCACGGCGTACTCTCGAGGACACTACCGTGCCACCGGCTTTACCAGGAGGCGTCGCCGGCAGTGGTGGTGGCGGTGGAGGCGATGGTAGTGGTAGTGGTGGTGGTGCTGCCTCTGCCTCTGCTTTGGCTCTGCCACTACCGCAGCTAGCGGTGGTGCTGCTAGCAATGGTAGTAGTGGTGGTGGTGCTGGAAGTGTGACAGTGGTATTGCTCTATCTGTCAGAATTGCTGCTGGGTATGACAGAAGTCAATCCAGCTTAAACTTGGATTGACTTCTTTCAAAACAATCCTAGCGTGCATTTGAATTTTTACCCGCCAAACGTTTCTGTCTGTCTGTTCTTTTTACCGGGTTTATTCAAACTAGCACCACCCCTTAGTGCTGTTTCCTCGTTCTCCCTTGCTATTCTCTATCTCTTAATCTATCTATCTATTTATCTGTATCTATCTATCTATCTATCTACCTATCTGTCTATCTATTTCTCTTTCTCTCTCTCTCTCTCTCTCAACCCCGTAGGGTATACTCTCCGATATCGTCAAAAGGGGGGGCAGAAGTTAAAGGGATGAGGGAGAACGAAACGATAGCGAAAGTGATGTACATTCTCTCTCCGACGGCCGAAAACTATCCACCTCCACACTTTTCTCATGTCAGTTTTCTTTTTCTTCGGCCTCTTCTTTTTTTATTTATTTACCCTATCTTAACCACTCGCGCACTGTTTTCCTTCAACCACCCCAGGTATCCTTATCTCGTATCTCCTTGCACTAACTCTTATCTATTTCTTTTCTCCAAGGAAAACACACTAAAGAGGACGCACAAGTATAAAGACGTTACACTCTTATATTTCACTTACATACCGGTCACCGTGCTTTCTCTATTTCTCCCGTTTTTCTTTTTCTTTCTTTTCGAACTTATTTGTGGATTTCTTTTTCTTTTTGTTTTTTCCCGGCACTAGAAAAGAGAAGCACGAAAGGCTCACGATATATATTCTCCTCCTCTCCCGTCTCTTCACCCATGCACGTTTTCGTGCGTAATATCGGGGCGCGTGTCCGCCGGTACGACGATTTACGAACGGTTCGTCTCTCTCACTCACTCTCTCTTTCTCTCTCTCTCTCTTTCACTCTTACTCTCTCTTTCTCTCTCTATTTATCTATCTTTAACACTAGTGCGCGCGCGCGTACGCGCACGCACCTATTCCTCCTTTTTTTTCTGAATTTCCCTCTCGATCGGGCGCACTCGCGACAGTAGAAACAACAACTACAGCGACCACAACATCGATCTCGAGCGGAGCAATCACAAGATTTTCTCTCTTTTTGTCGATTTTCACCCCCGTAGAAAAAAAAATCAAGCATTAGAA
This sequence comes from Mischocyttarus mexicanus, assembly GCA_023678845.1. Taxonomy (NCBI): domain Eukaryota; kingdom Metazoa; phylum Arthropoda; class Insecta; order Hymenoptera; family Vespidae; genus Mischocyttarus; species Mischocyttarus mexicanus. Next base: position 253,823 of record JACGTP010000009.1, read on the forward strand.
AATATTGAAAGAAAAAAAAGAAACAATAAACAATAACAATAACAATAACAATAACAATAACAATAACAACAACGTCACAATGAAAAATACGCCGTGCAACGTCGCGGTAACAAATAACACGCGGATGATCGATGTTTATATGTATATGTATATACATGTATGAATTATATTTTATGTATAATATATATTAAATATATATATATATATAAAAAAAAAATATATATATATATATACGTATAGAGACACGATGAGAGAGCAGTAAAACACGAAGGGGGCAAAGGCGTACCTTTGGTTTTCACGGAGTTCTGCCCCGTGCTGAGTATGTGCTTTCGCCGCGCGCGCGGTGACTGTATTGAAAATGTAGTCTTTGTCCGTGGTCCCGAGAGTCGCTGAACCAACCGGCAGCTGTCGCGTTTCGGAACTCCGTGAACTATTCGGCCCGGCTCGGCACTCCTCGGGAGTATCTTCATGGCGGGAACAGGATCCAACTCGAGTCATAGAGCCCAGGACCAACGATGGAAAGGGAAATTTACCTCATACGACCTCACGCTCATCGTTCGGTGGAGAGGGTACGACATTAACCGAGTCTTTACGGAAAAGGACGAATGAGAGTGACGTTGCTCCAGCTCGACGAGAGTTTTTCGGTGTGTGTGGTGGGGTATTCGAAACCTCCCTCTACCCCCTCTTCCTTCCCCCACCGCCTTTTTCTCTCTTCCCGCTCCTCATCGAGACTAAATGTGTTTTGAACAGTTTGGTAAGTAGTGGGGAGCACTCATATTGAACTGCGCATGACCGCGTTCGAACCTCAACCCCCGTGACAACGATACCGCGCGTCTTTCGATGACCGAGGGATGCTGCGATACTACTTCCTTGCTTTCTTCCTTCCTTCCTTCCTTCCTTCCTTCCTTACTAGCTTCCTTATCTTTTTCTTACCTTCTCTCTGTTACTCTTGGATTCTTCAAATCGTTGTACCGTCCTTGTACACCATCTCCTTCGGACTCGTATTCCCCACTTCGGTGGAATCGCCAGGCACGTGTAACGCGCCATAAAAAAAACGTTTCGACCGTACTTATACGATCGTGGGTCATAGGGTCGTTCTCGTCTTTCCTCGAAATACTTGTTTTTTCCTTCTTCTTCTTCTTCTTCTTCTTCCTGGAAGATAAGGATAGGATAATCGATAGTCATACGCTGCGACATCCTTTTCTTTCCGAAGAGGAATATTTAGAAAATGAATTTTACTAAGAAGATTTTGTTGTAAGCTATTTCAAACTATTTGATTGAATAAACAATATCATCATAGACCATAATTCAAAATTTATTTTATTATATAGTTCTCTCCCCTAGAATCGTGATATAAATGAACGTGCATTGTCCGCACGAAAAATGTTCTATAAAAACCACCCAGATTTCTTCTTTTCAGCTATCGAAGTAGAAAAATGCTGAAACAAGAATATCGGAAAGTAGTTGACTTGTTCAAAGCTGAAAAATAGAGTCGTTCGTATCGAATTGGAGAGGTTGTCGGAATAAATCGTTAGCACACTCGAAGGGGAAAAAACAACAGAGAAAAAATGTCGAATCTTTGAAACCCGTGGGATTGGTTGCTTCCACTACATAGTAAAATAGGGTCCTCATGAAACAGACAGTCTTGCTTACCGTTTTACGACTTTCTTTTTTTTTATGGAATGTCCCAACAAAAGATAGAGCGAAGTGGCTCACAAATTGAAGCGTAATTTCACGTGAGAGGTAGACGATGAGTTAAGAAAAGTATATGAAACAAATTACTAAACTTTAAGTTCATAACTGAATGCAAAAGCTGAATGTCTTATTACATCATATATTCGATTCAATACAAAAAATTGTAAAATTTTCTCTCAGCTGGTTAGAATCTTGTTCTCTAAAATGAATTTTTCATTCTGATAATTCTTCTTCTCTTGATGAGGGCTTTTACAGTAGATTTTTATCCATACGTGTCGAAGCGTTTGCACCCAAATAAGAGTTAATTTTTTTCACATTCACCCTCATAATCTATCCTGCGGGTATATTCTGTGTCTTTTCTCATCCATCCGGTTGTATTGCGTCTTGTATTTTAATCGTTGCCATCATCAAAGCCTTACCTAAGTCTGGCAACTACTTTCTTCCCTTCGACTTTTCCAAAAAAAAAAACATCGTCCCTTTTGGTATTATCCTTTCTCTTTTATTGTTATCTATACGCGATGAAAAGAATGAACGATAGATGCTGTACGAATTATCTCTCTGTCGGCTGATTTTCCCAGGTGCTAGACCATCTTTTTCCTTTTTTTTTTTCTCTTTATTCTTTCTCATTGTGTATGTGTAAACCGAGCGCATTTTAATCGTACGTGCATATAAACGTATATACGTACGTTAGCAAGCATTGGTACGGGATGCTACCAGAATATCTGGTTCGCTGATGTCGGCGGGTAGGTTAAAAAATTATCATAATAATAGCCAGCGTATGTAGATATAAATTAATGCGTATTCTTCTACCGAAGGGTAGGACGAATGGATCTACTTTAGTCGTACGACGGAAGATGCATCTACTATTATTTTCTTTCTTGATTTTCTACTTGCTTTTGATAGATTTAAACTACTACAAAAATCCAATTTATTCCTCTTCGAACAATAAGTAAGGTATATTAACATTTGAATGAGTTAAACTTTGAATCATTGAGATCAACATTAAATGTAAATATTTTCTAAAAATAAGTATATACTTTATTCTAGCGGAGAAATAAAATAAAGTTATGTAATATAATATAACTTCGAAGATTGGTTCTCATAGATATAAAAATATTTCCTAACAATACATTATTAGGCTACATCATTGAAAGAAACCATCATGGTACCCCTGACCTAACATGGTAAAACCATCATGTCTACCTGACTTTTATTTTCGTCTAGTCTGCTATAGTGATGTATTCCGAGAAGATAGATCGTATCTTTTTTTGGATAAATTCAGAAATCGATATCTTCGTCGAATAACTGATCCGTGAAGTGTTGATTGTTGAATCGTATTAGGAGACTCCAAGAAAATACAAAAAAAGAAAAAGGAAAATTCTTTCCGATATTTCTTACATCGGGTCTCAATGGAAAATTAAAAAAGTATTTTTATAATAGCAATAAGACTCGAATTTTTTTTTAATCCAAGAAGAAGAAGAAGAAGAAGAAGAAGAAAGAAAGAACACGAATAAAATTTAACGTTAAGGTAAACGAATAATTATTGCCACGTTAAAATTACCTACAACAATTAACCGTAAAAGAAAAATTCATTAACGAAAACCGCAAAAAAAAAATTAAATTCTACAAAGACAAAGCGCCTTATTTCAAATGCGAACACAACACATTCCCGGCCAGTTTAAATACGGCAAAAGCTGCGCAACTTCGATCTTACGATATGCGATCTTGGTGCGATGGCGGCGAGTTTCTATGTGCCATGTGCGCGAGCTAAACACAGTGGCGAAAGCAGCTGCTACCGTCGTGACACGCGTCCATTGTCGGTGTTTCGTGGCATCGAAAAATGAAAAATCACCCCTGTTACCCTCTCTCACTCTTTCTCACTCTCTCTCTCTCTCTCTCTTTTTTTTCATTTTCTCTTAATCTTTATCGCTTGGTTTCTACTCTCTGGAGGACATTCACCTGGTCGAAAAGAAGAAAACCTTTTAGAGATAAAAGAAATTCGTACGAAGCGATGACTATAAAAAGAAGACATGCGGAACGCGAGCTTTATGGTTCTTATGTTCCATCCTATACTACCTTCTCACATTTTCCTCGTAACTTTTTTTTTCGTTTTTATATTACCTACCTGTGGAGTACGATTAATTTACCTTCTCTCTCTCGACTAGCTCTCTAAACATCTTGCGTAATCGATTACGCATTACAACACCCTCTCGACTTCTACACCTCTTCTTGAACCTCAACTGTTCCATCGCGTACCTTCCTTTACCCAAGAAAAGAAATAATTTCAACGCAAACGCATTATTTAGCTGAACGTTTGAAAATTTGTTTAAAAGTGATTATGAAACCTTAACAAGAAAAACAAAAACAAATATGCCATACGAGTTGAATTACTTCGTGACAAAACGATTCCTAATCTGGGCCACTTCGGGTTCCCTCCGTTGACGTTAGTTTTTCGTCGTGAGGGGCGGTCAACACCTTGACGGCGCGTCGCGGGGGAAAAAAAAAGAGCATTTAACCCCTTTTGGATTGGGTACCTCTCGGCAATATAGCGGTGGACTACTCCATTGAAGAGGACACGCGCTACCGATCTGGGGGTGCATAACCCCCGATTTGGTCGAACACCTAGAACCAACCCCTGCACCCTCGCACTAGGGTCCTTCGTAGATGGATTCACTGACTTTTAAGAGACTCCGGCAACCCTCTTTCTCAACCCCTTTTATACGATGCAAGGTGCCTCCACTCGCTTCCGGATTCCTTAACTTTCTCATTCTCGATCGATCTGTATCAGGATTTTTTCTAGGTTATGACGAAATAACTTCTTTCGGATAGATGAAACTTATTGTTAAATCTAACCGACGCCGAAAGGTCCAACGGATGAACGGTCTATAACTTTTCGCATTGCTGCTTTCACCGATCGAGGAACGATCGAGAAATAAATATATACAGTAGGACTGCAGAGTAGACAAAAGGACATAAATTTTATCCTGATGGCATCGGTACACGAGCCACCACCGTGTTGTCCTGATCAGACTTCGGGAGATAATTTACCGTCGGTGGCGAAGTCGAAGAATTTTTGTCCATCCTTTTTTCTTTTCTCTTCTTTTCTGTTCTTTTTTTTCGGCTCTTTCGTAACTCCTACTTTTACCTTCTTGGTTAGGCTTATCCTTCGAAAAGCTCGTTGATCGCATGTCTCTCGGGCCGATAACGCGCCGACAGCGAGCTCGTTAGGACTTATCTTCATTACGACGGCCGACTAATCGCGACGGTGCGTGGCATATCGCGATCGATACTCTTCTCTCTCTCTTCCTTCTCCCACTCCTGTTCCCTCATCGTTCTCTCTCTCTCTCTCTCCCTCTCTTGCTCTTACTCTTGCTCTTGCTAGAGCTAAGGTTCTTCGCTCGTTAGAAACATCTGCCATACTCCTAAGTACAAAATACTTTGGCGCGTGGCTACGAACCAATCGGACAACTCCTGTGTACATTGTCCTTTCACCGATTGTTGGCCATCTTTCTATCTACCTTAAGTTCTCCTTTCCTAGCCTTTCTTTCTGACTCACTCTATCTCTCTCTATCTCTTTTTACCTCTCTCTCTCTCTCTCTCGCTCTCTCTTTGCCTCTTATCTTCTTTCTCTCTGGAAACCATGCACCAGCCGCGACAAAGGGATGCTCCGATTTCTATTTTCGTTTCATCAACGACACTATCCTTTGTCGGTTAAATAGGCTTCCGTGACTTTAACCAAGTTGTACCTTCTCCTTAGTATGTTTGCATACGTGTGTGTTTGTGTATATGCAGACTTTGTGTGCATCAAAAATTTTTTTAAAATTATAAATATAATCGTTTAACTTTAAAGCGCGCGAATCAACAGGATATAAGATTAAATAAACTCTAAGGTGCAAGAGAATATGGAAAAAAAATAAAAAGGGAAAGAAAAGTTAGATCGATTTTGTCAAATTAGTGGACGAAATTGCTCCTTCGAGGTAGAACCCGGATTCTGGGGTGTCGAACCGAGGGAAAGACCAATGCTGGACGATAATAGGGTGATCACCCTGGTAACATCGCGGTTAACGGGGCAGTTACCGATCTTAAGAAGTGTGAGTAGATTCTCTTTTCAGAATTTACCAACACCCAGGAGAAACTTCTTAATGAGAAATTTTGCTTACGCAGTAAAATGATTCGTCATATTTTATATTCCATTTTCCAAATACTACTTTGATAATATCTTTTGCAGCGTCAGAGTTTTTTCATCTCCTTTCGGTTTATTTTTTTTTTCAAAGAAATTATATCTAAAATAGAAATTCATGTAATAATTTATAATTTGGACTATTTATCTAGGATGATTCAATCAAATTAAAAAATAAAGAAAATAAGAGTGCTTCCTTTTATTCAAAAGAAAAAAACGTTATCGTTAATCTCAGCAATGAGGTCCCGACCACGACGCATGCTCATCCAGGACGCATGGATCAGGATCAGGACATTATCCTTGAAAATCCTTCCCATTCGTATCCCACGTGGCTCCGAATGGCGCGCGCACACACTGACGAAGGGAGTTACTGAGAGATAGTGAAAAAGAGAGAAAGAGAAAGAGAGAAAATAGCCACGAAAATAGACGGTTGCACGAGAATCGCTTTTCCCGGCTTTTCTGGGCCAGCGTGTCAACAGCTGTCCCAAATATCTGCCAACCAACTTCTTACTTCCTTTCCCATAGACGATTGAACTATTTTCTTCAACAGTCTCTCTCTCTCTCAAATACAATTTATTTACTTACAATTAATATATTTCTGAATAATTATTCACAGATATTTCTCTGAATATTTTTCCTTAGAATGAAATAACTCAAATCTAATGGCTCAAATGAACATCATTTTCCCGGACTTTAAACTTTCTTATCTTACAGTTGATAGAGATTAAATAATGTTTCTTTCTGTATCTGCCTATCTTTTTCTTTTCACGCTTCATACTACCAAAGACAATCTCCACGCGTGGCATCTGGATAATGTGCAGCTTGTATCGTCACGCAGGATCACGGCTCAAAATCTCTTTCTATCTTTATCTTTCTTTCTCTCTCTCTTTCTATAGGATGGGAGAGCACAGATGCGGAGGAAGTTACGACCATGAATTATTGCTCTCGCGAAGAGGAACACCATTTGGCACGTTCACGAACGCATTGTCGATATCTTCAATGTCTACCGTATCGTTAGTCCTTTACTTTCTTCAAACCCTGACGACTTTTTACTCCTCAATTGAACAATTGAGTTAATTACAATTATACCTTGACAAGAATGACCCAAATATCGATTTTCCACTCGTAATATTGTTAATTGAATATAAATAATACTAATATAATTAAATCGTATAATTATATTGTAGTAATATTGTTAATTAAATATAAATAATTGTAATTGTCTAACAAGTATAATAATTTTTCAAACATCATTAGTTAAAATATATTCAATGAATGAAACAAAAGTAATCGCGATGAATGCTTGTCAACATTTGGTTATCTTTATTTTGTTTTCCACAAATTTTCCAAAATAATGTAACGTAATTTGTGGTTGATAGGAGAAAACGTTTTCATTTTTAGTTGAAAGACGTACATAGATGAGAAGATGATTTAACTTTTTGTTAGGTTTATTTAAAAGGTGAATAATAATAATAATAATCGTTGGTCCAAATACGTTGATCCCTTACACCTAAAATTTATTTCTCACACAGGTCAAAGCTAAATATTAGATAGTTCCCAAGACATCATGGTATGGAAACCTCCTCGACGATCATGATCCTTTGTGACAACTACGTATCTTTTTTAGCTGTTATGCCCGTAGGACCGGCTACGTGGTCCTAGCATGGTATTGTTAAAACTGGATCCGATGAACAACTACTGTGAACAACATTCTCCCTCACTCACTTCGTTTACCTGAAAAAGAATCTTCCTCTCTCTATTTTCCTTCTTTTCTTTTCATTTTCGTCCTTTCTGTTTGTTGTTTGTATTATAAACAGACAAAAATCGAGGAAAGTATCATTTAAATAGTTAAATATAAATATAAACGAATATTCGTGTTTGTGTTCGTGTTCGTATGTGTGTGTGTATGCGTGAGAGATAGAAATTATTGAATTAAACTAATAATAATTAATATCATTATTTTTTAAACTATTCCATGATAATGTAACCTAATAAAATTTAATATTAATTATCATTACATCTAATATAATCGTAGATGACCTTATTGAAATGTATCGTCGAATCATAAACATTTTCATTACCGCTAGATAGAATAAAATAAATCCGAAATAGAGAGAGATAAAAAAAAGACAATAATTAATCATCATGACGTGAGAAAATATAATTCAACGAAACAAAAAAAAAAAAGAAAAGGAACTTCTCTCGTGTCTTAAGTACCGACCGAAAGCAGAGAAAAATTTTCTCCGTTCGTTCGTTTTCATGAAAAAGAAAAAAAAAAGGAAAGAAACTTTCAAGCATCCCTTGATGTTTAAAAAAACGTTATCTGCTGCTACTGCTGTTGATGGGCCCGTCAGTAGTTCTGCAAATCCAAAACAACCCCCGGACACTTCTTTCTTTTTTTTTTCACGATTGCTCTCGGAGGAAAAAGAAAGAAAAAAAAAAGAAGAAGAAGAGAATAAAAAAGAAAGAAAGAAAGAAAGAAAGAAAGAAAGNAGCCAAGTTACGTTCTCGTCGCTACCCTAGTCTGTCTCACAAGAAGGGGTAGAATCTAAAAAGGAGCGTAAGATAAAAAAAAAGAAAAAAAGAAAGAAGGCGGAAAGCGAATGAAAGAGAGAAAGGAAGAAAGAGTGAGAGAGAGAGAGAGGGAAAAAAGGAGAGATAGACTGACGACCAAGAAAAAAGGGAGAATCTCGCTAGAAGCAGACAGGAGCTCGTAAAAAAATGAAGTCGCGGGAACGCACTTGAAATTTGCAATTCGCCGTTAGCCTTGAGAAGGAAAAAATGAGATAGAGAAAGAAAGAAAGAGAGAGAGAGAGAGAGAGGGAAAGAAGCATAGTTCCCTCCTTCCGCTCTTCTCGAACCCACCCGACGGCCACTCTTCGCAGGATAATTGCGTGCGCAGGTACACGCTTGGCCTATTACTACGAGAGCGAACAAAAATATACATACACATGGAGGAGTCCCGAGGACTTGACTTCCTACACACACCCTCTCTCTTTTTCTCTCTTTTCATCTCCACCCTGGAAACGTACGTATGCTCCTTACTCGGGGTGCGTGCACGCATATATGTAAATGGAAACCCTTCAAGTAGCCTCGGTACCATACACCTATGGAACTTACACATGCGTGTACTCTGTTGGATTATGCGCTGGTTTTTAGAAAGAGAGAGAGAGAGAGAGAGGGAAAGATAGATAAAGATAGAAAGAAAGAGAGAGAGAGAGTATAGTAGAGGGTGGAATGGGCGAGTTGGTTGCTACTGGAAGGGTGGAAGAGAGAGAGCATAAGTGCACATATCGCACGTGTAGAGGTGCGTACCGTACGTGCCTAGGAAATCCACCCCTTTTTGCTCCTCGCAGGTGGAGAAGGGCAAGAGAGGAGGATGCAGAAGAAGTTGTCAGGGTAGGTGGGGTGAATTTCAAGGGTGGGTTGGAGGGAAAGAGGTGGTCTCGAGTGAATACGACACGTACGTATCGTACGAGTACATATTCTACGGAGTGGAACGAAATCTATAGCACGCACTTATATTGCGCGTATATGTTGTTGATACGTGCGTTACGAAAGAGAAAGAGAGGAAGAGAGAAAAAAGAGAGAGAGAAAAAAAAGAACGTGAGGAAAGAGAGAAAGAGGATACACCAGAGGAGGCCTTTCAATTTTTCCTCCTGCAACGGAGCTGGCTTTCCAGAGCACGCGAGCTTCTCCTAGCTTTTTTCCTTTCTATGTTCTCTCTACACAGGGGTAGAAATTGCCTACGCCTCTTTCTCTTAATACTACTCTCTCTCTCTCTTTCTCTCTCACACTTTCTCTCTGTACTTAGCAAAGTGCACGTGTGTGGGTCTGTCGTTGCCAAGGGGAGAAACCGTGAAAATCGCTAGTAAAACGTTGCTTTCGATCTTGTTCCTTTTACGAACTTTACTTAAGCATTTTTCCCTTTATTTATTTAATTTTCTTTGAGCGGATCGGTACTTCGATTTCCTTTTGATCGGTATTGAATCACCATAAAACTGACTTATCGTTCATTGGTAATACAGATAATTTGAAATATTTTGCAACGTGGCCAAATAAATAGCTTTAAGTTTTGATTAAACAAATATTCATTTAATGCAACATTCGTTAATGGTCATCGGGTAAGTATATTTATATTAAAAGAACTGATGGGTTTTTAATAAATAACAAAGTAAAAATATATTCTTGTTAAATTAATAAAAAATAAAATGTCACAACAAAGTCAGAAAATTGTTTATACGTGAAAATAAAAATTAATTTAGCGTAGGATTAATTAGAAAATGTTTTACGACCATAATAGAATACATATGTTAAATGTGTAAAAATAAGGATACGAGAATCAGTAACATGGATCGTACGTATGTCAGCGGCCAAAAAGGTGAGTAGTGCGTAAAAAGAAAAGGGTGAGTACTCCCTACGCGTGAAAACTCAGTGCCTTGCGCGTGCTTGACCTGCTGTGGTTCTCCTTTTTCATCTAACTTTACGTTTTCTTTATCCAATCGATAAAATCGAATCCCTTATTTTTACTTCAATGGACTCATTTCCGCGTTTCAGTGATAATCATCACTGAATAACGATAATGATGGAGCGAAACAAAACTAATTATAAAATATTAGGAACATTTTGTATTTATTTATATAATAAATATATTTATATAAATATATATTTATAACAACAGGAGAAGACAATCCTAAAGAATAAAATACTTAAGCTTTTTATAATATTTTTTTGTTAGAATTTAAGTTTAATAAGGAACTACATGATTTTTCTATATGTTAATACGCTTTTTGTTTTCCTTTATTTTGTTCTCTATTTTCTATTATATTCTGATTACTGAAACCGATAAAATTGAGCTCTTCTATTACTTAATTTTATTAACGAGAAAAGAAATTGTTTACTGAACTAGGAATTTTCAGTAATCAGTTGTTGATAAGTAGAAAACTGTTATTACTGATCATCTTTGAGGTAGGATTTGATATTACCGTTCGTTGGAAGAGTAAGTTTCAATTTTTTTAATTGCAAAAAAACAAAAAGTTTATTATCATCTACAGTGAGATATATTCACAAGTCTACTAATAACGGGGTGGAATCTTCGTAAAAAATTCTTATATTCTTTTCGAAGGTTTAAGTTTAAACAAATTCTTTCCCTGTTTAAATTTAAAGAAAACCTTAACACACTGTTATTTGATTTTATCTTTTGTTAAACAGGTTCGAAAATCAATCCCTACTTTTCAATTGCCACACCCTCTCTCTCCCTTTCTCTTTCCAATTTTTTCTTTCACGATGATTTCTTAATCAAATTTTCTAAAGTCCAATAGGGGTGGGGGAGAGAGAGGAGGGAGTTAATTCCCATCACTATTTAAAAATCTACTTTCGTTCCTTAAAAATCTTCCTTTCATTTACCATTTATCGACTTACAATGAATTACTCTTTTCAACATACAATAACTCCTGAATTATTGACTGTATTTGAAGATAAACTTATTGCATCTTGCAATTAGTTAATTAGACTTTATAACCCGTCATGTATAATATTTTATTATATTTTTATGACTTCTTACCTTATCATACTAACATGAGAATTTACGATGACATTTCTTCTCTTCTTTCCTAACAGCCTATTATAATTTTTTAAATATGATTAAGTTAATTTTTTGTTGTTTTTTTTTTATTCGCCGGTAAATTTAACCTGACACGAACAGCCATGTGGAAACCAAAAAAACATCAGTGTAAAGTCGATTGCCGGTTCCTTCTAAGGCAACCAATCTCTTTTGCACGAACTGTTGTTCACATTTGCTCGTGTATCCAAGAGGAATGGAACATACACCATTACAAGTTTTTGTCCTATGAAAATTAAAATCTACTTATACGAAGTAATCGCTTATAAAAAGAGTATAAATTAAAAGAAATATTGAATATATAAACCTCTACTTACAAACACTTTTCACTTTTGACGAATTGCGAGTACTTGTCGTTCTGTTCTAAAATATTAACAACATACATCCAATTACCCTGATTATTAAGAGCAGCCCTTGGTGCAATGTACTGCTTTTCGGTTGGGCAAAGAGAAATAGTATCGATATCTGTTTGCCTCTTCTTACGTTTTGTTTTCAAATTAACATACTGTAACAGCGGATTCTCGTGAAAAGTTCGCGGTGTCACTTTATTGCTACGTACATATCTAAATCGTAAATAAAACTTGTAATAAAATCAACGATTTACGAAAAAAAAATACGAACACTTCCAAGAAAAATATCTTACCCGTTACTAGTCGTCCACCACGTTTGATCTTGCTTGAATGATTTTATAGATGGTGTTTGGGAAAATACAGGATATTCTGAATGTTGTTGTGGATGATACTTTGGTAAAGATCCTGCGTCCAATAGTGGATTTCTTTGAGGTCTCGAAGGTGTTACATATTTGTATCTGACAATGAGTTAATATAACTTCATTACGATACTTGTTCGATTAACAGATAAAACAAAACATACAATATTTATATTTACCCATTGTTATAAGTATTATTAAACAAAGACCCGTATATTACAGCTGGTTGTCTAATAACTGGACGGTGAGTTGGTAAAATAGGCAAAGGTTGTGAATATAAGGTAGGAGCATCCTGTCGTGGATACTCATAGCCTTGATGATAATCATGCGATGGGCTGATATGATTATTTCTTTCATTAAATGAATTGGTCTGTTCGTAATACTTTTTCTTTTATTAACATTATCTAAATATCTGTCAACAAACCTGTAATCGTTAAAATTGTCATGAGACTCATCCCTCAACACTGTACTGAAGTCAAAGCTACACTTATCGATGAGGAACTTTATAAGCTGTCTGTAACAAAAAAAAAACACACAAAAGAAAAGCTCGTGGAACCTACGCACGATTATGAAATGAAACTTCTTAAGTTTTTTCAAATAATACTTTTATTTTTTTTTAAACAAATTTCGTCATTTTTCTATAGTGGGTTCTATCTCACACACGCTACTATTTTTAGTGTCGTTTTATAAAATTTTGTCATTACCGTCACTTAAGAAGTATCATTGCAAAAGAAAAAAAAAGAAATATTTAATAATATAAACAACGTTTTACAAAGATCACAAAAGACTCAAGAGATCACGTCGTCAACACAATTATTACCGTATGCTAATTTCGAATTCCAATCGTTAAATGATAAAACAAAAAAGAGTAAGAAGACATAAAAATGTTTATAACACGTTTCATATTACTAACACGTTTAATAGACTTTCAAAAGGATCGGGTCAAAAAGTTGACGACTTCTGTCTGTTGTTTATATTGTCGAGAAAGAGAGAGAGGGAGAGAGAGAATGAAAGAAAGAACAAAAAAACTGTCAACGGTAAGAAGTTAATAGGGCGAAAAATTCGTAATTTCATCTATGCATAAGACGAATTGAATATGTCGAAGTGGTTTATGCTGTACGTACATAGATCTTTAAACTTTCTCCGTAGCGAGAGAGAAACATCGGTTAAAGGTGTTTCCGATGTTTAATTCATAGCCGGCAGCTATAATGTATTTTATTTTTTTTCTTCTTTTTCTTTCATTCGTGACCGTTATACAACCTCGAGTATTCTTTTCGACTACGATTAACTGTAATCTAGAATAATTTTTATCTTTCATCTTGTCTCTCTCTCTCTCATCAATTCTAATATCTTTCTAATAATAGCATGTTAATATTCCTAATATCTTCGAATGAATCTTAGAAATTCGCGAAATTCACGAATATTACTAATTAACATTAAAGAAATTTATTGATAATTTCTTAATAGAAATACTTCTCTCTATTCGGGTTAAAAATATTCAACTTGTAATTACACCGTTAACGTACGATTACTGTGTTTAGTTTTTATATTAAGTATATAGATAAAAAAGATTTTTTATTTATATATATTTATTCCCACAAAAGTAAGAAAGAGGTCGACCGGACTTACGCGATTCTTTGAAGCAATAAGAAAGCATTGCCTTTCACTATGAATCGATCTAAGAATAGTGACCACGATGAATTTATTTCTTTACATTGAGTGATAGTCGCGTTAATAGTCGTAAAAAAAGAAATCTTGGGAGCGAAGAATAAAATATCGAAGTAATTAAGCTTTCTTATGAGAAGATTTAATTAAAAAAGAAAAAAAAAAAGAAAAAAAAAATAACATCACATTTCGAACACGGTAGCAGCTATAGATTTGTATGGATTATGTACGAATACTTGGAAGCAAATATAAAACTTTATGTAAGTATGATAAATAATTATGAAACAAATACATTCTTGAATGAACTGCTTGAGAAATTTATTAAATGACATTTTTATTCAATTAGATATGCTAATTTATAATCTGTTTAACAATCTGTAACAACATAAAATATATTATTACTTAATTGAATAATCAATGTGTCTTACGAACCAGTTAAGAATGTAACTGAAATAACTATATAGAAAAAATTGTATTGTATTCAATTAGAAAAATATGTGTGTGTGTGTGTGTGAGAGAGAGAGTGTGTGAGTTTAGAAACTATACTTTCAAAGACTATGTAATTGTAGAGACGGTTACTCAAACGAGCAAACACTTTTTTCCCAACCAGCTAGCTCCTGTCTATTTGACACGTGAGATAATAATATTAGCTAGCCTAACGATACATCTTAAATGTAATAGTTGAAAGCAGGACATGTTCTGTCATGTATACGTGAGGTACAAAACATCCTGAGAAATTTCGTTACGAAATTTCTTTTTTCCATCTTTTATCTTCGTTCATTCTTGTTGGATCTTTTACAAAGACTCCTTTTCGTATTTAAAATTATTTTAAGCAAATTCATTTTCATTCATATAGGAAAGATAATACAGAACTAATGTAATCTGTAATTTTGTATGAAACCAAGTAATAAAATTGGACAAAACTTAAATGAAACAAATTAATCGATATTACAGTAAATGGTGCATACAGAGGTGCCTTTTTGAAAAAAAAAAAAGAAAATAATTGTTTTCGTAACGGGTCTGATAATTATCTTGACAGGTGCCAAGCATGACCACCGGCATCAAGGCCATGGTCATAGTCCGATGATCGTACAACGAAACTCATGGATAATATTGTGCTCGTTTGTTATCATAGTTTTGTATCTTTCACTTCGTTTCATTTTACATAATAGTTACGCGATTTTATACCATTATAATTTCATCTCTCTCTCTTTCTTTTTTTTCCTCTATTATAATAAGAATTTCAGTGAAGAAATGAAAAATAAAAAAAAAAGGTAAAAAGGACATAAATAAAATTAAGTTGAAGAATATCGAATTATGGAACCGTTTCTTCCATGACTTTCCCTTCAGGGAAGAAGATTTGACACGCACAGAAATCATTTGTATGCCACACGAGTTTCGGAAACGTTCCTAAGAATTTCAATACCTGGAAGCAAGCCTGACTTAAATTTTTTTCCCATTTATTTCGTTTTCCCCTCTTTCTTTTTCGATAATAGCGTTAAACGGAAACAACGAGGCAATGCTACATTCGTACAACTTTAAAAAAAAAATTAAGCTGTGATATTACATCCGCTTTTACATTATCATTTTAATTTGTTTATTTGAAACCACGAAATACTTATACAATATTTAAACATGCTTTCTACTTACTGAGGATAATGATCCAAAGACTCACAAAACGTTTGACCAGGCTTAGCACATCTTGGAGTATGTCCTGGTGGTGCTGGGACGAAGGGTTCATATTGTGGTCGCCCAGGACAACCATATTCCGTACAAGGTTCACCTCCTATTCCCGCTAAGAATATCTTACGATATTTTTTATTTTTATTTTTGCATTTATTACATTGAAATTTTTAAATCATTAATATACATTAAAATTAAAAATCATATATTATATATAAATTATATAACAAAATATATTTTTTATGATTAATAGAGTATGTAGAAATTATATTAAACACAATTGTTACAATATTAATGCAAAATAGAAAATAAAATGAAATTGTTGAAAAACATATAAAAATTATATTTTTAATCTAACTTTTTCTTTATCTTATTGTTCATTACGTTTACTATTTTTGTTTGTTTTTTTTTAATTGTTCATTTTGTTAATTTTCTCTTTCTCTCTCTAAATTGATAGAATAATCGATAGAATAAATGAATAAAATTAATATTAAAACTTAGAATAAAAATTAATAAAAGAAATTTCGGTGACATCAAAGAAAATTTTGATAAGACTCGTTCTTCCTGTTGATTCGAAAGTATTGTATTATACATTGATTTTAAAGTGTCTATTGTTGTTCACGAGGTCGTTCCACATTCACGAAACCAAGAGTGACTCAACCCGGATTCATAGAACCAAACTCGTTCGAATCTATCGTTTTAATGGTTGCCACAATAAACATAAATTACGAACTCATACATAATAATAACAATGTTAATAGCATGATAATTTCATTCCGAAGTGAGCTTGTTCCATTTAAAGATAAAAACAGCATGTGCAAGGTAATAAACGAAAAAAAAAAAGAAGAAGAAGAAGAAAAAAGTAGGAAGAATGAAACGTTGCTACGATGAACAATTGTGCCAGTGATCGATCCTAACTCTATTAACGATTATTATAATATCTTCCATTGAATTTGATTATACGGAAATATATTTTTAATCGCTATTAATTTTTCTCTTCTTTTTTTTTTGTAACTAATAAGAATGGATTTCTGATGTAACATCTCTATACAAAACGGATTAATTCGTATTATATTAATGATCTTTCTTTCCTTTGACTCATCGCATGACATCGTCAAAGCTATTAACAAGTTGTCGATCGTCGAATGAACACGCTAAGAAAACATGTAATGAAAAATGATTATAATTATAAGCTATTCTATTGTGGCAAAGAAAAATATACAATAAACTATATGAGCAACTATAACTCGCAGTGGTTAATGTTGATCGATAGAATGCAAAACGTTAATATAAAAAAACAACTAACAAGTATAATTAGTAATATAATATTATTATTATTATATAATCAATTAATGAAACCGTGGGAAATACTTACAAATAGAAATAGTTGTGTTAAAGTAATTCTCATCTTTTGGTCCATTATTTCTTCAGAGATATATTCGTTCTTAGCACGTCGTAAAAACGTGACGATCGAATTATAATCTTAACGATCTTTTCTCTTAACGATCATTTATTATATAAATAAATAAACATATGTATATATGTAAAATATAATCAATTACTATTTCAAATCACATAGAATAATTAAAATCAACATTCACACGTTATCGTCCTGAGTAACTCCGTTGTTATTCTTAAATAATTTCATCGAACGAAACGCACGTGTTCGACGTCTGGAACCGGTAAATTATAATCGTAAGAAGACAATTTGCAAGATCGTTAAGACAGTTAACAACACGATTACAAATAACGTTTTTATAAAGGGAATCACTTAGCCGAAATAACGAGTCGCATCGTTTGAAGAACGGTTCATCGAGAACGGAAGACTAATAATATAATAATTAATAATGTTATAATTGAAGATTGATGAATTTAACGTTGAAATAATAATTAATATTGTAAGAATAATATTTTCTTTTGATATAAAACGCCAATACGATCTCAACAAAACGTTCAATGGTCCCCGTTGTCAATATCTTTGTTGAGTAGTTTCTTGGTTCGGGGCCTAACGCGTTTTGTCCCGCTTCATTTTACGCGGGCCGGTGTTAGGCCAGTTAAAGTCAGTATGTCCACGCACATAGGTTTACTCATCGTCGAAGGTGGGGTAAATACGGACATGTATACTTTCACTACGACTATCAGGAACGTGGACCAATTGAGTGCATCATATGACTCACAATACTTACTACCGATTTATTAGATTTTCCTCTTTATTTACATTATTAACATCTTCATTTTTTAAGTTATTTATTTATTCATTTTACTCATTGATTTCTTTAGTTTATCTCTCGAGAGTTAATAAAAAAAATCCTTCTCTATGAGTCAGTATAATTAATAGTTCGTTTGTTAATACCACATTCTGCAGATATTAGGATCAAATAATAGGACGGGTAAGGACATCTGTGAGATACCTACAAAATAACATTATGCGAAACAGGATAACGTAAGATAGAGAAAAAATATAATTCTACGATAAAGATTTGATTTGAATTAAATATTATATTTACATTTTTTAGAAATTAAATGATTTCTCTTAAAATATGTTTTACTAGAAAAATGTTTATTATTGCAACAAAATTATTAATATAATATATTAATTGTATATTAATTATAATACAGAAAGAGAGAGAGAGAGAGAGAGAGAGAAAGAGATAGGGATACAAATATTAATTTTATTTCGATCTGTAATATATTATTAATAATCCAATTCATTTCTCTTTTCCTGAAATATTTTTTTGTTCAAACAAAAAAGAATAAATGTTTTACATAGACAAAAATCTTTCACCTCCCAAATTAATATAAAACTCATAAATCTTTCATAACTTTAACTCATTTTTAAAATAGTACATATATACATATATATAAATCATGTTTCCATTCGTTCTGGTGTTAAACCTAAACGATCTATTACATTTTGCGGTAAACAAAAAGTTGGATTAACTTCTTTTAACGGATAATCAGTATGAAGTAACGATAATGCAGTAAGTCCAAATAAAGTATGAAAAGGATCAGGAACATCGCCAGGTCTATCGCCAAAGCCTCCAGTTTCAGTATCTTGACACGATAAAATATAATCTATCTGTTTTGTACAAGGAAATAAAGATATTCGTATATTTTTTATTTTAATTAATGATATCATTTTATGATAACAATTACTTACTAAACACTTTTTATTTATCCAATGAAGACGATTTAAAATTGTAAGTGTTGAAAGAACCCACCAAGAATAACATACATCTGGTAATTTTTCTGGTCTACCATTTAGACCACCAGATGGAAGTTGCCTTTCACACAACCACCAACCTAAACGATCTGCGTCTACTAAGTGTAAATGTCCTAAATATAAAAAAAATAACTCTTTTGTATATAAAAATTCTGTGTGTATGTATATATGTTTACTTATAGCATTACAATATATATTACCTGTTATTGATAATAATCCTACACAGCAATAAATTAAACCAGCGTGACTTTCGGAACCAGGTTTAGAACCAAACCCTCCGTCAAAGTTCATACACTTCATTACAAACTCTATTGCCTTATCCAAATCAATAGCATCTAAACGATTCTACAATTAAAAGTTATGTTTTGCGTATCAACGTAATGAAAACAAATAAATTTCTAATTCGTAACATCTGTTACTACGCATTGAAATATTTCTTACCAACAATGATAAAGTAGCAACTGCACAAAAAGAAAATCTAGTATCTACTTCGCCCCAGATATCGCCGGTAAAACTACCATCCGGTTGTTGCCTTTCTTTAATATATTTAACAACTTTTTCTATATCGATTACATCTAAAGCGTCATAAAGGGTTAATATTTGAACTGCGCTTAGCGTGTAAAGTAAATGTGGATCGTGATGTATGCTAGGAGAAATCCCACCACTATCGCTTTGACATTGTTTGATAAATTCTAAAATTTCATCTTTGTTGGTCTCATCAAGTTTTCCCATTAAATCTAATGCAGCAAGGCCCCAATAAAATCCAGACATTCTTACATGTTCAGTCATGCAGTAATTCTAAAAGTTAACACTTTCAAGTTTAACCAATTGAATTCTAAATTAAAATCTTGATTGTCGAATTAATGTATACAACTTTAAGATCAAAATTTCACTCGTTATAGTTATTTATTCTAAATTGTTTATATAGTGAAATATCCTAAGTACCTACAACTAAATATAAATAATACTTACAAATTCCTCTTTATTATTTCCAAATGCAATTAGATACTTAGCATGTTTTTCTAATACTAATTCTGGTACAACAGGTGGTAATACAATATCATGTGTCAAAAACGACTAGAAAAAAAATATTAAAAATTATATTAATATATAAAAATATTATAGATGTATATGTATACCCAAAATATATAACAAATGTACATACCATTTTCATATTATATTTTGTATATTTCACTTATAAGTGATACAGATAATATATTTTAATATTTAAGGCTTTTCCTTAAACAACTTCACCTAATAATATACTATAAAATACCAATTGAACAATTTTATAACAAAGATAGTATTATATAGACTATAATAAAAATTATATTACGTGTCAGTTTGGGAGAAAAACGACCCTACTATTTATAAGGCGTGTCTCTAACAATATTGTAATAGAATTGAATTTTATAATATTAATTAGGAAATATAATGTATTCAAAATCTTAAAGATATATGAAATCAATCGTATTAAAATAACCACAATGAGTATCTGATATTAAGAAGGTGAACCAGCTAATGAAAATAAGCATATAAGGATATAAGTAAATAGATTAAATCACATTAATAAACATAATTAATAAGAAATAATAAATATATTGTTTTTAAGTAAAAGATTCGATCATTTCATTCAACGAAAACAATAATCTGAAGTTTACACATGTCAAAACGTTCTTTCTCCTTTAACTTTGTATAAAGGTAAGACTGTATAAATGTAGAAAAATTTGGACAAATTATACAGTAACCAAATAGCGATTTAAGCGCACATACCGACGGTTTTAGGAATTAACATGTTGAACTTTTCAATATACAGCAACAACCAATCCCTTCCATCATATTTGGCGCTGTAATCGCTAGCCATGTTGCTTTATTCTTCGAATTTATCAACTTCTTTCAACAGTACTTAATCGAATGGTCGTCTTTTAACTTATGTCGAGTCTCAGTTTTAAGTATTCATTGTAGAAGCAATTCACTCTTGTGCTTAATTAAGAAAAGGTAGATATTAATATTAAGATACTTTTAATAAACTTTATATACATATAACTTATATTTGAAATTAAATTTATTTACAGTTACACATTAGGAATATTTTAAATATTCCTAAATAATTCTAACCAGGGTATTATCAGTAATAGCGGCCAGAATGGCGAACGCTGCTTATACCGCCTTTTCTCATGATGGACAATTTTTCGCTTATTGTGGAAACGATGGAAAATTGAAGATTTGGGAAACAGCAGCTAATAGACTCAAGCAAGAATATATACCGAATTTACATCTTAATTCGAAATGCATTGCCTTATGCTGGATTTCTGTAAATACTCAAGCAACAAACGCAACGGTATGCCATGTGCTTTTTATTATCTGTCTATTAAATTATTTAAATAAAAATGTTAATCTTGAATTAACATTTATTTTATATTATTAATTATTATTAATTATTTATCTTATAATTATGTATAAAGTTTAAATTTCTTCCTAATTATGAAACTTTAATAGATATTTGTAATAAGATGTAAATTTAGGTTATAGTAGATCTAATGTGAATATTTATTGAAGTATATAATTTTTTTCATTGATATATTTTTAATATTATTTAAAATAATGTATTTTATTATATATCAAAATATATTATAATTATATTGTTATTCGTTATTAATTTTATATTATATATTAGTATTTATATTGTTTTAGCCGTCACCATGGAAAAAAACGCAGAAGGAAGACGATCGTGGAAGAGGCAGAACAAAAAAGAATTATTGTTATGGGATCTGCTAATGGAATTATTACTTTATATGATGTCTCAACTGCTGCTGTTTGTGGTCAATTAGAAAATGGCCATTCTTCGAGTGTAACAGCTATGACTTGGTCAGCAAATAATGGTTTATTCACAGTTGCGGATGATCATTATATTATTGAATGGAATATCAAAGAAAATGGAATTAAATCTAAATGGAAATCTGGTAAAGCAAAAGTTACAGCATTAGAAGTAACTCAAGACGGAAAATTCATAATTTCTGCTGAAAGAATAATCAAATGGTGGAATTTATCTACGAAACAAGTCATTCGAACTTTTACTGGACATGCTGGACAAGTTACTTCTTTAAATGCAATAACAGTGAACCAAGATATCAGTTATTTAATTAGTGGAGCAAGCGAAGATCGATATCTTAGTATATGGGCACTTGATGAGGTATTTTATATAACATATAAGACTATTATTCGTATTTTTAACTAAGAAATAAACTGTGACGTCCATTTAATATGATTAGAATTTTTAATGATACTATTTTCAATTTGATTAGGCGAAAAATGATAAGTTTTCTGCGGCTACATTAACAATGCAAGATGAAGCTCTGTCTGTTTCTGTACACGTGAATGAGGAGGAGTCTCAGATAATAATATTATCCATTACTAGATCAGGACAAGCACATATTTTTAAATATCAACCAAATGGACGTTCAAAGCCACTGAAGCCTACGCTGACAATTGCAGTTGCTTCTGATGGAAATCAAAAAGAAACTATACAGCAGATTCCTATTCTTATGGCGAAATTGATAGAAAATGAAAAATTATTATTAGCGTATGGTTCTTATTTAAACCTAATATTTGAAAAAATAACACCAGACTATTCCGATAAAATACAGTATTTAATACGCTCAGAAGTAAAAAAGACAAAAGAAAGAAAAGACGAGTCAGTTGCAAAAATGAAAAACGTCATTACGGAGAATGATGTTGAATATCTTGCTCCTGGTAATATATTAAATCTGTTTGTTTTGCAATTTCATTAGTGTTTGTTTCAGCTAATTAAATGTTATTGTTACTTTTCAGGAGCAGGAAATACAGCGACTAAAAGAAATAGGACCAGTTCAGCGGGTTCTCAATTACCTTTAAGAGATAGATTAGAAAATCTTAGTTTCAATGTTGAAATTAATTCCACTGGTAAGACTCCTTTGAAAGGAGGTAATATGATACATCTACTAATGCAAGGGTTAAACAGTAAGGATAGAACTATTCTAAATAATGTATTGTATATAAAAAATGAAAGAACAATTAAAAATACTATTGCCAGATTGCCTGTCCAAGCAATAACACCCTTATTGAAAGAATTATGTTCCATGTTACAAGGCAAAACTTATCCGTAAGATATATCTTTTTTGTAATTAATTATTTTGTTAGTTATTATATATTTTAGTTATTTAAAAAATGTTTTTTTTTAGGAGCAAAATAGCTACTATGTGGTTAAATATATTGGTAACAACACATGCAGCGCATCTTTTGTCACATCCAGATATCGGAGAATCACTTAGTCCTATCTTAAGCTTGATTGATGCTAAGTTAATGTTATTAACTGAAATATCTAAATTACGAGGACGTGTTTCACTTGTGACAGGACAAATATCTGGGGTCAAAGAAGAACAAGACAGTATGATGGATGATACTTTACTCGTCTATCAAGATGCAGGTAAGAATATATGATCTAACATCTTATATTTAAATTATTATATATTAAACTTCGAAAACGTACTTCATACTTTATGCTCATTTTTTAATTCAATTTTTATTTACATAGATTCATCCGATGAAGGTCCTGCCATAGAAGATGTTGATTTAGAAAGCGAATCAGATGAGAATTGGGAAGAAATGTCAGATCAAGAAGAACAAAACGAAAATGAGAGTAAAAGTATTATATTTAAAGAGGGAGAAGATGATATGAGCAGTTGAATTTTGTTTACCACTCTTGTACGATTGTTTGTTATAAATGCTAAAAGTACAATTTTAGTAAACATTTTCATATAAAATTTATTTCTAGAATGGAGTTCCTGAGAAGTGTAAATAGCAAATACATTAATCTATTGGATATAAAACCTTTAAGTAGATTGCATTTTCAATCCTTTAACATCTCCAGATTTAACTTTGAAATATTTAAAAGTCATCGTGCAATCTGCTGAGGGATTATGCCAAAGAATTATTCATAATATTTATGAGTAGATTTATTGTAAAGACTGATATAAAATGACAACCATATTTAATGTGGTTTTTAATCAGAAATAACTTATTCTTACTTTTTTTATATTACTATATATCTCTGTTAAATACATGGCAAGGATAAGGTGTATATAATAAAGAAATATTTATTCATCAATTCCGTTTTTCTTTAATTTTACGTTAACCTAAATTTTGTTAACGTATGGAAAATAGGACAAAAATGGCAATAGTTTTTGAACTTTAATTAACAAACTGGTTGCACGATTTCTATTTGTTATTTGAATATTAAAAAATATCTATATTCCTTTTTTATATTATATTAAATTCCCTGGTTATGCACTTAAAACGTAACTACATTTCAATTGAGGAGTTAGTTTTTAGGTTCGAATAAAACAAAATAATGAACAATTTTCAATAGCATTTTATTTACTACCGTTAAATATTATGTGGCATTCGGTATTGAAAGAATCATTTGTATTTGAATTAATAATGAATAAAATACAATATGGATAATATAACTACTATGAAAAGTTTTCATTATGTAATGACTAATTTTGCTAATCTTCTGATTACATTGAAACAAAAAATCGGCAAATTACGAACCACCATTCGCGAAGAAATAAAAAACTTTAAAAAAGACGATAATGAGAATCTACATATTGTAACCTTGAATACACAAACCCAATCTAATTTCGAATCTAAAATATATCATACGATACTCGATTTGAAAAAACAATTAAATATATTAGAAAATACTTTCAACGTGCGTAATCTTTTTATTTCGATTTTATATTCATAATATTTTAATTAATATTAATTTATTACATTCACGTAAAGTTATCAATAAAAATATCATATTTAATTGATGCTTAACTTTTTACGAAAATATGAATATTTTTATAAATAAATTATAATAATTATTTTCTTAGGACTCATGGCTCCGTATTTTTCTTTATGTCAGTAATTACGTGTGTACAATTCCTTTATCCAAAAAAAGATCACGAAGAAATAACACGAAATATTATTCAAATGCATAAAATAACTTTTCCCGATTATGATGGAAATTATATCCGAGATAATGAAAAATATTTTCGGAAAGGTAACATTGTTTTCGATTTTATGGAACTTTATGATTTATCCGAAAATTTGCGTTACAAGTTTTTTACACCTTTCAATGAAATAATATTTAACGATAAATATACCCTTCATTTTATTTGTAGAATATTCTGATTTACAAAATAAGATGATATTTTCTAAAACGTTTCAAAGACAAAAAAAACCGATAGAAGAAGAAAAAGAAGAAAAAGAGTATTGCTTGAACTAAAAACGACGAAAATGTACCATTCATATATTCTACAAGATTATTTTTCCATATCTTGTTTTTCGTATAATTAATAATCTTTTAGAATGATAAACGTGCAATAAATCAGCTATGAAGTGTCAGTTTAATCACTCATTATGATTTAAATGAGGGTTAATGAGGTGTAGATAGTTCCCACTCCATACATTTCTTCCCTCCTTTACATTTTATTTTCATATAATTATACGATTAATGATATAAAAAGAAGATTATGACACAATCTATTTTTTTTTCAAAAGATGTAAACAGGCATATGTACGTACGATTTGAAAAAAATAATCTAAGTTTTTTCGTATTTGTATAATATCAAAGTCAAAAATAGAGTATTGCATAATTATAAATTTATATTTTGGATTTTTCTAAACATATAATTTTGCGTTTTTGACAAAAATATTCTATTAGTTTCTAAACTCGAGACACGAAAAATTATCTCTAACTAAATAAAATGATTATAAACAAATTAATAATACAATTAATAATTAACAAATGTTTAATAATTATTAAACGAATTAATAATGCAATTTTTCATATATATAGGACTTTACTATATAAATATAATTTAGTGAAATTTATAAATAATTAATATGAAGTAGCAAAAAGAAATAAGATATTTATCTAAAGATTTCCGAAAATCTTCAAATCATAATAAATATTTATCAAATAAATTATATAAAATATTTTGTCTAACTATGATCCATCATTCTAAATAAGTAAACATCTTGTAATACCATAATAAAATACTTTTCAACTGAAAAACATGTATGATTTGTTTTCGTAGTGTTGCTTAGCCATAAAATGATTGATTCGACGACGAACATTTCAGGTCACAGGTTACAATGATTACGACGAAAAATCACCGGTATAAAAGCGAGGTCTCGTATTCTAATGAAGCATCGTTCTCCCTAACATAGTTGGGGTAAAGATCTTATTATAAGTTAAAACTCAAAGAGAATTTTAAATTATAGAAAGATGTTGAAGGAAGTGATCTTCCTAGTCTTGGCGGCATTATGCCTGTCAAATGCCGTCAGCATTAAAAGTCGCACTGCTGACATGGACTTCATCCACAAGCAAAAGAAGATCTACGAATTGCTGTTCTACGTGAAACAAAATGTTTTACTCGATGCCGAATTTTACAATGCTGGACGTGACTATGTTATCGAGGACAACGTGGATATGTACACAAACAAGGTGATAATCAATCATATTTCATTTTTTCTTGAACACCAAAAACACTAAGATCAATTGGATTTAGCAATCATTCTTCTATAGCATAAGGATTTCGAATCGATTTTATTTGACCGTCAGAAATTAAACAATACTTTATAGAATTATGTTAATAAAATCATTTTTTGATTTGCAGAGAATCGTCAAAGATTTCTTTTATTATTACAAAAACGGCGTGCTTAGCCGTGATGCTGTTTTTTCGCTATTCCAAGAAGAGCACCGTAACGAAGTGATCCTATTGTTTAAACTTTTCTACACCGCTAAAGATTTTCAGACCTTCTACAAAACTGCTTCTTGGGCACGTCTTCATTTGAATCCCGAAGTATTCTCGTATGCTTTCTATGTCGCCGTTTTCTATAGGCCTGACTGTAAATACATATATCCCATGCCACCATATGAAGCAAATCCACACTATTACTTCGATTCGAATGTCATCGAGGAAGCACACCGCATTAAAATGACGCACGGTAAAGGACATTGAATATTTTTCTTAAATTATTGTTCATCTAAAATATCTCTTTTATTACTTTATTCTTTATCCATTTATAGGTTTAACTCCTACTGGTTATGAGGGTCACACTGACACTTATATAATCTATAATAATTTAACTGAAAAGTCCTATTACGATGAAGATTATAAATTGGACTATTTCATGGAAGATTTTGGTTTGAATAGCTACTATTACTACTTCCGTCAGATTTTCCCATTCTGGATGAACAGCAAGGAATATAACATTCCTCAGGAATTCCGTGGTATTTTCTACTTGTATATCCATCAGCAATTGATTGCTCGTTACTACTTGGAACGTTTGTCAAATGGTTTGGGTGAGATCGGAGATTTTGACTCCCAAAAACCATACTATCCAGCATTTTATCCTTCCATAATATACAGTAATGGTGTTGTAATGCCTCAACGCAAGAGTTATTATAATATACGTTATTACAAATACTATTACCTAAAGGTTAGTGAAATACAATAGAAAAAGGAGTGTTAAAATAATAACGAATATAATTATTTTTATTTCAATTTTTTTATAGGACATTGATATTTTGGAACTTCGTTTTGCAAACGCCATCGATTCCGGACTAGTTTTAGACAACAGTGGCAAGTTTATTAACATTTACACTCCTGAAGGTTTGAACATTCTCGGTAATCTGATCGAAGGTAACTCCGATAGCTGTAACTCACGTTACTATGGAATATATGAAAAGTTGGTAAGAAATGTTTTTGGAAACGACTTCAATTATACGGAAAAAAAACAAATTCGTACCAAGCGCTATGCAACTATACAGTACTAATATGAGGGATCCTGCTTTCTATCGTCTCTTTAACAAAATCAGCAACTTTGTATACAGGTAAACATCAAATAAATGAATCCCAATCATGTTAGAATTAATAATTCAATATAATTTGTGTACCTTCAGATACAAAGAAAATTTACCAGCCTACTCTCAACAAGATGTCAGCTTCCCTGGTGTCAGTATCGATTCCGTCAACATAGACAAACTCTGGACCTACTTTGACTACTGTGATGCAACAATCAATAATGCTGTCTTCTTTAATAACTTCAAGGAAGGATCATCTCTGGTTATCAAAGCACGTCGTAATTGTCTCAATTACAAACCATTTACATATCATTTCAACATAAACTCCAACAAAGATACTAAGGCCATAGTTAA
Source organism: Mischocyttarus mexicanus (assembly GCA_023678845.1). Lineage (NCBI taxonomy): Eukaryota > Metazoa > Arthropoda > Insecta > Hymenoptera > Vespidae > Mischocyttarus > Mischocyttarus mexicanus. Next base: position 281,851 of record JACGTP010000009.1, read on the forward strand.
GATCTTCCTTGGACCTGCACTCGAGAACAATGGTGAAGATCTTAGTTACATCTATAAATACTATAAATACTTTGTAGAGCTGGATCAATTCGTTGTATCACGTAAGTAACAAAATTTGATATTTCAACAGACTTTTACGTTACAAACACAACTAACAATAATATAATAATTATTTCTCATTATTTCTTCCTTTTGCAGTTAAGCCAGGTGCGAACAATATTGACCGTAAGAGCAGTGAATCTGTTTACACGATGCCGGACATGACGTCTAGCGATTCGTTCTACAAGAAACTTGAGAAGGCTGCCAGTGGCAGCGAGCCATTTACCTATTACGAAAAACTCTATGCGTTCCCTGAACGTCTAACTCTTCCTAAGGGTACACCCGAAGGTATGAAATACAAGATGTTCTTCTATGTGACACCATACGACGAATCGAAGGTGACGAAAATCGAACTGCCAATATTCGGAAAATTGTACTACGATGGCAAACCATGCGGTTTCCCTCTTGACAGACCAATGTACAGCTGGAAATTTATTACTCCCAATATGTACTTCAAGGACGTTTATATCTACCACACAAAGAATGCCGAAAAGTTCTCTCATTATTAAGACTTAACTACAGTTAAATCTGTGGTTATGATTTCGTACTATGTAACTGTTAGTTTATAGACAAATTCTAAAAATAATTGTTAAATAAATTAAATATTCTTAAAAATTGTCATTTTTTATTCTGTACATTCCTGATATCTACTTAATAAGAAATTATCAAAAATATGATTGAGTTTTAGACTATATCTTTTAAAACAATAATGGTCTACAAGTTGAACGTGAAGTTGATTGATTTTTGATCGATCATAGCTGAATAGAAACGATTTCAACACGCGAACAAAATTTATTATTAGTTGAGATCTTTTCATAGAAATAAAGTATCGTAGCTCCTTTTTGAATGTATTAATAGATAGAGTGCGACTCATTTTAAAGAAAAATAGTCATTAATAATATTTAAACGTCTATTAACTATCTTATTGCTAGATATTAGAATTGTAACGTTTTTAATAAACATGGATTTTCAATTTATCAAAATTGATTCTATAATATTATTATTACCTCCTACAAATTTTTATTTTAACAAAGAAAATAAAATTTATTTAATAAAAATAAAATGTATTTAATGAAAATTTAATTTTACTATATAAAAAATATATTTGTGTTATAAACTCAATAAATACATTTACGTAAATGATGATGTAGCGTGACGTTATACTGACATCATATTTACGTAAATGTATTTATTGGAAAAATAATATGTCTATAAGAGAAACTATAAAAAAACAAATAACAAAGATATGAATAAATATAAAGTGAATTATGTTATTAATGTACTTATGTAATATACTTATAAACGCGTCAAAATAGCATATCAAATTAATTAATTATTAATTATTATTTATTAATTATTTATTTATGCTATTAAATGTAATCAATACATCATCATATCAGATACTTCATTTAGAGTACAGGAAGCTCTTCTACAACACGATATCTTATAACACGGTTTCGTTCTAACACGATAAGAAAATTGCAAAAACCTTTGTACAGCACTGTATTTCTACAGCCGCGGTGAGGCATGCCGTCTTAAAGATACAGTGTAAGCCCCCTTTTTGTATTGATTCTAGGTCTCATACAACATGACTTCACACAACACGGAATTTTCTAGGAACTTGTCTACCGTATTAGAGGAGGGTTACTTGTATTTTAAAAACATTTTTCTGACTATATATTTAATAATAGTAGATTTATAGTAGAAGCATAATTCTTCTATATTTTTAACAATTAAACGAATATTTTTATTAAATTTGTTTTTTACTTTTAATATAAATATAATATTCCCTCTTAACATAAAAATCGATAAGATCAATTTGGATTTTAGTGCACTTTTTGAAGTATTTCACAAGAAATAAAAACGAACCAACAAGATAATCCGTGTATCAGAAGGTCTCGGTTATATTTTAGGTCAAAGGGTAATTAAGATTATGCTTCTTCTTACCTCAACATATTCCTATTTTTTCTTTCTTCATTTATAATCCATAAAAAAATTGTTTGTATAAAAATTTATTTTGTATAACCATTGCCTATTATCTTTTAATAAATACCATCTCATCATATTGGCCTTAAGCCAAAGTCAGGGGGTTGTCACCAGGTCAAAATTGATATTAAGCATAATTTGGGGTATATAAGAGACAATTAGCAACAGTGCATTACGTTTCATCTTCGACAAGGAATTACGAACGGATCGTACTTACGGCTTTGGAAAAGGACTTCAAATAGGGTAAGAGGGAAAGGTGATAATAAAATGAAGGTGGCATTATTATTCTTGGGAGCGTTTTGCTTAGCAAGCGCTTACCAAGTCCGTACCGCCGACAAAGCGTACCTAATTAAACAAAAGAGTATCTACGAACTATTTTGGCACGTCGATCAACCAACTAATTATCACCCGGAACTCTACCAAACAGCTCGTTCTTATAGTATTCAGGATCACATTGATTCCTACACAAACAAGGTAATTCGATCTTTGAAATATTTAGTAATGAGATTTTATTGCTATGCTTAAAAATATTTGGAAAAAAAAAAAAAGAAAATTTCCTTTGCTGTCTGTTGACATCTTAAACTGTTTTTGTGTTTTTTAAAGACTGTAGTAGAAGAATTTCTTCAACGTTGGAATTATGGAATGCTACCACGAGGAAGAATCTTTTCCATCATGTATCCTCAACTTCAGGAGGAAGCTATCTGTTTCTTTAACCTCTTATATACTGCTAAAGACTTTGAAACCTTCTATAACACTGCAGTATGGGGACGATTCAATATGAACGAGCAAATGTACATTTACGCTCTTAGCGTTGCTGTTCTCCATCGTAGCGACACCAAATACATGCGTATTCCACCTTTGTACGAAGTTGCGCCACACTTTTTCTACAACTCAGATGTCTTACACAAAGTATACCATCTTGGAGTAGGTGATACAAATGTAAAGAAAACTGTAGGTGGTACAGATTATTACTTGATTCCCACTAACTACACTGGTTGGTATCTTCAAAGAAATAATGTACCAGAACAAAAGCTGAGCTATTTCACCGAAGATGTTGGTCTTGGACAATACTATTTCATGATTAATCACGATTTCCCTTACTGGATGAACAGTGCTCAATACAAATTACCTACTAACGTTCGAGGTGAAATGTACTTACATGGACACAAGCAATTACTAGGCCGTTACTATTTGGAAAAATTGTCAAATGACATGGGCGAAATTGAATATGTTGATTTCTACAAACCAATTACTACTGGATACTACCCAACAATGCACTATAGCAATGGAGTGCCATATCCTGAGCGTGAAACCGATGCTGTGGTACCACTTAGCAAGTATGAATATGTAAAGGTTCGTGAGAATATTATTACTGCATAGAGTATCAAATTTACCTAGAATTATTTTTGCTGAAATAATAAACTTATAAATTTCTAGGAAGCTGAACACTGTGAAACCCGCATTTCTTATGCCATTGATTCTGGCTATTTCAAAGATGTTACTGGTAAACTTGTAAATGTATATACTCAGGAAGGTCTTAATATTCTCGGTAACATCATCCAAGGAAACGCTGATACAATAAATCCAAAATTATACGGACAATACGACATTCTTATGAGAAAAATTTTTGGATTCAGTTTGAAACCAGCATCCAAATACCAAATTTCTCCTAGTGCATTAGAAATCTACAGTTCAAGTACACGAGATCCTGTCTTCTACAGCACGTACAAGAATATCGTCAATTACTACTTAAAGTTCGTATTTAAATAATACGTTACGATAAATAATAATTTTATATGTAACATGATATTAATGAGAATTGTTTGGTTTAGTTACAAGAAGAACATGCCTTGTTATACACATGAAGAACTTGCTTTCTCTGGTGTCAAAATCGAATCCGTTGCTGTAGACAAATTGATGACGTTCTTTGATCAATACGAATCTTTGCTCAGCAATGTTGCTTCAGTAAAAAATCACAAAGAAGCTCAATCTATGTTGATCAAGGCACGCCAATATCGTCTGAATCATAAGCCTTTCACTTATCATATTACTGTTGTAAACAGTGACACTAAAGTAAAAGGTGTAGTACGTATATTCCTTGGACCTAAATATGATGTACATGGTACAGAATTAGACATCAGCGAAAATTACATGAACTTTATCCAATTGGACCAATGGGTGGTCGACCGTAAGTATATTGCTCTTATCTTTAATTTTTAATTTAATTTCTTAAAATAACAAAATATTAATACCATTTCTATTTGAAATTATAGTTAAAGTTGGCACCAATAAGATTGAACGTCACAGTCATGAATCGTCCTATGTTGTCCCTGATGAAGTTTCCAGTGAAGTTCTTTACAAGAAAATATTGAAGGGCATTGATGGTTCGGAAACTTATACCTACACCACGAAACCTTACGGATTCCCAGATCGCCTAATGCTTCCTAAGGGCAAGAAAGAAGGCATGCCATTCAAACTCTTTGTACATATCGCACCTTACGATGAAACCAAATCCTACCAAATTGAATCACCAGTCTGGGGTACTTATGGCATGGATGGACGTCCGATGGGTTACCCACTGGATAAACCAGTTCATGCATACAACTTTACTTTACCTAATCTTTACTTCAAGGATGTCGTTATCTTCCATAAGCAACTTGAAGAATTGAATGTTACCGTTTAAAATATTCTTCAACTTGTTTGAATGTTTTATAAAAAATTCATAAAAGAGAATCAAAGAAAAAGACTGCAGAGTTCATTGCTAAAAGTATATAAAATATTTATCTTCGTTAATTCCTTATATAGAACATCAAAATGGTTTAAATAAAATTTTTGACTTGTAATTAACATCTAAAAGTCCGACAAATGTTTTTTTTTTCACCTATACTAATCCTATTAAATAATAGATCAGAAGATGATTTAAGCATATATAGTTCATTAGTAGATTGAGAAAAAACCGAATCCATAAAAGCTGTGAAGTCATAATTAGCAAGAAATTCATGCAAATGATTAAGCATAATTCAAGCTTTTATCAGAACTCGAAAAACGAATATGCGATAATCGTAGTAGATACGTTATTATTCCGTGCAATCGTATTAGATTTTTTTATTATTGAGAATAAAAATATGCTGATAATATTATAGCAAACTTAGTTAATTAGACATTTTAATAATTTATTTTTCAAGCCCAGATGTTCCATTAGTTTATCTCTTGTTTTGTCCCCTTTATTGATTCTTCCATTACAAATCATATTATATAAGATAACTGTACTTGCATAATAGCCAATAATAACTTGATGATGATTTCGAATTAATCTGTTTTACAAAATATTGAGCGATATATATGATTATTAACACTTTGTTTAAAATCAACTTTTTGAAATTCTAAAAGCACGAAAAGAAAATTCTCGATTAAAGGCAACTTTTGGATCAAAATTTGTTATGTTTCAGTGCATAGATCGTGAGTGACGTAGCTTCAGTCTACATTTGATAACGAGGACAATATTATAGGTACAGCAATTTTTTTTTAGGTGATCGATAGTGTTTATCGAGTATTTTTAACGTACAGAATATTATTAAAAAGTGACTTAAATTTTATATAGAAAATAATTATCAAAGTCTTGATAATGACTGAGCGAAAAAGAGGCGACCTCGGCCGAACGCGGTGGTGGAAGTAAAACTAGATTGCGCAACTTCAAAATGAAAAAAACATTCAAAAAATTCGATATCTCGACTTCTATACTGTTTAGAACGATAATTCTTTTTAAATTTAATTTATTATAAATTTTTGTTTGTAATTAACAATTAAAAACGTTTTCAGAACTTTTCTTTCTTACGCTCTCGCCATTTGCAGGAAAAATATTGCAATTTAGCATATCGTAATTTTTTCACTTTATAGAAAATTTCATAAGGAAAAAATTATTTTCAGCAAATTTTGTTACCTTAAATTATTAATTTCCGCGATATAAGCCAAGTTTCTACGGGAAAACATGATTTGTTAGCGAATTATTTCACATTTTGATTTTTAATTGAAAAAGTAGACTCTTGCTAGCTGGTAATAGTACATCATTTATTGTTGAACACATTTTCGACCTCTCAAATTTTTTTTATGGATTATTAAGCAACATCCACTTTGAACCCAAAATCCGGCTAATTCTCCTGGACTACTAGTGACCGATCACACAATATGTGTGTGATGCTATCGTCGACTGTTATTGACAATTAAAACACTTTCATATTGATAACATAATACATATAATTGCTTTGTTATATTTCATACCTTTGTCTTTAATTTCAGGTAATTATTATTTTTATCCCTTTTTTAATATATTTTAGATTTATAAAATTAATTTATTAATTTATTTTAAATTAATATATTTTCTTTAAAAATATTGCCGGCCCTTGGGGAAGTTTTTCTGCTCAACCGTACGGCTATTAAAGTGTTAACATGTTTTTCAACTTGTAAAAATAAATTTTTAAAGAGAATTTTTTTTTTTTTACATGGGAAATTTTGAAAAAAATAAATTTCAAGATTAAACTTATGTCATAAGTCAACTGGATATCATTTTAGCGATAATATATTTACGCGTTCGAGTTAATCCCAGATTGACTCCATTATCTTAATAACCATCAATTTAATTATACATATCATTAATAATATAATATAATAAAATAAAACATATAATGTTTTTATATGTATTGGATATATATCTTTATTTAATGAAATAAATTAAATGCAGATTACAAATATGTTAATAATTTTTCTTTATTATTTACCATTGAGGTTTGCTACTTTTATAGATTTTGTTTCTATAAGTATTCCGCTTCTGGATAATTATGAAATTGTTTATAAACAACTAACTGAACTTAAAAGTTCATTCGCACTTATTTTGCTTTGTTTTATTTGTACATGACTCTAAGAGTCAATTTTTTCTTTTAATTTAATAATACTAGGTGTAAAGGATATGATTTTTTTAAATAAATATTTTTTCTTAATTTTCATTTAAAAAATAAAATAAGAAAAGCAAAATAGTATTAGCTTAATATATAATTCGCGATAGCATGAAAAAAAAAAAGGTATAAATAATTTACCCATTAACAAATCTCAACTGGAGTAATCACTGGTAAACATGATCGTTAATATGCTGTATCATTTTTGTGCGTTTTTCTTTGCAAAATATACGAGTCACCCTTATGACCTGAGTGATGATTAAGAAGTAATGATACTATAAATATGGATGGATTCTGCTTTCGTGCATAGAATTGGTGAAGGAAAGACAGCTGGTAACTCTGACAGTCTGTTAAACTAATTCAATCATGTACAGGAACTTGGTAGTTCTGGCCATCCTGGCCTTCTGCCTTGTCTCTGCTGAATATTACACCGTTAAAACAGCTGACAAAGAGTTTTTATTAAAACAAAAGAAAGTACTCAATCTCTTGTATCACGTTTCTCAACCAGAGATCGTCAATCCTGATTTATTCACCGAAGGTCAACAATACAGTATTGAAGCCAACATCGATTCCTACACCAATCAAGTACGTAAATAATTCTAAAAATAAGATCATATTTGAACTATATTTTGTATATTTTTTTATTTGAACTATATTATGAAATTCAAATAATTATGATAGATATACTATAAAGTTTTGAATCTAACATATTATAAATATAATGCTAAACAATAAATAACAAATTTATTATTTTACAATTATGTGAAATTATAATATTAATTACATATAATAATGAGTATAATTATGAAATATTTTCAGAATGCTGTGAAACAATTCCTGCAGCTATACAAGCATGGAATGTTACCACGTGGCAGTGTTTTCTCAATCTATTATCCTGAACTTCTAAGAGAATCAGTAGCTTTGTTCCGTTTGTTCTATTATGCCAAAGATTTTGATGTTTTCTACAAAACAGCATTATGGGCTCGTATTTATGTAAATGAGGGTCAATTCACTTATGCTCTTTACAATGCTGTCTTTCACCGTCCAGATACTGTTTATATTCAACTTCCATCTCTTTACGAGGTTTATCCACATGCATTTTTCAATGCGGAAGTTCTTCAGAAGGCAAAACACGCAAAGATTTTTGGCAAACAATTAAGTAAGAAAAATAAATATTGTCATTTAGAATTTTGTAAAAAAATAAAAATTAAATTGTTGATAATTTTTGTAAAGTGTAGAAGATTGAAAATAGTTGTCAAGTGTTCAATAAGTGATTAACTACAATACAATTTTTAATAATTAGTTATATATTGCACAAATTTAAATAAGCTTATTATTATCTACATAATAATAAATTTCAAATTTGATTAAATTTTTACACAAAGTTTTCAGATAAAATTCATAATTTATTGTCAATAAAGAATATATTTTTTTAAATATTTCAGATTCGCAAAAGTTAATTGGATATGAGGAATACGTTATCCCAGCAAACTATTCTGGCTGGTATATAAACCACGAATATAATCAAGAGAACAAAATAAATTACTTCATCGAAGATATTGGCTTGAATTTATATTACTTCTACTTCAGACAACAATATCCATTCTGGCTGAAAAGCGAAGAATATAAATTCCCAGAATATCGCGGTGAAGAATACTTGTATGGACACAAGCAACTTATGACACGTTACCACTTGGAACGTTTATCGAATGGTCTTGATAGGGTAGAAGATTTCGACTGGTCTAAAGAGTTCCCTCCTGGATATTATCCAACCCTGACTTATCCCAATGGGCTGCCATACGTACAACGTCCAAGCTGGAGTACATTCCCACATAACAAATACAAATATATCAAGGTATCTATCATTCAGTTTAAACAAAATAAACTATTTTCAAGTAATTGTATTTTTACAATAGATTAAAATTTAAATCTGTCATTTTTCTATTTTTTTTTAGGATATATACCAAATAGAATCGCGTATCATTGAAGCCATCGATTCTGGTTTCGTCATGGATAAGAATGCTAAATTGATAAATATTTATAGTCCAAATGGTATTAATATTCTTGGAAATATAATTGAAGGTAATGCGGATTCGTATAATTACGATTTCTACGGAAGCTTAGACTATTATGCTAGAAAGATTCTTGGATATAACATGGAACCTACAACAACTTACCAAGTCATGCCGAGCGCTCTTGAAAGTTTTACTACATCTTTAAGAGATCCAGCTTTTTATTATCTCTACAAGAGGATCATCTATTATTACTTTAGGTATTGTTAAATATGTTACATCACATTATAACACATCGCATTATAACATATCACATTCGTTATTTATGTTAAAAAAAATAATTCTAATTGGCTTCGATAGATACAAAGTACGTGAAGAGCCTTATACCAAGGATATGGTTGTTTTCCCAAGTCTCAAGGTTGAATCCCTTACTGTAGACAAATTGACAACTTACTTCGATCTATTTGATACATTCCTTAACAATGCTTTGGTGGTTGAGAACCAAAAAGAAGCTGAGAGCTACCTTGTCAAAGCAAGACAGTATCGTCTTAATCATAAACCATTCAATTTCCACATAACCATTAATTCCGATAAAAGTACCAAAGCAAGTATTCGTATTTTCCTCGGACCTAAATATGATGCAGATCATAGATTATATAAATTTGAAGAGAGCTTTAGATACTTCTATGAGATTGACAACTGGATGGTCGATCGTAAGTATCATAATTTATACTAATTTTACTTTATTTTTACTAATTGCAATGATTATTTCTACAGTAACTACCGGTGTAAACAAAATCAACCGAAGCAGCAACGACTGTTACTTCTTATCTCCTGATCCAGAACATGGTGAAGCTTTCTACGAGAAGGTTATACGGTCTTTGAATGGTTCTGAAACCTTTAAATACAATGAAAGACTTTATGGGTTCCCACAAAGGTTGCTTCTTCCTAAAGGAAGACCAGAAGGTTTTCCATTACGTATATTTGTCTATGTCAGCCCAGTAGTCGGTGAACCTAAAGTTTACTCGTCTCGAATCTTTGGTGAATATAAATTTGATGATAAACCTATTGGATTCCCCTTGGATAAACCAACTGCTGATTTCTACTATGATGGATCTAACATGTTACTAAAAGATGTTTTCGTTTTCCACAATGACGAAACTGAACAGCTTTAACGACATAAAATTATTTGATTTATATTTATGTAATTCATTAACACAATGTTAATTTTTATTAGTGCATCTAATATATATATGTAATATATAATTTCATTTTTCACACTAAATAAAATTTTATTTTATGAAACTGAAAATAAAATTTGTTTAAATTTATACACCTTATTATTAAAACAATTTTTAACACATATGTCAATGTTAACTTCTCCTAGATTAAATGAATGTATAATATTGAAAGAAAATTATTATTTACATACCGAAATCATGGAACAACGAATTTATGATCCGAACTCGTTAAAATTCCACAATAAACTAAATAATTAAATCCTTGTCAAGGTAAATCAAAATAATTGTTGTTCATAAATGATGTGTTGTGTGTGTGTGTGTGTGTGTGTTGTGTGCTGAACGCTTTTCAGTTTATATATACAAGGACAAATGGTTGTGTATGTTTATTCATAACTATTTCAGTTATGAATATTCTATTTGTTATTTCATTATAGATTATACATACTTTCAATCAATTCATTTATCTTGAAAATATATTAATTAAAGATGGCCATAGAGCTTATCCTTTTTCCTTTTGCATCTTAAAACACATGTAAAGAAGTTACTAGTATAGATAAAGTTTTTGTAAATTGTTTTCTACAATAGTAATCTTCTAGGAGCTTTTAGTGTATCACTCTTTAAAGTAACACGCAAGCATTCTACATTAGGAAAGAAAGTAAAGTGCTTACAGCGACGTGCACAAGTACTTAAGGGAGCTTTCAAGTATTCCATTGTATAGCGCGGAATTCAAATTCATTTACAGATAGTTCATAAAATAAGGAAACAAGTTTTTTCTTATTCTAATATTTAGTCTAAACTAAATTGAACTTAACATCGAGTAATTATAATATCAAATTTAGTTTCTGACATTTAAGATAAAATCTGTTTATTAATTTTATTAAAATGAATCTCTGAATAAGCTCAAGCAATACTTAACGTGTAAGGAAACATGCAACAATAAAGTGAATCACTGCGCCATCTTACATTGTAAGTACAAATTTCAAGTAACTTATAAATTCTCCCTACTTGAAATTATAAACATACATACAATACAAATTGCAGTATGTTTTAAAAATGGCGTCATCCATGTTGGCTGGCGCCACTGTTCGAGCAGTTAAAGGACGAAAAATTCTTTCTACGCGAGCTGCATTGACATTAGTAAGTATTTAATTAATTAAACATTTATTTTTGTGTTTCTAAATAAAATATATGCAATTATATTATAAACATATTTTCATTTATACATGAATATAGATAATCTAACCTATAACTTTATTACCTTAGTATTATCATAAAAATAATAAAAACAAATATGATTTTGCAAAAATCATTCTTAATTTTTGTAATAATAACTTATGATTGCTTAAAAGTTGTATTATCGTGTGATAATACAATATATGTCAGAATAACAATAATGCCTATTTTAAGTAACAAGTTTTAATATGTAGGATAATAACATCTATATATTTTCTTATTTTAGACACCTAATGCTGTTAAAAAGATTAAAGAAATTTTGGATAATAAATCAGAATATGTAAGTACATGTTTAGTATCTTTTATGTTTGTCATAGTTCTTACATAACATATTACATTAGAGTGTATTATAGTAATAAAATACGTATAAACTTACAATATAATAAAATATATATATCTAAATATTTTACATTTTGACATATAGAATATTAATATTGTAATTATTTTCAATTGTTAGTAGTTATTCCATTCTTAATCTTCTGCGGTTCTTTTCATGCTTAAATATTTATAGATTGGTCTTAAAGTCGGTGTAAAGCAACGGGGTTGTAATGGACTGAGTTATACATTAGATTATGCAAAAGAAAAAAGCAAGCTAGATGAAGAGGTGGTACAAGATGGTGTTCGTATAATAATAGATAAGAAAGCTCAACTATCGCTTCTTGGAACAGAGATGGATTATACTGAAAACAAACTAAGTTCTGAATTTGTGTTTAACAATCCAAATATCAAAGGGACATGTGGATGTGGTGAAAGCTTTTCAGTATAGTCAATATTAGTGTTTTATAATAGTCATTTTAAATTGTATATTTAATAGTAAATTGAAGCTCACGAAGTAATTCAATTCAATTAGATTTAATTTTGGAGAAATATAATCATTAGGGTATATGCACTGAATTAAAAATTTTTAATTTGTACCCTTATTATTGTTTAACTGATGAAGATTATATTATTTGATTTTAATTGTGAAGTAACTTATATTATTTTATGTTTAAATAAATCTGGTATTGTCTATTTGTAAGGCTTTTCTTTAATTTAGAATTTTTGATGTTACTTCACATATACATGCTTAAAAGACTTCCACTTATCATAGTATAACAAATTTTAGGTTATGTGTCCTTATGTATATATGTAAAACAAACCCTTTTTATTCATTTAAGTAAAATTAATTAATATAAAATAATGTAAATATATAGAGATAAATAGATAAATCTTCTGTAGAAATAAATATATACTTAAAATTATTATAATATAGTATTACTCTACCTTGTATGAATCCCAAGTTGTATAAAATCTTACAGTATTTTTACTTCATACTTACATATACCCAATTCTTTTTTTGAATTTGTACTTACACTTAAGTTGTATTTTTAAATACATGTATTTATTTCTGTAATTGCTATTACTTTAATAATCCCATAATTCGTGATCATGTTTCATAATAAATACTAATTTTAATTGATATATATCTATTCATTACTATTGATTTATAAGTATGTATATAGAATACACGTTACTATGGTAATTCATACTAAATCTATTTGATCATCACAAGATATTAGATACGTATTTAGTACTTTGAAGTTTTTAGTAGAGTTAGTGGTCTTTTATTTTGATTTAGTTAGCCTACTAAATATATTACAATGTGTGAGGCACAAGTACAGAACCTATCATCTTTTAAATATGATTCATCTACACTTAATTCAGTAGAGAATTCAAACAAGCCATTCAAATCATTTTGGTTAAGGAAAGCCTCTGTACAGGTTCCAAATGTTATAGATCCGGATGACGCATTGATGAAAAGATTTCAAAGTGCACTAAAGGAACATCTTATTCGCTTAAATAATAAGCTTTCAGAAGAAATACTTGATCTTGTAAGAAGAATATTAATGTGCAGTATGTTTTACTTGCCCTCATAAAATTGCAAATGCTTCAGTTATTTTTTATCTTCATTCCCAAACTTGGTTGTTAATTCATTTTATTTTCCTCTTTCCTGATTTAGTACTTGCTAACTTGCCAACAGTTCTTTTTAAAAAAATTATTTCTGTTTTTGATTAATTAATAGTAGTCTGGTAAGAATAATAATATTTCAGGAAGCAGCTGTAAAATCTACTAAAAAAAAACATGAAGAAGAAAGTTTACAACTTTATTATGCACAACAAGAAATTATGCAACAAGAAAATACTATTGAAGAATACAAAAATACGTTGATGAAACTTACATCTTTAAGAGAAGAAAAAAATCAGAAAGTTAATGAAATCAAAGAGTTGCATAAAAAAGCACAGGAGAAGATGCAGGAGGAAAAAGAAAAAGAAGATAAACTGTTACGTGATATACAAAAAATGACCGCCTTACAAAATCAATTTGCAAATTGGGAAGAAGAAATAAAACAATGTTTAATAATTTCAAAAAAAACATGCCAAAAAGATGCAATTCTTCAGCAAGAATTAATTAACGAGAAACAAAGAAAAGATTGCATTTTATTTAAGCTTCGAGAAGAAGTCTGGAAATTGGAAGAAGAAATAACTGATTTTAATGAACAAGTACAACTAAAACTTAAAGAAAAAGTAGCAACAAGTCAATTGGTTGCAGATGCAAATGCAGATTTAGAAGCTTTGCATAGAGAACATACAAATTTAAGTAATGCGTGGAATGGAGTTGTGTTAAATATTAGTAAACGCGATAAAATATATGATCAATTAATAGAAGAACGAAAGTAAGTTAATAAAATAATACAGGCTCTTTGTTAATAAATTATAAGTAAATTTATTAATATAATATTCTTTTTATTCGTAAATTATGTAGAAAAATGCATGATTCCTTCAATGCATTGCAAACAGAAATAGAAAAACTAAAGAAAGAAACGCTTAAAGAATCAGAAAATAATGAAAATTTAACATCACTGCAATCGAGAGTAGAAGATGATTTAATAGTTATCTCAAAAATGGTTACAACTGGAAATGAAAGAATCAATAATCTTGAATCTGAATTGATTAGAATTACTAAGTTTGGGGAGCAAACTCTGAATGAATATAATTTTGCGAATGTCGTACGTAATTCGTATTTTCAGTGTATGAAATATCATTGCTTTTAATAATAACTTTAGGTTTTTCTTTAGGAATATCAAAATTATTTAAATAAAGAGGAGCAAATTGACAAAGAATTAGCTAAATTAATGAATTGGAAAATGGAACAAGAGAGTCTAATTTTTGAAAAATTAAAAGAAAAAGTTACACATGACAAAGCAGCACGTTATCTGAATAAACTCTTAATGAATACGAAGAAGATAATACAGGAACAGGAACTTTTGGTTGTTCAAGTTGAAAATTCGTATGGAAAAAATTTATTAGAAATGGCGAGATTAAATACTTCAATAGAAAATGAAAAAATGGAAAATCATGAACTTTCGCAAAAAAATAATGAAACGGAAAAAGATATAAATGAATTGCAAAAAGAAATAAAGAAATGCGATGCCACAATAGAAAGAAAACAAATGAAAGTTATTACTTTAAATAAAATGATCGATCAGGTATGTTTTCTTAATCTTTGGATGTTGCTCCAAACCGAGTGCAAAAAAATTTAAAAGAAAAAAAATTTTAAACATCTACAATGTTAGTCACTTTTTATATAAAAATTTTAAAATTTAAATTTAAAAATGTAATTAGGCTTATCAAAAATTTCAGATACAACAAACAATTATTTTGTAATAATTTTTAATAGAATTTAATCCACATAAACATATACATACTTATTAATTATCTAAATATAAAGAAATTAAAATTAAAAATCAATCATTAGAAATAAAAAACAACTGTTCAAAAGTAGGTCATTGGTAAGAAAAATAGGTCAACGATACAAAAGTAGGTCAGCTGTACAAAAACATAGTAATATTCCCATATGGTTTATATCTCCCTGTGGATTCTAGGAAATTCGTTATATATGAAATACACATAGAAAAACATTCCTTAACTACCGGCTTAGTTGAGCGTTCAATTTTACGTTCGTTTCTCTCTGTCACTTCTCGGCCGGTGTCGACAACCCGCACGTTGTTATTTCGCCGTTAGATCTGTTATTGACATTTGTAAATGTTCGGTACCTGACGATTATATTTGTAACTACTTTTTATAATAATCGTTAGTTTTTTTCGAGCGTCGGAAGATGTAATAACGAAATTATTTAAATATGTGATTTATTTCGCGTCGCGTGTGTGCATGTTTTCTTCTTATGCAAGTGATATGCATATGTGAGCGAGTTGTGTAGTGCATATATGGATACAATGCAATTTGAAATGAAATTATATTTAAAATCTTTTCAGTTCTATGGATGCAACAGTTGGATGCAAAAGTTATACATGTAAATTATGAACGCGTACATACAGTGTCTGATTAAAATATTGTACAACGTTACGATTACCCATTAAATTATTTAATGAAAATTATTCATAAAATAAGTTTAACATTAAACATTCCACGTGCGATCAAATGTAAAGAAAAAAAAACAAATTCTGGTCAACTTACATTAGATGAACTTTGTCCTTGTATCCAATACTGCATATCCATATCCATATCCATAACTGCACTAAATCCATATATGCACTACACACACTCACTCACATATGAATATCACTTGCATAGGAAGAATACACGCACACGCGACGCGAAATAAATTACATACTTGTCAAATATTGTTGTTATTCCTTCCGACGCTCGAAGAAGACTAACGATTATTACGAAAAGTAGTTACGAATATAATCGACAAGTACCGAACATACACGAAGGTCAATAATAAATCTAACGACGAAATGACAACGTTCGATTGTCGACACCGGCCGAGAAGTAACGAAGAGTGGCGAACGTAAACAAAACATTCCTTAACTACCGGCTTAGTTGAGCGTTCAATTTTACGTTCGTTTCTCTCCGTCACTTCTCGGCCGGTGTCGACAACCCGCACGTTGTCACTTTGTCGTTAGATCTGTTATTGACCTTCGTGTATGTTCGGTACTTTTCGAATGTATTCGTAACTACTTTTCATAATAATCGTTAGTCTTCTTCGAGCGTCGGAAGGTGTAATAACGATATTATTTAAGTATGTGATTTATTTCGCGTCGCGTGTGCGTGTTTTCTTCCTATGCAAGTGAGGTACATATGTGAGTGGGTGTGTATAGTGCATATATGGATACCTGCAGTTAGGGATATGGATATGCAGCATTGGATATAAGGACAAAGTTCATCTAATGTAAGTTGACCAGAATTTTCATTTTTTGTTTGCACACGATTTTTAGTGAGTGCATTATGCACCTCTTAATGTAGGCGTTATAAATTTTTTTGCATTCGGTTTGAAGCAACATCCATTTTGAGCCCAAAATCAAGTTAATTTGACTTGACTATAACTCTTGTACCGTTGTTGAAGCTTATGGATACTTTAAACATTTGCTCATAGTATATTATTGACATTTATGATATATACATATGGTTGATCATCAAATGTATTTGCAAAATGTGCATAGGTGACTAAAACTTTATTGTCAATGTGTGTGTATTCTTATGTATACAAATTTATTACAGCAAAAGGATTAAAACAATTTTATATAATTATATTACATGAAGATTGAATAATATTTTTTACTGTAGATTCTAGAAAGTAAAGGTGGTGAAGAAATCAGTCCGCAAGATTTAAAAATACTCACTTTAGAAAAGAATATCCAAGAGACTGAACAGAACAATCAAAGAGCACAACAATTCTGGCTACGCCAGCAAGGATACATGGTTACATTGAGTCAGCAAAGAGATGAGCAACTTCAGCAGCTTAATCTTCTTAACAAGGAAGTTACGATAATGAAGCAAAAAAATGTGAAGATACAATATCAGTTAGAAAAATTTGAGAAGGAAGATGCAAACATGAATAAGACAGTTAATTTGTTGCATCAGAAACTATTGCAATTAAATGCAAATCTTGTTGTTCAAAAGGAGCTTAGGGAAGAATTAGAAGATAAAAATTGTATTAAGAAGAATGAATATTTGACGTCATTGGAAAACGCAGAATTTGATCTCATAAAATTACAAAGAGATTTACAAGTATTAATAAATGAGAAAGCAAATTTAAATGAAGAATTAAGTACAGCACAGAGAGAAAGCTTATCTTGGGAGAAAAAAGTAATTTGTAGAAGTATTATATACTTCAGTAAAGCTACAAATTTTTCTTGATTTTTCTTGATATCTTCTTTCCCTTCAGGTTCAGATAATGCAAGAAACAAGTAAAGAAATAAAAAGTGAACGCAGTAGTGGTGGTGATATAGCAGTAATGAAGAGTGAAATTCATAGAATGGAAATGCGTCTTTCACACTTGAAAAGAGCACAAGAAAAGTTAATTAACGATATGGAGTTTTGTGTAGGAAGACGAGATGTTATTTTGAATAAAGTTATGGGCAAGTTGAAGAAAAATCCTAAGGAACAACAAAATCAAAAAATAGTGTTTACCAAACGTATTAAAGATCAAAAATTAAAAATTAAACAAATTTTAAAGGTGCTTTTCTATTAGATTAAAGCTATATCTTGGTAATTAATTTTTATTCCTTCTTATTATTGCCTTTAGGAAATGAAACAAATAGAATCTAACATATTACAAATGGAAGAAAAAATGAAAGAAATGGTAAAAGAATTAGATGAAAAAAGACAATCATTAAAAGTGATTGAAGATTCTATTCCTGATATAGATCAAGAAATTATGAAGATGGATATGCTTAAAAGTTATGTAAGTTAAATCAGAAATGTGCAAATTTTGTCTGTTAGTGTCAGCTTCTTCTTTTGCTTTGATACTATCGTTAATGCACCTGGCCATAAAAAAAAGGGTTTACAAATTAATT
The DNA here is from genome assembly GCA_023678845.1 of Mischocyttarus mexicanus. Lineage (NCBI taxonomy): Eukaryota > Metazoa > Arthropoda > Insecta > Hymenoptera > Vespidae > Mischocyttarus > Mischocyttarus mexicanus. Next base: position 300,230 of record JACGTP010000009.1, read on the forward strand.
TTTCATCGTTTCCTAAACATAATTCGTAATTATTTTCAGAAATTGAAATCATTAGTGTTTAAGCAACGTAAAGTAAAATTGCTTCAAGACGTTAAATCCGGCTGTTATAAAATGCTGTTTAAGAATGAAGCGTTACTGAACGATGAGTTACAAAACGAACGAATTCTTCATAGCTATTTAGTACACGTGATGGAGCAAACGAAACAGGATTTTCCACTTTTGAAAAATAGTATACATAAAATAATATTGACGTTACAATTATTGTAATAAAATAAATTTCATACGATATGAATGCAATAACTCAAATTCCACATCAAGCTTTTGTCAATCTTTGTTAAAACTCGTTCAATAAAATTCATTAAAAAAGAAAAAAAATATTGTTACCTTCAATTCGTAAGATATATTATTTTTTCATCGTAGTAAAAGCTGAAAAAGAGGGATGATAGGAGGGATGCGGTAATAATAAATCATATTCGCCATAAATTTTTTCTAAAAAGTTGTATTTTTATTAATTAATAAACGTGTTCGTATGTGTGTCCGAGTCTTTCCGTGTAATAGTATTTTACAAGAGGCTTGCGAAACCGCATTAAAGATGTCCGGTCCCGGTTTTTAAGAAAAAATCGAGATAAATCAAATAACAAAATTAACTAAACGCAAAAGATCGTCGCCGATCTGTGCGCGCGTTCGCCGAAGAAAAACTGAGGACGTGTCCCGTCGAAGTGTTCAACTTCAGATACTGTGGTTCGCGTCCCCCGTTTCCTCTATATTTACACACATTATCTCGAGATCCAAGAATGCCGCCTATTATTAATGATAACAAATACTATTATTATAATAATATATATAATATTAATATTATACATAAAATGTTTAAAATATTATATATAATATAAATATATATAATACATATATTACTATAATAATAATAATTATTATTTATTGCAGAATTCGAGGATGCAGTTCGAGCATTATTTATTCCAGGAATCGAGGAATGTCGACCCTTCTGGCGCATTTCGAACCTTTTCTTATTGCTGTCTTTTTAAACGCGGACCTACGAGTCAAAAAAGCGCGCGAAACAGACGATCGATCCGCGGAACGTTTAAATACAGCTGCCAATAAATAGAACCAAATTAAATTTGATCAAAACAATGAACGAAAATAAGTTATATTTTAAATAGATATAATCGCGATTTGAAAGAGTAAAGGAAAGTAGATATTATACAATGAACTTCTAAGATGTAGAAGAAAAAGTAAGAAATAGAAAATATAGATAATTATAGAGACATGTATTTTGGTAAAACCAAAACCAACAAAAAAAAAAAAACAAAAAAAAAAATCAATGGCACGTCATCGCGCGGACGATTATTCGTTGGGTTCGCGCGGTGGACTCGTCGCCGCTTATTCTTTTGTCAATAGTAAATACATAACCATTTATATCACACAAACTTTTAACAATATACAAAATGGTACCCTATGTACAAGATTAAATTACACGATCCATCGGCGCGGCACTTCTTCCTCTCAATTCTTTTCTCGCATTCTCTCTCTCTTTCTCTCTCTCTGTTTCTCTCTCGCTCTCTTCACGAATTAATTTGCTGAGTGTTGGATTGTTAGAAGTTGAGATCCAGCGACCGATGACATATTAACAGAAAAAAAAGTGCATTGCTTGGTCTGAAAATCGGTCGTTAGATCCACGCATAGAACAATTATTTAGTTATCTCTTTCTCTCTATTTCTCTCCTTTGCTTCAAAGATTGCCGCGTCGCTTTCTCCAAAAGTCCTACCTACGAGCCCTTAATATATTTTTTTTTCTTTTAAGTACGCAGAGCTCTTGAGACAAAAGTTCGCTAATAACGGAACGAGTAAACGTATAACGATCGAGGTGTTTTTATATTTATTTTTTTTTTTCTTATCCTTTCCATTATGGTACAGTTTACATCAAAAACTTGTGTCTTTAGTTTCAATATCGAGCTACGAATTGGCTCGTCATCAGTGTCGCTTTAGCTTTTCCCCAGTCTGTTTTCCACGTAAAACAGAAGTGGAAGGGATAAAAGCCTGTCCAACATTCGAGAAACGACATTGGCTACGTGCGGTTTATAGATTATATCGCAACGTGTTATAAGATTATACATTTATGTTACATTTATTGCGGATGATCGTAACCCTGTCGCTTGAAAACAAAAAAAAACAAAAAAAAAATAAAAAATAAAAAGTATTCTTGATGTCGTGCATCCCTTTTATATTTTTGCGCCTCGTCGTTCAGTTCGAGTTTCGAAAATGTGCGCGCGTCTCTCCGATAGAAAATAAAAACGATGTCCGTTTTTTTCTTTTATATATCTCATTGTCAGTGATTGAAGAAATATATGAAAGCTCGCAAATGTCATAGATCGATGCTGATGCAAATTTCAAATTGCTTCATGCGTGACCCTATCTTTTTATTTTTATTTTTATATTTATTTTTTTCTCTCTCTCTCTCTCTTTCTCTGGCTCGCTCTCCTTTTACTCTCCTTCTTTCTTTCTCTTAAACACGCATACACGAAAGACTTTGACATGATTCATTCAGGGGGGAAGAAGGGGATCATACATTTACATCTTTCTACATTCACAGCCGTTATTCGAAGGCAGCAATTGGCTGTAAAAGAAAGCGTTCCTACTTGTCGTCGATGTGACCACGTGTAGAAGATACGTAACTTCTGCTTTTTGAGAAATTCGCGTCTATATAACCACTATGAATGTAGTGTACCAATCGTGCATTCCTCGTTCAATGAATTAAATCGATAATCTTCGTCGAATGATTTTATTCGCCGATTCATTCAGTTATTACGAGTAAAAGAAATAAAAAAGATAGTAATAAAGAGAGAAAGAGAGATAGAAAGAGAGAGAGAGAGAGAGAGAAAGAAGAAATGATGAGAAGCAAGACAACGTAGTAACCATCGAGGAAGATTAAAATGACGGTTTCAATCGTTTAAGAGTCTTAACGTTGGTACGGGGTTTCACCTTGCAGCAAGAGACACCATTAACGATCACGGGAACAAGGAACGCTTAACGAGTTTACGGAACGTGCTGCTCGGCGAGACGAAAGGACTGATAATTTTGAAAGAAAAATAATTTTCTAAGAGTCGAGGTATTTGAAATGGGTCGCTCGTTTGAATCGCCCAAGTTTCTTTATTGACGTTCATCGTGCATCCCTTCTTTGAGAATTTTCTGTCGTCTGCTCTGTGCGTTTCGATTTCTCGGAGGAACATAACTTGAAAGGTTAGATCGAAAAGGAAAGAGCATCCTTTTGCCTCGTACACGTACCGAACATCGATTGAAGGAGAATAAAGAAGACAAGAAAGCAGACGTGTTGTGTTGAGCGAAGAGAAAAATCGACGGCGACTCGTCCTCCAACGCGTGCTCGAAAGTTTGGCGTTATTTTTTCTACTACATACTTTATTTTCGAGATCGAACGAAAAAAGCAAGTTGGCAAAGTCGGTAGGATTTCGTTTTAAACGCACTCGGGGATCCATACGATCGTACGATCCACATATGTAGTATATATACGTAGACGTTGATTTTCAATCATCTTCTTACGACGCACATTCTCTCGATACGAACACGACCCATCATCGCGTCATCTTATTTTATTTTATTTTTTTTTGACGACATTTTCTTACAACGAGAGAGGAGGACGTGATCTCCGAGAGAGAGACGTATGGCGGAGACGGGCCTGGCAGAGCACCAGGTCGGAGGGGTCTGTTCAATCACAAGGATCCTGTGCCCACGGCGGCCACTCTTGATAGCTGCCGGACGATGGCTGTTGCATGTGCGTCGTTTGCTGAGCCGCTAGACCCGGATGCACGAGGTTCATCTGATGGTGGTCGTGATGATGGTGGTGATGATGATGATGATGGTAGTGCTGATGACCCGGCGGAGGCGGCGAATAGGGATCCCCTCCTACCGCAACGTCCGCAACGTCGACCTGCGTTGGTACGACTACGGGCGTCGGTTGTGGAGAGGGTTGAACCTTCTTCGGGCGACCGACCGGGTTGCCACCTCATTCGCGGCTCCTTCGAGGCCGACCGACCTTACCTTTCCTTACCGGTGCACCACCGTTTCCTGTTGTTGCTGTCACAGTCGCTGCGTTATTTACCGATTGTTTCACTAACTTGTGCCAGTCCGTTTCACAAACTGGTAAACCTGACATTAGATAGTACCTGAAAAATAACATCAACATTATTTTGATGTTAAAATGAGGAACTTTTTTTTATCGAAAATTCTTAGGGTATTTAAATTCAGTATCTCTAAGAGAACTTAGAACAATCGAGAAATTTATCTGACCCAAAGAAAAAAAAGAAACAAACCCGAATTACAGAATACGGAAAATATTAGAAAAATCAATTTTAATTTCAATTGAAAGGTAGCTTCGAATGTTATAAAGATATATAAATGATATAACCCCCTCCCATTTCATACGATTACATATATATATTTTTTTTAACGTGACGGAATTTACGATACACACGGGTACAGTGTACGAGGAAATACTCTGTGTAGGCCGTGTCTCTCTACGGATCTAGAATCCGGGATTATGGTTACATCGTATCGGTGTTGTTCGGATATTCAAAGGATTAGTTCTATGCAAGCTCGAATAGCCGAATAGTTTGATTACTGGAATGTACGATCGCTTTTAGCCTCGTTTTTTTTTCTACCTAATGGACAGGATAATTTGTAGTCCTTCCTATCTGAAATAAAGCAACAACAATGGCTTCCTATCTCACCTGTCGCCCGAAACAAGCTGTCCACCGCATTTGTTGCAGGTGAAGCACTTTAGATGATACACCGATCCACTCGCCCTCATGACCATTTCATTGGCAGGTATCGGATTGCCACAACCTGCGCAGGCACCACTACTGCCAAATATTCTGAAACAATAAAGAAATAATATTGTAAATTGTTAATACCATTATAATTGACATTTTAATTTTTTTTTTCTTTCATTTAATTTGATCAATCATTAGAAATTTCAATCGTGTCTTAGTTACAAAAACATGTCAAATTTATTTCAGTATTATTATTTTCAAATAATGCTCAAAATATACATGTTCAATTAGCTCGATCATTTTAATTAACAAGTTGAATTTATCATAATTTAAGACATAGTTTTCCAAGGATTACTTGACTCGATAAACACATTCTCAGGATAATGTTCACCGATAGAAGAACAGATTCCGAAGATCGGTGTATATCGTAGTCGTGTGTACGCTTGGTTGCATCGTCGACAAATCCTGATAGTAGAATCGAACGAGGAAACGGGCGCCCAATTAGAGCAAACCAGGGAGAGCCGCCCCGGGGATGACGTTCTTCGAGCCGTCTCAGCGCAAGTCGATGATAAATATGACGCGTTTCCAATTAAATCTTGCGCCAGTCTCGCCGCGTACAAACACTTTCTAACTAAATGAGGTTAGGCTAGCGACGGTTATGTACCTCATGCAGAATTCTCTGTATGCAGGTATACATATACATATACATAGTAAGGTATATACATGTTTCTCTTTCTCTTTATTTCTTTTTCTCATCATTCTCTTCACTGTCTCGCTCTTAAAAACGTGTCGTAGGTCGTCCCTTTCTAGTGTTCTTCTATCGCTCTCTTTTTCACTCCCATCTACGTTTCTTCCTCTCTCTCTTTCTCTCTCTCTCCTCTTTCTCTTTCTTTCTATCGTTTCCTCGCCAGTCCTCTTCTCGTCCTATCTCCCGGCAGGGCAAACGAGCACATCGATATAATAAGGTGTTGTAAATGCGCCTTTTAATTGGCAGTCTGGCCAGATAACTCGGGACTGGAGTGCACGGCGCGTTTCTATCGGCGTGCAGCACGGTTCTCGTACGAAGTAACGGTCCTGAGTAGATAACGACTCCGTTCTCTTCTTATCCTCCTACCAACAAGTACCCCCTCTCTCCCCTCCATCCCCAACCATTTTCTCTCTTTTTCTCTTCATCTTCGCTTTCTATATATTTCCTACGTTTATATACGTTAATGCTAGAACAGTTAGGCCAGAGAACGGAAAATCAATTTTCAAGTTGCATCAATCTAATAGAGATTTCTTTGAACGATTGCGATAGTAATGCATACATTCAGTGATTTTCCGTTAATGGATAGTTCCTACGATGATTTCATATAATTTTTTAAAGTTTTTTAATTAAAATAAAAAGGTATGTATATATTATCCAATGTGTCTGGGAAGAGATAATAGTAGTTTTCGAGTATTTGTTAATCCAGTCTGCTCGTCATTATATCGTAAATTGCGAGACTGGATAAAGGAGGCAGATGAAACCTTTTCGTTGAATCGTCTTGTTTCATATTACGTGGGGAGAGAAAGAGCTGTCGCTTTTCCTTTAATATTGAGTTCTAATGGAGAACATAGGACAATAAACAATAGATCTTAGCAAAGCAATCATTTTTCATTCTAATCTCTTGTCATCAATAACTCTCATGTTTCAGTCGTTTGTTTACCGCTATTCTTAATTTAGATAGTGGAAACAGGTTGTCAATTGGTATTGGCCGTTTGCATAGATCTATGATGTTTGTCAGTTTATGAGATGAATATGTTAACACTGCGTATGTGGGAAGTGAATGTACAATTAGTATAAGATGTATGTGACGTATGTTTCAGTACGTAAAACATTTACCAACGCGTTTACTTGATGTTCTTTATTAAAGTTAATTGTTAGGTGAATATTATTAAAGTCAATTAGACAAATGTATATAATATATCTTAGCTCCGTCTCTTTCTGGATAATTATTCAATCGTAATAATAAAGCCAATTAATATTAATATTATTATACGGCATGCGTGTTTCCCTTTAATTAATTAATGAGAGAACAGACTGAAGGATCTCATGGGAGTTTTGAGAATAATGGTTAAGTATAAAGTTATATATATATATATATTTACGAATATACTTTATTTCATTTTATAATGAGATTTGTGTTAATGCAGACGATATTTATTTCTACATAATTAAAATGAAAATTTTGCTTATCTGTCTATTTGCTTATTATTGTGAAAAAGGAAAAGAAAAATGGAAAAAAAGAAAAATGGAAAAAAAAGAAAAATAAAAAGGTTGAAATATCTTTCACGACATTTAGGCCTTATTTCTGAAGAACAATTATAATTTAAGTCTGTCACGTCTACGTAAACGGTCGATCGTTAAATTACATTTTTATTATTTAAAAGCTATTAAATGTCAATTAAATTGACACCGGGAATATTTCTCTCAGATAAGTTCGTTGTAAAGTATTGTTAAAATGTTGTTGTAAAAAAAAAAAAAAGAAATGTTTACGATCTGCAGATGTTGCGGTTGACGGTAGTTAATTTCGCTCATTAAATTTAATTCAGTTTGAAAATGAGTTAAAGTTAATGATAAACGTACTGGTGAGGTAGTGCATTTAAAGTAAACGACGTAATTATTAATAATTTTTAGAAACGAGAGGTCTATTGAAAGGTGCACCTAAAGGTTGATAAAGCGCAATGAATCGAGCGTTAGTAATAAAAATAAAAAACTAAAAAAAAAAGAAGTAAAAAAAAAAAGAAAGAAAATAAGGAGATAAAAGCAAAAGAGATTCGAGCACAATTTCCGAAACATTCCCGCTAATTACCCGGTGGTCCTGTTACACGGACGGAATAGTCTTAAACGCACGTTCGGGCCTTTCATGGGTGACACACAGCTTTCCATACGAACGCATCAATACGCACACTCGCGTCCAAGTTAATGGCAGTCAATGTTTGCGGTGCGGTTGCCGAGCGCATAGCGAGGCCTCGTAAAGCCCGATGTTTATGCAGCAATTAGCTATGTAACGATACGCGGATATGTCGAATCAAGATTCGAAGGGAACGCACACCGTTTTCGAATACAACTGTGTTCTCGAGCATCTCATTTTCATTAAGATGATGAAGAAGAAACCTTTTCATTTTCTACATTAACAACTATCATTATTCATAAGAAATTCTAATGTTTATATAGACGTTTATATATATATTGGAATGTCTTATAGTTTTTTTTTGTTTATCAGAAAGACATCTCTGAGTTGAGTATAATATATGTACGTGTAATCTTAGGAAAGTCATATAAACAACAATCAATAAAAGTACTTTCACAGAGGACAATGAGACAGTCTAACGGTGGATTTCGAAGAGGAACGTACATCGAATTTATACTCCGTGTTTCTCGATTAAAGTAAATATTTTGTTTGTTTAATTTAAGATATAACGGATTATCTAATGTACTCTATTAATATTTAGAATTCGTTTTAACGTTTCTGGATCAGTGATGACTGTGAATTGAAAATTTTCATCTAATTAAATATCCGATCGAAATTGTTTAATATTTGAATTTAATAGATTAATCATTTTTAAACAAATGGTATTTATCGTATTATTCTTACTTTTAATGAATATTTTAAATTGATTTTAATGTTTATTAATATTTAAATAACAGTAAAAGGATAACAGTATGAATAATTGTTAGACATGAAAAAACCGGATATTCTTTCTGCTTTTTTTCTTCTTTTTACAATTATACCAACACGTACACGATTTTTAGTGACGGGAGTTTCCTGTACATTATTTTTATATTTGTTTAATTAACTTGTTATAATTAAAACTTTTAGTTATATTTATTAAATATGTAATTAAGGCATACTAGGTAAGGTAATTATTTTTGATTTTTCTTCACGTTCAATAGTTTTCACGCAAAAATCTAATAAGCATAACGGTATACAATTTTAAGGGACATTCACCGTATACACGAATCGATTATTTTCCACGTGATAATACAAGTTTCGACTTATATTGCGAGCAGGAGGGTACCAACATTCTTATTTTTTTTAAAGATGTTTCTCATGCATTCATATTTGATCATGTGATATCGATTAAAAAATTCAGATAAATTAATTGATTATAATAATTGTTCTCTTTATAGGATAATTAAATCTCGGTATCATTTCTTTTTTTTTCTCTCTATCTCTCTCATTTTATTAATTTTTTTCAATCGGCCCATACACCTCGACGTAACTACAAGCTTTAGTACCGTCAATAAAACTCCACAAAAATTACGGTGAAAAAGTTTAAACGAGAATCTTTATCACCCACACACACAAACACAAACACATATACACACAAGCTCGACGCGCTACTTCCAACCCAACCCTGAAGCGAATCCATTAACCCCATAATTTATTATCGCCTAAGTGAATACGTGCACGAAACTCGTATCCCTCCGAGCCTGAAATCTCAAATACGCAATTAGCGTTAACTCAAGGGGCTCACTCGATGATTTTTCTCTCCCTCAACTCGATCGTAACTTCGTCGAACGTTCCTATCGCCATATTCGATCGCAAGATTATCGTTCGTCTTCCTTGCTGGACAGAGGAAGAAGAGGAGAAGAAGGAAGAGACAAGAAAGAAAGAAAGAAAGAAGAAAAAACATATATAAAAGAAAAAAGTCAAGTCAAGGAAAGGAAAAGAAAAGATAGAAGAAGCAGAGCAACATCTCATTGTCGTTTTAATCCTCGGTGGCTGGTCATCATCGTGGTGTAACAGGTTGGCATGAAGGTACTTTTGAAACGACCCGTATCTGCTGGCCGGTTTTCCCTCCAAGTTTCTACATTCATATCCACGCATGGACTACTATTCTACTCTTCCTACCTCTCGAGAGTGAACGCGCGCGAAAGGTTGCCAGGACGGATCGGATTGGATTCGAGGTTTCTCGTTATTAATTTAATTACCGCCTGACAGTTCTATAATTAAATTGCTAATTTATCTGTCGGGGATCTGCACTGGCGGGATCTCTCTCTCTCTCTCTCTTCTTTACTCTCACTCCACTGGCTGGCAGCTCGATGATTGCTCGCAAAATGACGTTTCAATTCTTTCTTCGATTCTTTTGTTTTTATTTATTTATTTTTATTTCGTTTATTTTTTAAATGTTCTCTCTCTCTTTTTTTTTCTATTGAAACTGTTATTATTTTATTTATCCTTATCAGTTGATTGCTTTATCCTTCCTTATATATATGTTTATCTCTCTCTCTCTTTCTTTCTTATACGCATACACTACTCCTTTGCTTTCATTAAAATAAGTAATATCAAAATTGGTCGATCGATCTTTCGTAGTTTGAAGATAGTTCGATGTACCACCGTTAAGCAGTTAGCTTCTCCCTCTCCCTCACTCTACTTTTACGGCTGCTCGATGTATCTTTAATGATTCGACTTGTTCGCAGTTAATTATCAAGCTCTCTTGGTACGCCGTAGATGGAGTAGAATGTCAAGCAAAAACGATAGAAGCGCGTATTCACGAAGCACGATACGCTTCGTTTCCGAGCTACGATGATGGCGAGAAAAGGATAGGTAGAGAGAAATAGGAAGACAGAGAAAGAGAGAGAGAGAGAGAAAGTGAAGAAGAGGATTTTAAGCGAGTGAGAGAAGGGAGAGGAAGAGATAAAAGAGAATATTACGGCAGGTTAACGTTCCTTTTCAAGCGAATATGGTTCATGCAATTTTTCACAGTTTATCTTTCTTATTACTATTTTTCTCCTGTTTCCCTTTTTTTTTTCTCTCTCTCTATCTCTCTTCTAATTAAATAATCATAAGGTGAAATCAATAAGGTGATTTTCGGTCAAGGACTTTGGCTGATAACAATAGCGCAATTAAAATTTATTATCGATTAACTTTTATAAGAATACCTTCACCCAATGACATTCGTTAAACGTGCCATTCGTCGTATAGATATTAGTAATAGATATTAGAAATTCAATTAAAGATTGCTTGGATTAATAACTATTAGAATCTACATGCTTGATAATATTTTATTTATTTTCTTTTAAAGATCCTAGTATACTTTGCACCTTTGTCCTAAATTTTGATATAGGTCAGTATTCGCTCATTCAATTTAGCGAACGTAGAAGGGTATACTCTATCATTTTGAGTTCTAGTAATAAATGAAACGCCGAGTTCTTGTCGTCCTAACTGAGATATACTAAATTCTACTTTCAGAGATAAAATGAAAAAGAAAAAGATACTTGACTTTTGGGAAGAAAAAGTGGAAAATATGAAAAATTATTTTTTAATTATCTTTACACAGACTGTAGAATTTCAGATATTTCGGTTTAATTCTATTTGTGTAAATCATTATTATTAACGTGACTCGCGCTGATATTTCTCACGTTAGATTATAATTATTTTTTGTTTTTATGTGTGCATGTGTGTGTGTGTGTGTGTGTGTGTGCATTGTCATTTTAATCGTTCAAAATTATTATTTAAATAAAAACGCGCGTTTAAAATCATTTATATCCGAGATATTTTATACGAGGACAAATTATTACATAACAAATATGAGGAGAGAAAATGTTTACCTTTCACGGACATTCCCGGTGAACGAATAAAATCATGTCGATCGAGTAAATCGAGAATAGCGAATTATTAAATTCCACAATAGTAAAATGAGTCTTGTGTCCAATGACGAGCAGAGTAACTGTCGGTTACGAGGGTTTAGGCAAGGGGTTGCAAGAGGGGTTTTAGACTGGAAAGTGGACGTGAAGCGGGAGAGTCAGAACATAATTCCAATTAGTTCGGACTGACTGTCTGCAATACCTATGCCACGTGGAATATATATATACCGAGTTGAATATGACCTAACAGAACCACTATTTGCAAATTAATTCGATAATTTATTAACGTGTTTTAATCTAATCCTTTTTTTATTTTCTTTCGTTGATCTTACAAATTGTCAATTTAAGAAACGCATACAAATCTAAATTATTTTTCTAATCATATGAATTAAGAAAACATTATATTTTAATAACTACGTTTAACAGAACACATTATTGTTTATTTCGAAAGAAAATCGAATTAGAGAATATAAAGACTGATACAAAATTATTATAATATGCCACTGCTGGAATAGTCACGAATAGTCACGAATTACGAAGATTCCGATTCCGTCCAAAGTTAAATTAGTATAATCAAGGAGTAAAGTAGGGGAGACTCGGTGATAGGGTGGAATTGTCAAGGTCGAACGTTGGGAACAATGATAAGGTTGACAAGCTTGGAGAGTTTAACGTTTTGTTAATTAAAAAAAGGAGCGTAAGGCTGTTCGAACAATGGCACGTAGTCGCACGAAGTACTAACGAATCTGTTTAGACAGAGCTTGGATCGAAGGCGAGAGGTTTGTAGAAAGCTATGGGGCCGAGGGTGGGGGATTTGGGGTGGAAAGAGGAAAGAAGAGAGAGAGAGAGAGAGAGAGAGAAAGGGAGTAGAAGGGTAGACGAGCTAGCGAGTGAGGCAGGGAAGCACCAGCCACGGTCGATCCAGGAATCTTGGATAAACGGACAAACGAACCAAATAATTACGCTAATTAAAGTCGCCCAATTTGCGCTTTAGACAATTAAAGTGGCGAGGGTAAGGTGGTCTAACTCATTAGTAGGTACGCGCGCGAACTACCGCGTGTGTGTTACTCGTACATGCACACACCATGTAGAGAATGCGTTTGTAAATGCGTTCATTTCGACGCGTTCGCGCGTCCCTATGCTTTTCTCTCTCACTCTCTCTATCTCTTTCTCTCTTTTCCTGTTCCTCTCTTGTTAGCATCATCCCCCATCGTCTGAAAACGGGAGGAAAAAGACAGAGAGAGAGAGAGAGAAATTATAACTTTGTGCCAGTCGTATTACGATGCGAGCCACTGAAAATTGAATGGCATGGACTCGACTCGACGTTTCTTGTTTTTATAATGTACAAAGCTTTCCCGTCTCTTACTTAAGTCAATAATCAGTTTACGTGGCATTTAACGAAGATACATTAAAAAGCGTTAAAGAATCACGAAACAGAGACGATGGGATCAAAAGAATACGATAATTATTGAAAACGAGGGAAAAATCATTAGAGAGTGATATTGGTGTTGGCGTGAGGTACCAACAACACTCACCGACTTGTTTCATGTCAAAGAGACTTTTTCAATAGTTCAGATATAAAGGAAAAGAGAGAGAGATAGAGAGAGAGAGAGAAAGAAAAAACACAGCTTTTTATTTATCCCCTTTTAGATTCGATTTATTTTTCATCTATATTTTCAATATCTTTTAAATTTATATAATATAGAATAATTGAATGTTTTATTGCTGATATTTGCGAGGAATCAGTATTATGATATAAAATTAAATAATATAATATATATATATATGTAGTCACGGGTTATATATAGACTGTGTCACGTCGTAACATAAAAAATGATTTCCTTCGACAATAACACCAGGTAGAGAAAATCGTATGCAAAAATATTCCTGTAATCTTTCCGCAAGTTGTTTTCTCCGCGGAGTTCCCGATTCACATCGGTGTGTTCTTTTCCGTTCTACCACAGTTAAAGGTAATGTAACTACGGGACAAACTCGTGTAAATTTTGTCGTACAAATCGCTTTAATATTCCGTTTAATAAACCAAGTATTATAAACCGTTTTTAATTCGAAATAAAAATTGTTGCGAATATTCAAGGATGGAAAGAATAATTTTATTCCTATTGTTTTAATTTCTTTTTTTTTTTATTTCTTTTCCTTTGTTTTTTTTTTCATTTTCTCTTTCAAAAAAGGTTTTCTTTGATTAATTTTCGTTCGTATAAGTTTCGTTTGTTGCATTGGGTGGTATACTCGTTTATATATATATATATATTTCGGTATTTACACGGGGTATCGCGCAATTGTCTTTAAGCCAGTCGAGTTTAATTTTCCGGATAATAACGATTAATTCGTACGGTGAGGCTTCCAGTTTTAATTAAAAAGCGACACAGCGATCGTTCGTAGTCGTGGCGTAACGTATGACGACGACACGTTTCTTCGTTCTCTCTCTCTTTCTTTCTCTTTCCCACCCTTCCTTCACGAAACGAAATAGTCGACTGGCAAATTAAATTGAAATTGACTAGGTCCAGTAATGAGGTGGCCCGCAGGAGCCAGTGTGCTAAGGTATTAGGTAGTGTGCGTTCTAGAAAATGAGTTCCGACTTAACAACAAATTGCTTCGGTGAGCTTTTTTCACTACCTCTCTCTCTTTCTCTCTCTCTCTCTCCCCCCAATCTCCCCTGCGAACGAACAAGCGAGTGCGTCCCTCCTCGTACCCATTTATCTTCGATCTTTTTTCTTCCGTCTCCTCTCGTCCCGTTATCGAGCTGCGACGGGTTCTAATAAAGCTAATCGATATAAAAAGCCGCATTTCCAATACCCATTTAATTCAGTCAATCAAAATTCCTATTAACTCGTGAGCGCAATTTGGCCGGATATATCGAACAACGCGCGCACATATTAGAAGTCAGCTGAGATATTGGGCCGGGCCCTTTCTAGCGATGGCTACGAACCGATCGAGAATTCGAACAACATTTTCTACAAATATATATACACACTTATCTATATTTATATATCGTTGAGTTAGACCGGATTAATTATTATCGAACTTTGAAACGAAGTCGACTTGAAACTCGGACGTACCGAGAAATTGATTTTAATCGTTTCCTGTTCACTCTTTCTCTTTTTCGATTCTTTCTCACGAGATAACTCGCTCGTTCGGAGATTCACTTAATTCGAATTCGAGTCGTTGAAGAATAAGAAAAAGAAAAACAAAAAGAAGAAAAGAAAACGAAAAATGAAAAGGAAGTAAAATGATTGTAGTTTTCTACGCTTCCCTTTCGCTTTACGTTACACGGTTCGAGGCCATCGGCTTGGGGCATCTTCGATTGGCCCAATCTTCGACTCATTTTAATGTAATTAACGTTTTGATTGCATGCTTTGTTTCCTCGTCTAACCTCATCCCGCAGGCCCGTCACCTTGCCCCTTTCCCTCTCTTTTCTACGTCAAGCCCACTACCATCACCACCACCCCTGAACCTACACCGAAGCAACCCTGCAGTAGGAGCATCGATCAGTCACGACTGCCACCACGAGTTCACGTGCGCGCGCGCGCGCGCACTCTCTAGCGTCCCTTCGTAGTACACATGTACAAAACATCTACGAGTTTAGAACGAATACTATTATACTTTCTCTCCCTCGTAGTCGAAAATTCTTCGACCTCCTGTTTCTATCTCGCTTCAACGAGGAACGTTTATCCACCGTCTTAAGGTAGTGTTTACTCGAGCACGAGTAGGTGAGGGGCTTATACAGCTAGTTTCTCTATGAGGAAAAGAGAGGGATATAGTCCAGGCAAAGAGCCAGTCGTTCTTACTCTTTGCTTCTCTTTCTCTCTTAACCAGGAAAGAAACGGCTAATTTAAATGAACTAATTAAGTCGAATTCAGGTTTCTCTCTTACTTTCTTTCTTTCTCTTTTTGTTTCTCATTCTTTCTCTGATTTTCTACCTCGCTACTGTAAATGAACGAGAAAGAGTGTAAGAGAGACAGAAAGGTTTTACGAAATCAGGCAATTATTGTCAGAGTATAGTCTGGGACATCTGCCATGCCAGGCGGTGGTCTCGCTGGGTTCGATTATACGCGGGAAGAGAAAAAGAAGGATTCGAACGAGAGTGGCTGGACCGACAGCGGCTTTTCGATCCTTCGATAGCCTCTCTCTCTCTCTCTCTGTGTATGTGTGTGTGTGTGTAAAAGTAAGAGAGAAAGAAAGAGAGTAGGAGCATGTGTGCCCGGATCAAACGATGCCCTTTATGTTCCTACTTTACGGAAAATCTAGTCTCTTTATTTTGTTTTTATTTTCTATCCTAACTCCTCTACTATCCTGTACCCTTTCTATCAACCCCCTTAAGTACATAAATTGATCTAAGAATTTTCCACAGAAATAACGTTTATATATAAGGGCCATTTATAACGTTTAATCATAATCATTTTTTTTACGACGATAAACTCCTATTATTTCTTTTTCTTGAGATTAGAAAATTAAAGATATTTATATATACATCTTACCAATCATCAAAATAATTATCGAATTAAATGTACGTTTCTTATAGAAATGATTGATATCCTGACGGCAAATTTAATACTTAAATACCTGTATCCTGTATCTAATTAATTCAACTAAAACCTGTATGGTAGTAGTAAAAGTCTGACAGACATATATAGCCTGTACCTTACTGAATTTTTGACATTGATCGAGTATAATAGGATTAACCAAAAAATCAAGATAATTATCTATGATAATAAGATGATCCTATTTTTGTGTTTTTGTTTTAAAAAATATTCTAAATATTTGTAATAAAATGATAACTTTAATTACTCTCTGTCATTCATTTTATTCCGAATAAAAATGACTGCTTGATATTTTAAAACAAAACAAACAATATCGCAACGTCGTTTAATTTTTGTCTACAATTTGTTAGAAAACTCGTCGATAATACCGAAAGTCACGAAATAGATGGATGAGAATGGTATGGGGGTTTAGAGGTTTAGGGTGTAGGTCGGAGAGGGATGGGGTAGGGGAAGTCCGTAAAGATAATCGATTCGTAAACGAGACACTCGTGCATGGTTCTTTCCATGTTCCCTGAGTTATTAATAAGATGTTTAAATATTAAGCCAAATGGTGGCTTTATAATCGCGCGGGGGTTATTACCCTGATACATTGATATAATATCTATGTGTATATCTAAAAGGCACGTTCTCGCGCTCGTGAACACCGGGTATACACGTATATACACACGGTAGTGTAGTAGCTAGCTGGCCGTTCTCCTCCTACAAGAGAATGTATAATTCGAGATATCGACCGGCCGTCAGCCATTTCGACATTCTCGCGTTTTCGTTTCGTCCCTCGTTTCTACGTAAATTAGAAAATACTTTTTTTTTCTCCTTCCCTTTCTGTCTTCCTTTTTTTTTATTTTTTTTATTTTTTTTTTCTTCCTTCTTTTCTCTCTCTTACTTGTTTCAACTCGCTATGAAATGATAATCAACTACGAACGCGACGAAGCGTCATTTGTATTATTATTATTATTATTATTATTATATGGGAAAAGAAAAAAGAATTAAGTTTTTTTAATTAAAATTTATTGGGAAAATGATAGTTAGGAAAAAGGAAAGAAGAAGAAGAAGAAGAAATAACGGATGGTGGAGATCGTGATAAAAATCTTTTGATATCAATTTCCATTCTGACGGTCACAATCGTACGTACGTAATCATAATTATGAACTTCTTCGAAGTAATGCTAATTTATTTAACTTCATTCGAGCGTGAAAGACCGATGTGACTAAATAAAACGTTTTTCTCGGTCTCTTTTTCTCTCTCTCATTCACATTTCATTCCCCTCCTTCCTATCGAGTAGGTAAATTTTCCAAAGGGTCGGTACTACTACTACTACTACTACTACTACTACNGATTAAGCCCGTTTAATGTGCGAAATACTTGAGCGTAGACTGAGCGGAGACACAAATCCTGCATTTTATGTATTGATATGATTAAAATACCATTGGAGTTATTTTTTAAATATGTTCACATAACTTTTTTTGAAGTTGAAATTATATGACGTGAGAATATTAATAAAAACAAAGATCAATAAATAATTTTAATAAGTTTGTATCATAAATTAGAATAATATGTAAATAAACGATCAAAGAATCCGATTGTTTTATTTTTACAGCTCAAACTTTATCCCCAATGGCTGATCGAAATCGCAGTATTCGACGTGACACTTCGAGAAAATAGAAGGGCAACTAAAAGGATGGACAGGAGAGACAAGAACAACGCGTCGATAAGTCTGCCTAAACATAATCCATTTTATGACGATAGAAAGAGAAGATTAAAAGTTACTTGTTCATTAATCTTATTGAGTCGTGGTATCCACATTCTGAAGAACGGTACAATAAAGTATATTTCTGAACCAGCACAAATATCTAATAAATGTATTTCTGCTTTATCGTACGATGTTTATGTAAACTCGCAAATCTTTTGGCCAAAGTTTGAAGAAATTTGTTTGTACGAGGAGAAGAGTAAAGAGAACCTTCAAAGTAAATATTAAAATGGAATTCGACAAAGTGTTCGATATACTTTCTCCCATAGAGAGTTAACTTGATTTCGTTAATTAAATTTAACGGTAATGAGAAGGGGAACGCGCTGTGATTAGATTTGAAGAAAAAGAAAGAAAAAGGAAAGAAAAAGGGAATGGAAGATAAGAAAACAGAAAGGAAACAAAAGTAAATGAAGGAAGGAAGGAAGGAAGGAAGGAAGGTAGGTGGTAGGTAGGAAGGTTGGAAAAGTGGGTAGTAAGGTGGGTGTAAAAGTGGGTGGTTGGGTAGAACGTGAGCAACAAAACTTTCGAAACGGTACGGTAATAACAATAATAACTTTTGTAACTCCGCCGACACGTAGAGACGCTTACGCACGAGCGTGCGCTAGCTAGCGTGGGTTTCCTACGGGTGGTAAGGGTCGAGGTAGGATACGGCAAGGAGGTTGGTTGGTTCGTTGGTTGGTTGAAGGAGACCTGGGCTGCTTCGGAAGAGCGAGAGAACTCGGCCGCGTAAATTGAACGTCCAACTTGTATTTATATGATAATAAGCGCGTTTAAATATACCCGGTGTATCTAAACTCACTACTTAAATACCGGACGATTATATCCGACATGGGTTTTCTCTCTCCTTCTCTCTCTTTTTCTCTCTTCTCTCTTCTTCAACCGGGTTCTGCTGCTACTTTATTCACGAGAATATATATATGAGAGTATACACCTGTGTATAGATTATATATCTATATATATATAATATGCATATATATATATAATATTATCCGGTAGCCTTGTATTTACGCTTATACCGAGACTACGAGTTTTCACAAGTTTAAACCTACATTATGACTTCGCATCGAAAGTATTTCTACGTTTTAAACAGTTTTACTTTTCCCTATAAGCCATTTTCACATTTTTCTTTTTCTTAAGATGTTGTTCTTTCTTCTGATTGGATAGTATTAATTAATCCGATACAAGGGAAGATAACGTTGAAGAGTACGTGTGGGTAGGTTGAATCAGAAATAGAACTAAAATACTAATGAACCGCATTAAATGAAACTTCACTGATTAGATAATTATTTATAGAAAATATTACTACACTCGATAAGGATGATCCAAGAATGATCGCACCTAAAACCAACGCTCCAAATTACGGAGTAAGAATTATAAAATTTGATAGCGAGCATGAACGTGGATTCTCTTGATTTCATCAGAGCTCGATTAAACGGACACATTCAGCGAGTGTGCGTTAAGGGAGTAGGAATACGAGAAGTAGGTGGGGAAGGGAGCGGCGAGAAGGAGGAGGAGGAAGAAGGAACGGGTTGCCCGGGTTGTCGTTGCAAGCGAGTGAAAGGGGATGGAAAATGCGAAAACGCGGAAGCTGCGAAACAGGATGGTTGGGTGGCCGGTTGGAAAGGAGTGTGATGGTTAGAGAAGGACGAGGAGAATGAGATGGGGTAGAGCTGATGGTAGGGGGCAGGGAGGAAGAGGTGAAAAGAGAGAGAAAGAAAGAGAGAAAGAGAGGAGGTAGTAGGTGGCATAGGAGGTTGGTTATAATTTTAATGACGGCGTGTCCGCGCGCAGACTATTAAGAATACGCGTCGCTAGAAACTTTTAACGAGACGCTGCCTCCTCTCTTCTCGTACAAACTCCGTCGTGCAGCCGGAGGATGCCTGCCGGTTGAAGGTGCTGGAGAGAGAGTAAAAGAGAGAGAGAGAGAAAGAGAGGGAAAAGTAGAGGGAGGAGGCAGAGGGAGGATTCTGCGGCTGGTGTGGCAATGCTAGGAGGATGAGAAACGATGGGCGAAGAAGAAGAAGAAGCAGAAGCAGAAGGAAGAAGCAGAAGAAGAAGAAGAAGAAGAGGGGCGACGGGCGGAAGAGTGGGGTGTGGTAACGTGGGGTTGAGAGGGGGAGGGAGGTAGTAGGCGACTCGGCATTATGTATTTTATAATGATCTCACAACAAAATTGCAATTTGCAGCGGCCGATGTCGCGCCCTCCGCACGCTCGTTTTCTTTTGCCTGCTGGTACTCCTACCACCACCTGCCCCTTCCATTTTCTCCCATTCCCTCTCTCTCTCTCTCTCTTGGACCCCTCTTCACTCTTTTCCCCTTTCAACATCTCCTCCTCGACATTCTACCTCTCTTCGTGTACACTCCACTGGCGTTTTCCTACGAACCTTCGCTTACGTCTGATTCAAAGGACGTTTCTAACTCTTTTTTTCACGATCTTCTGTTTTCCACGTATATATATGTGTAATTCAACCCCTATCAACCCCCTCAACCACCTTCCCCCTCGTCCCTCCCGCACATTTTTCTCTCACTCTTTAACTGTGTCTAGTATCACTCCCTTTTAACCTTTTTTTTTATTGCAGCCTATGCCTTTAACGCAACACGTTCCTCGCTCGACACTTTCTGGTTACGAATTTTACACACACGCTCTCTTTCTCTTTTTCTCTCTTTCAGTTTTTGTTGCCTTTTTTTCTTCTTCTTCTTTAGTTCGTTTTTCCTTTCCTTCTGGCATCGTTATACTACTCGTTTAAACTCAGCATTGTTCGCAAAATTTTCTCGAATCGAAAATGTAGGAACAATGTAGGGAAATATATCGATAATAACGTGAATTTTGATCGGGTTATTTGATTGTAAAGATATACATATTGTAAAATTGGTTAATTGTCTCTATAAAATATTTGATGATCGGCACTGTTTTCATATCAACAGATTTTGTTCGTCTGTATTGGGAAAATGTCGTACACACACAGAGTGCTGCAGATAAAATAAATCAACAGATATAATACAGTTCGCAGATATTGTTTCCCAGTTTATACCTTCCTTCATCAAACGTACACACGCACGTACTCGAATACACGTACACGTATTAATGGAAAAGCTTGGAAATTGACTAAAACTTTTCAAGCATCAAGTTCATCTCGCCATTATAATCATTAACTGTTTAAGTTTTCAACGCGATAAAATAATATTATGCGATATATAAACCAATTTTGAAAAATGAAAGAATTGACTAATATACGAAGAGTCCTTTTAAAAAGAAAAAAGAATAAAAAACAAACACGTTTCATTAAAATCTTTAGCCATTGCGAGAGATTCCACGAGTCTTCCTAAATCGATATCTCACGACACTTTGTGCTGCAAGTCGGTCAAAGGTCGAGTACGCGTCACGCCAGCCACAACCTGTTTTTCCTTTTCCATCTCTTTTATCCCCGACTTGGTTGGCACGCGACTATCGATGCGACACAGAAGGAGCCGTTTATTCCGCATTAATCTCACGAACTAGGAAAACTAAACACAACTAATTCTATGTATTAAAGTTCTTGACAATATTGATTTTACGATGTAAGTCGGCACACTTACAATTAATTACTAATAATATCCTAACGCAATTCGTTTCATTTCTCTGTTTTAACAAATTTATACATATATATATATATACTTATTTAAAAAACAATACGAGGATACTTTGCATGAGATAACATTAAAGATTGAAAATATAATCGCGTTGTAACATAAATCAAATGATTACCAATGCAAATCGCGTGTGGTTGCTTGTTGGTAGTGGAGGAAGAAGAAGAAATAAGGAAAAAAAGTTAAAAAAGAAAAGAAAAGGATGTAAAAGAAGGAAGAGAGAAAAAGGACAGAAGAAAGATAGATACTATCGTTATTACTGGTGATGGTCAGCAGAAGAGAAATCGTAAAAATCTGCTGGCATGCCACGTCCTCGAAAATTGATTCCTGCGACGAGGTACACCAATGATTGGCTCTCCTCTTCCCTCTTCCCACGTTTCACCCTTGTTCTACCTTTTCTTCGGTCTTCCTCTTTCGCGAGGCAATTATCCTTAATTCGATTTCGTGCAACTCCCCTCCTACAGCACCCTTCATTGGCCTTCTACCCTGTCCTCTCTCTCTCTCTCACTCTCTCTCTCTTTCTGTTTCTCTCCCCTTTCTTCTTACTCTCTTTCCAATTTTTTCTTTTTTTCTTTCCTTTCTTTCTGTCTTTCGTGAACGTTAACGAAAACGACGCGACACGAGGCGACGTATCGTCGTGCACGAAAAGAAATGTCGTTCAATCTACATAATCATTAACAGAAAGGAAATTTATTTAACCCTGCGGGCCCTGGTAGAGAAAGAGAGAGAGAGAGAGAGAGAGGAGGGCCCTCGTTATTTCCTTCGAGCTAATTTGAATACATTTGCCTCGAGGCCGCTAAATTAAAATCCAATTTCGGCATAATTTCGTGCTATTAAGTGCGATCGGACCTCTTCTCCTTCTCTTTCTCTCTCTCTCTTTGGCTTGCCACCACAACTGCCGGTTTTTGGAACATGCTTATTCTCTTTTCTCTCTCTCTTTCTGTTTCTTATTCGTTCTTTCTATCTTTTTTCCTCTTTTGGCTTAGTTAGTTCGCTTTGACTTTGCTTCGTGAAAATATTTTCGACGAAGAACCCGTGTCTATTAATTTCGGTTCCGCACTCTTGTGTTCGATCGTTATTCCTGTTGGTTCCTTGTTCATT
Source organism: Mischocyttarus mexicanus (assembly GCA_023678845.1). NCBI lineage: Eukaryota > Metazoa > Arthropoda > Insecta > Hymenoptera > Vespidae > Mischocyttarus > Mischocyttarus mexicanus. The sequence continues at coordinate 322,678 of JACGTP010000009.1, forward strand.
CTCCCACCTCCTTCCCTATCCCTATCCCTATCCCTTTCTCTCGCTCTCTCGCTCTCTTCTTCTCTCTTTCCCTTTTTACTACCACAAAGTATTCATTTATATGGAATTATTCCGATCGCCGAGTAGAACGAGATGCTCTACCGATGTCCGCTGTCCTTCTAGACCCCTTTTATGCGGCTTTGCTTTCGAATTATTACTCGCCTCCGTTATATTCCTTTATCTTTCTTCTTTTTCTTTTTTATTTTCCTTCTCTTCCTTCTCATTCTCCTTCTCCTTCTCCTTGAAGGTCCTATTCGGAAGCAGTTTCAGAAAATCGATAGCCTTGTCCCCGATAGCGCCGCCGAAATTGAGTTCCCCGATTCAACAGAGATAAGAAGTTGTCCTCCTTTTTGCCAATAAAAATTTACTGATGGAGATGTTCGTTCGATGAAGTGAGATAAAGAATTGATGGCCGTCGTAAATTCAATTTTAAAATGGATATGGTTAGAATGGATTGAAAAGAAGAAGAAAGAGAGATAAAAAGAAAGAGAAATATATAGAAAGAATTATGCAACGTTTAAAATTAGTGCTCCTATTAGCGGTATAAATTAAATCAATTTTAGAATTGGGGAAAAGAATGTTCTCTTTCGAAAGATCAATGATGAAATTAGAAATTGAAAAAGTTGATGGTGTATTATTAAAATTTGTTCATCCTGAGTTATCGAAGGAAAGTGTCCTCAATTTAGGTGAAAATTGAGGATTGAAATAGGTATTTTGTATAGACCGAGAACGAGTAGAGAAGGGCTATATAATTTCTTGTGCAACGGCACGCGTGATACGTGGAATAACGGAGGCTTCTCGACGAGGCATTAAATAATCGTCCTATTAGGGTTCGGGGAACTCCTCGAAGTCTTTAAGGGGCAATCTGCATGTTAAGAGGCCGTTAATGCCTTTTCACCTAGTCGTGTACGCTGCCCAACAGTTCTTCGTTTTCTCTGTCCCTTTTCGTTCCTCAATCTCGTCCAAACGTGTCCTCTTTTTCTCATATTCTACTACCTTTTCCTTCTTCGCTTCTCTACACAGCACTCTTTGCTTTACAATTAAACAGACATTCAAGATTTTTTTTCTTCTCTTCATTTTATTTCAAACCGTGTTGTAGTTTACGATTTATACTTTTTGAAATACTATTATTATTATTATTATATCCGTTTATGAAATTCATTTTAAAAAGAAATAAAGAAAAATGTTAACAAGTGTTTTATCTAATTTCTTTCGTAAGCGTGTTTCCTCGCTAAACGGTATATAGTCTCGTACTATCGGTAAAGCAAGGGCAAATTTAATAGGGAACAACTTTCAATACAAAAAGTACTCGATTCCAATATAATCGATGAGCTGCAAATTCGGAGGTGGGCTCTACAAAACGAGACACTTCGCAACCACCTGTGGCGTGACGCTTTCGAGACGAGTCTGTGCCTTGCGAGAGGCCACTACTTTCATATAAAACGAGCGGGATATACATAGACAACCAAATAGAAAGAGATAGAGAGAAAGAGAGTGAGAGGGAGAGGGAGCAAGGGAGAGTTAGGGTAAAGGTTTATCGAATTTGTCAAAACGCGGTTCGCGACTTTTGCGGTTTACTGATTTATTGGATCATCGATCAGGAACCAAACATACTCTCTAACCCGTTGCACTACCTACGGTGGTGCGGTTTTCGATTTATTTGATTTTAGTTTGAGGAAGAGTAGAGAGGGAAGGGTAAAGGGACAGTAAAGGGTTACGCAAAATACATGGATATACATATTACATATACATATACATATACATATATACACGTATTTTCTATTTTTCTATCTACATCCCTATTTGCGGTAGTAAAATAAAATCGTTGTATTTTTCCGAAATATTATTCATATTCGTCAAGAATGCAAACTCAGCTGCAATACTTTCTTCCTACTTTTCCCCTATTTTTCTTTCCATCGGTAAAGCTAGCAACATCCATCAAGCACTAACCACAAAAGAGCAATCTCAGAAGCACGACGACGTATCCCTCCTGGATATATCTTGCTTTTCCTTTTTTTCTCTCCTCCTCCTAGTTCTCCCTCTCGTCCTCCTCCAACACCTCCCACACCACCCCAACACTTCCCTTTTTTTTATTTTTCTCTTCGTCCATTCTACGACAGAGTCACAATTTTCGCTCGATGGAAATCCAATTAAAAGCTATCGGTGATACACTTTCTAGAAAAACGAATGATAGAAAAGCAACTACTACTACTACTACTACTACTACTGGCTATCGGATTAAATCTCATTCCAGGAAAACAGTTTTTTCCATTTTTTCTTCTTTTCTTTTCTTTTCAGTTTCAGATTAATCACAACTAATACGCAGATTCGATTTATGAAAATTACTATAATTAATAATCAATAATAATTAAACTTATCGGCTTATAATTCATTAGGTCGGTATTATTTCATCCTCGTTACCTTACTTCCTTATTAAAGCTAGAAACGGTGTTATGCTGATTTTTCAACACGAATGCTTCCTTTCCTCATTAATTCTGTTTAAACGATAGCGATAAAAAGTATCCTATGCTTTTGTTTTCTCCTCGTCGTAAGAAGAAGAAGAAGAAGAAGAAGCAAAAAAGCAAAGAAAGCCAAACAAAAAAAAAGGAAAAAAAAGAAGGATTGACAAAGTGGGATGAGGCAGAGGAAGTCGAGCAATGCAAACATAATTTATTGGAAATATTGTGTACCCGCTTGTGTCCCTCCTATTTTCCTCCACTCCATCAAAGCTCCGCATTGCATCTCTCTTTCTCTTTCTCTTTTTCTTTTACAACGCATGCGCATTTGACGTACATCTACGTTGCACCTTTAGTATTCCCTATCTCTCTCTCTCTCTTTTTCTCTCTTTTCATCTATCTCTATCTCTCTTACTCTTTCTCTTTCTCTCTCACAATGTTGGAACACAGATGCGTCTTGTTTCATCCCTGGCAATTGCTTATTAAATTCCTAGGGGTTAGGACGGTAGCTTTGTCTCTCTCTCTCTCTCTCTTTTTCTCTCACTTACTCTGAGACACTCTCTTTTCTCACTAAAGCTTCTAGTATATAACGAGAGTAGGTAGTGGGGAAAGGGAAACGACAGGGAGAATTGTTTTCCCGTTACCATGAAAATATGCCAGGCACGGATCTTGCTACGTAATTGGATTATTAATTAGATTGTTAATGAGACAGATTTTGCATCACTGGGGAACATGCGAACGGTGTATGAACGGGCGAGTGACTCTTCCTTAATCAGTTCATGAGCCTGCGTTATCCTGCGCAACCCGACCTACAAGACCCTTTCGCACTATCGACTCTGAATTAATTAATTAATTAATTAATTAATTAATTTCTCTCAAGACGCGACAATGGTCTGCTTCTACCGAGATTACTCGCTTTATGCGCAAGCACGTTCCTTTATTTACGAAATAAAGAAAAAATACACTCTGTGGTGGTTGATTAATAAGAAAATTTAACATTAAGTTACATCTAATTTGAAACCGATGATGTACGATGGTTTTATGAAAGAAAAAGAAAAAAGAATAAAGAAATATAAAGCTTTTTCCCGCGTAAGATGGAAACGTGAAGATCGATAAACACATATATACACACATACATACACATACTGACGAGAGAGTAGGGTGAGAGAAAAGGAAAAAAGAGGGCTGAGCTTGGGTGGGTTGGGGTTGAAATGGGGACTGCTTTTAAGGGAATTAAATTTAAAGATTAAAAAGGTCGTACGATATTGGTATAGCGGTGGCAATTTTTAAAACCACTTCGTTATATCTTTCCTTTATCTCTTAACAATAGTTTCGTAACAAACAACAAATAATTTTCTTCGATTGGCTCAATCTTGACAAGATTTTTGAAAAAAACAAATTGAAAATGAGAATGAGAAAACACAGAGAGAAACTGAAAGAGAAAGAAAAAGAAAAACAGAGAGAGAGAGAGGAAAAGAATGATAGAACGAGAGAGAAAGCCGATAGGGTCTAGAATACAAGGTGCTCCGTTTTTGTGGCTAATCGAACGAGGTATAGACCAGGACTGGTATTTGTACTTGTATGTAGTATGGCGGATAATGAAACGCACGTACATGCATGCCGTCGTTGCATGCAGAAGCTTCTAATTAAGTACGAAACAGCATGGTACGAGCTATGCGCGGTGCACTGAAAGCGACTCCTGGTGGGAGGTAGCTGGCTAAAGGTGGGAGAGGTAAAAGTAGATAGGGTTGGGACTCGGATGTAAATCTTTGATTTATCGGCGCCAGGATAGATTCCGAGTTCTTTTCCCGTCTTCCTCCTTCTCTACCCAAGCCACCCTTCCACCCCCACCACCTTTCTCGTCTTTCTCTATCAGACAAAATCAAATTACCCAATTAATCCAGCGGCCTCGGTTATAATCGGAACTCTACGGCTCACTTTGTTTGTTTTTTCCTCCTCCCCTCTACCCCGCCGGCCTCTTTCTTTCTTTCTCTCTCTCTTTTTACGCTCCACGGGATAGAAATAACAATCCGAATGGAATTGTTTGATTTCGTTTCGGGGAGTAGAGAACTAAAGATATTAATTTATTATTTGCTTAATGTAATCCATTCCGCGTTCAATACTTTTACAATAAACAAATAACAGGGATGTGTTTGATAATTATTTATTAATTAATTATTTCAAAATTGACTTGACCGGAATGAAATATTGAAAGAGTCATTTAATGACGACGCTCTGGGACAATTTATTTAATGCACATTCCACTTATCATTACCGATTCTTATTACGCGTTGTCATGAAATGAAGGAATAATAAAAACATTATATCAAATAAAAGAGACCTGGAATTTCTTTTATTCGATTAAAACCGAAGCTCATTTAGTTTCAACCAATTTGCGATGTACACTTTTCTACATTCTCAATGATCCCGCATTTATTTTCTTCGATTTAACGAAATCGGATAGATGGATGGAGGGATAGAGGAAGGAGGAAACAGCATAAACATCAGTCTAGAAAACGGAGGTGGAATGGTGAAGAGGGAGAGAGTAGGAGGGTTAGGGGAGAGAATTCGATCGATGTCGTATTAGCGTGATGCATTTCGCGCGAGCCGTGCGTGATACTCTATATATCGCGGCTTTTACAAATTTATAACTTTCTCCTATAGCTCTAGTAGCTAGTTTTCCCCCCTCATATAATAACAGTACCTATATCTCTATGTAATATACCTAACGTATATTATAAGGTAAAATAGATTTCGTAGATTAGTCATTTGTTCGTGAAATTTCAGTTCTCAACTAAATCGAGCAGTTAAAATTTTCTATGGTAAAATTTGTCACTCGTTGTGTCGTGAAAAACGGGAAAGTGGAAGTAAACTAGACGTGAAACGAATTCAGAATCAGTAGAGGAAGGAAGGAAGGAAGGAAACTAGTCGACTGACTGACTGAGATGAAGAAGAAGAAGAAGAAGAAGATGAAGAAGTGGGGGTAAGAAGGGAGAAGAACGTAGGACTAGAAGGGATCTCGTTAGCGGAATCTTTGAGGGAGTCCGCGAGATGTGGAAATTGTCTGGAATATTCAGACATTAATCACGGTGAATGCCTCTTTGATTTGCTAATTTATTACATAATTCATACGCGTTCTCTCTCGCGATGTGTCTTAGGTCTCCAATTTTCCGAGTATAGTTACAAATTAGAAATTCGTAGCTTGCCGAGATATTTGCAACATCTTTGATCGACGACGATTAATTAAGCGAGGTAAGTATACATCTTCGTACCTCATCTAACCTTGGACCTTTTCTACGGTAATGAATTCATACGCAAGTCTCTTGATCATCTAACGAATATTATATTGTCAAGTATGACCCGTTGACTTTATTTAAACGACGTAACAAGAAATTGTTGAAGGATTAGCATTAAATAATAACTAAACGTAGTGTAATTTGTAATTTGCAAAATACAACAAGAAAAAAACATACTTTACAAATATATATAGCTTATCTTTAATTATAGGAATATTTATAGACTTGTGAAACTCATATATATTCATCCTTGACAACTCAATATGTACACAGGTTTAAATCAGTACCACATTTATCGATAAACAAATTCAATTGAAAAGACGTTAATTGCTTATCATTAAGGAAAGATTGTCCGACGTTTGTCGAAGCAAACGGGAATAATTTTCTCTAACCAAAGGCTAATCTATTTTGGCACTTTACGAAGCAACTATCTCTTGATGATGTTCGGCTTCTCTCTCAAAGACACGACGACTGGCATTGAGGGTAACCACAGCGGTTGTACAAGCCGCTCTTTCTGCCTGCAGCTCCGGTGGTTTGTCATTCAAGGCACGTCGTCATAATTTGATATATTAGCTACACATAAGCGACGGCTGATCGTGGTTATTAGGTTGGGTACACGGTACAACCACCACCAGTCGAACCCCCATTGGTACGACCCCTGACCCGCGCGTTCGCCAACCTCGCCAACTAACTCACCTAACCTCTCCCTCTCTCTCTCTCTCGTTCTCTCTCTTCATCCCTCTACTTCTATTCTTCCCATTTCTCTCTTTTAACCTCTTTCTCTTTCTCAATCGGCATTCTAAGTAACGTTGATACCACGGGGGTCTCTTCTTTTAACCTACACCAATTCGCAATGTAGAAAATAAGAACTAGTTGTTATGCTGCTAGCATTCGTGAAATACGATTAATATTGTAGTCCTGAACATTCGTGAATTCTAACGGGAATTGTAAGCACCTTCCATAGACGCCCTCCTTCTTTTTTTTTATTATTATTATTTTTTTTATTTTTCCGTCGCCAACTTCAGTAACGTCAAGAATTTTAAAGGACATCACGGTTTTAGCTATTTAACCAATCTATCGATCGATCCTAATTATTCTACAATTGTTACTTTTCTCTTTTTCTCTCTCTTTCTCTCTCTCTCTCTCGTAAAAATTTTCATTCTTTGGTTCTGACATTAAATTCGAATGTAAGTTAGTTTGAATAAATTTGTTGATATAATCAATTAACACAATAGTGGTATCAAACGTTTCACCCTCCGGGGAGTCTAGACAGTCCCAATAGGGGTGTTAAGTGATAGACGTCTCGTCTCGTCTCGTCTCGTCTCCTATAGCAAACTTTCCGTAACGGACGATAAAGTTTGTTTTCTTCATTTCCAGCGGTCCGTTTGAAAAAATATTAACGTTTTCCTCCCTCTCGACCACTCGTTTGTCCGTGTAAAAAGGATTAAAATTCATGGACACGCTCTGCCGCGTTTAGTATCGGAGAGTCGGAGCTGGGAAACAGAGAGGAAAAGTGAGAGAACGAAATAAAAAAAAAAAATAAAAAAAAAGAGAGAAGGGAAAGGAGGGAAATGGAGGAAAACAGAATACGCTCTTGGGCTGTCTACTTTCTTTCGGTTATTGAGTCTCCAATTAAAACTCATTCTAGCGTTAGAATTTTTCATCCCATTTAGAATGAATCGATTTAAGAAATACTAATTTATTATAAGAAACAAAAAATAAAGGGGAGAAATGAAAAATTCGATTATTATTTCAAACACACAAACGTACACGGGAATATACGAAATTAAATTAAAAGTAATATATCTCTGTATAAGAAAACTTTTCCACTATCGTAACAGTTTCGAGGCAGTAGGTGTAGTTGCCAGAAGATGAAAATAATCGACTGACCCAGCGGCATCACAAATCAGAGTTATTTTCGATATCAGGAAGAAATGTGGGAAGAAACTGGAGCGTCATCAAACGAACCCACGTATCATTTGGAAAGCACAGATTTGTCAAAGCCGCGATTTAATTTGTCTCTGGATTATGTTCGTTTGGTTACGCGTTATAGTCCCGGCTTACAGTTACCGCGTTCAAATTTATTGACGATTATTTGCGGCACGCGTAACCCCGTATATCCTATCTGTGATCTCCCGAATTCCAGTTAAAAAAAAAAAAGAAAGAAAGTAAAAAGGATAAAAAGGAAAACGTATCATGAAATGAACTCGTTTGCATTTACACAATTTTCATTCGTTTACCTATTATTTATCAACGAAAAATGATGATCAAAAAATGCGTAGTCAACTTATTCAAATTAAATTACCATAATTTTCAAACGAACTATTTATAATTACGAACAATTGTTATCGATCCTAAGAGATTCTTCAATAACGTGACCTACAATCTTTGACAACGTGTCACAGGAAAAGAAGCAATGTCCATTACTATTAAAATCAAGAAGATTAACAACAAGAAGTGGTGGGAGATGGGGTCGGTTAAAGTGGAGAGTGAAATTTTTTCATCTCTTCTTCCAATCCTATCTTCCTTTCTCCCCAACCACCCTCTCTCTCTCTCTCTCTCTCTCTTTTTATCGCTCATTCTGTTCAACTCACACCATCTAGTAGTTCCACTTTTAACGACGAGGCCAATTTTCTCTTCTACCGAGGCGCCTTCGATAAATGCAACCGGTCACGAGTGTTTTTCAATTAGCCCTCGACAAAGGAAACCGAACGCGAATACTAATTGCGACAAAGCGAAAAGCAAAGGAAAGCCGTGGAATAATTGGACGTAGCGATGTCGATTGCAGGGCGTTATCTTCTCTTCTCGATTTTTTATCTCTTTTTCGTCTGTTTTCCTTCTGTTTCTACTCCCCACCCATACCCCTAACCCATCTCTTCCATCTTTCCTTCTCTTTTTTTATCTACCTATCTATCTACCTATCTATCTATCTATCTATCTATCCACCTATCTATCTATTTTCTATCTATCTATCTATCTTCTATCTATTTATCAGTCTGTCTCACTTGGTCGTTCGCTTTCATTGTTTCTGCGCGATTAGCCGCACGTGGAATATGGGTATTGCCGTTATCGAGAACCCAACTACTCCTTTTCCACCCCTCGTATCGTACCAGTACCAACCCTCTCCGTGTCAAAGGACTTCGAAGAACGCCGGGACAAATACGTTTCGAGGCATGACGATCGCGCCATTTATTATTCAGCGACTCGAAAGGGTCCGCCCTCCTCTCGCGTGTATCTATGCCCTCTCTTCGTCCCCTCTGCATTTCTCCGCCCCGCGCACCTTTACCTTCCTCTTCTAACTCTCTCTATATCTATGTGCGTGTACTTCGATCGTGGCAGGTAAACGTCCCCGGCAACCTACGTACGTTATACGTGCTGCGGACTTTACTTTAACGATTAGGTTCTCATTTTTTTCTCTCTCTATCTCTATCTCTTTCTCTCTGTCTCATTCAATTCTTCCTTTTTTTTATTCTCCGTGGGGAGTTGGTAGAAATATACGGTAGGAATCGTGTCTACTTTGATATATCTATGAGAACGAATTAATATCAAATTTTTGTGGATTATTTTAGTTAGTATAGTAGTCAGGTAAACACTATATATATAGATTTAGATTAGATTCTGATATGATGATATAAGAGAGAATAGTATTAATTATTTATTATTATTTGATCGTAATCAAAACGAACGAATCAAATAATTGGCTTTATAAATATCTCTAATATTTTTTTTAAAAAAGGTTACTTGTTTTTTTATCTCCCTTCCCTGTTCGATATTAAAGTAATTTTGAAGAACTTTTAGACAGACAAAACGATCGATCGAAGAGCGGTTCTCTTTATCGAGGGTGGACGCTTTTCGAATCTATGAGGGATACATTTGTAAACGTTCAACATTGCGCTTCATTGTAACGATACTCTGGCTAACATTACACAAGTGGAAATGCTTAAACGATTGGGTTGCTCTCGATAGAACGAAATAACGAGTGGAAAATGTAATTTTCGACAGGTAACTTGATAACTCTCTCTCTCTTTACCTCTCCAATTGAATTTACTACTAAAACTTTGGCAATAAAAGTAACAATCATTGAACGTGACTATTATTAAACTCTTTATGATCGTTGTTTATCTCCCGTTTCAATTTTCTATCGAATGAAATTAATATACACCACCTACATGAATGAATATTTTTTTTTAACAAAAATATATTAAACATATATTTTTTATTTTTACATTTTTGAAATATATATCTTCTATCGTCTTGTATTTTAAGTATAACATAAACCATTTAAATCCAAAATCAATAAGATCGTTATAAAATAATACCCAAATGGTTATTTCATTTGTATCGTCCCATTTAACGATTAACCACACATGACCCAAACTTATTATTTAATATATTATTTTAACCGTATATATGGTTTTTTTTCTTTTTTTTTCGCGTTTATTCACCACAACCGTTAGATCAAACAAAATGTGCGCTTCAATTAAGACCGACGTAAGTTTCTATTATTGGAGGACGTGCGAGAGCATGGCCACGCATAAATTATATTTGTGTACCTTAATGATTGGAACCTTGGAATACACACGCACACACGTTTCGCTCCCACGGAGAGTAAGAGAGTAAAAGAGAGAGATAGACAGAGAGAGAGAGGAGTCACAGACACACGCAGAGATTTACACAACTAGATAAGCACGCGTATAGGCGACTCGATTAATCAGGAACTCGGTATACGAGAGCGAATCGCGTGTGTTTGCATAGCCAAACACATAAGTTTTCCACTCGTTTGTGTATTCTACGTTTATATCTCTTTGGTGTATATAATCAAGGAGAAGGAAGAGAAGAAGAAGAAGAAGAAGATGATGAAGAAGATGAAGAAGAAAAAGAAGAAGAAGAAGAAGAAGTAAAAGGAGCTAATTGGTGGAAGACATTTTAAGGTTCTCAACCTCTCTTATTACTGATCCATCTCTCTCATTCCCACTTTATGTCACCATTCATCTATCTCTTTCTATTTCCCAACGTCTTACGATTTTAACGTTAATGCAGTTATTAACCAACGTCACTCAAAGTTTCGTTCCCGATGATGGGGGTAGAGGGGTGGGAGTTTACGGGGGTAGTGGCGTAAGTTAACTTTAGTTCGTAGTTTAATTATACGAAATGTTATTTGAGAGCGTCGAAGAGATTTGCCTGGGAAACGAGACAATATAATATCGACGAGAACGTCTCTCGCAATTCTATAATGATTATACGCGTGCCCGAAGATTGTACCTTTTATTTTATTTTATTTTATTTTATTTTATTTTATTTTTTTTTTCTATAGCTAAAGAGGAGAACATTTAGTTAGAGTTTGTATAGAACATTGTTAGAGATAATTGAAAATATTAAATGTAGTAATTAATTCGGTGTCTCTATTTAAAAAATAAACATATCTGATATATTTTATTATTTGTAAATTAATCATCTGCATTTGTCATATTATTTGAAATGGTCTCAATTATTTACGATTACTTTGGTTTATTCTTTCAAGCAACTGTTGACGAATTCTTTAGACGAAAGAAATAAAAAAAAAACATAGAGGTTTTTGAGGCAATGAATTTAATATCACAAGAGACAACGAATTAATTGTTATATTTAATATTATTAAGAACGTATTTGATCACACTTAAAGTGTATTATTAGCTTCAAAGAGAGTATCTGTCGTCAGGAACTGTCGACATAAATATTCTCGCGATGACAAACGTGACATATATCCTTTTCCTTGAGATACCCAAAGCTATGAACCAAGAAAGAAAAATAAAGAAAGAAAGAGCGAGAGAGAGAGAGAAGAGAGGAAAAGAGAGATTCAAAGACTGCGAGGTGGTAGTACTTACTTCTAGGCGTGTCTTTCTGTCGACGTGTTTCACAAATCGTTTTCAACGTGTCGTTGTTAAATATCTATGGGGTCAACGAAAGCCGTTAGCATTCAACATGACGAACCTCTCGCTAACACGAGAAAACTCTATTATCTTACTTAAAAAATGATTAACGAAGGTATATTGCAAAAAATAATAAATACCATATTCCGTATGGTAATATTTATAATGTCAAAGAATCTCAAATGAATTTCTTTTTCAAATGCAATAATCAAAATAATTAATTATCTGTTATTTAAAATATACAATATACATGTAATATCTCAACTGTCTCTTTTTTTATTTCTATTTCTTTTCACACTAATTGAAAAATTTATAATGACGTATATATATGTATGTATATATGTATGTATTTATGTATGTATTTATGTATGTATGCTTTGTTTTTAAAAGGAAGGAAGTTCGAGGGCAGATATAGAGGATGTTGTAACTTATAATCAAAAGAAAACGGATCGTAACCGGCAATTGAAAATCTATTCATTAAACATTAACCATTTGATTATTTACCATTGATCTTGTAAAAAAGAATACCATTGCTTGCAATTTCAATTTAAAGGGAAGTAAATGATTAGAAACGCGAATATATTGTAATAAATGTTGAAACATTAGAATCGTTTAAATAGAAACAATATGAATTCGATATTTGTATTTATCAACGATTGATATTGATATTTCCGAAAAATACGAATCGTTCGAGTAAATACGACGTAGATGGATTTTTTTCTCATGATTCCATTTTATTCTATAATTGGAAATAAATAAATGATACGGTCTAACGAAAATGAAAATATATTTTGGTTATTCGTTAACGATTAATCAATCTCACGGAATACTTGTCATATGATTATGCTAGTCATAGAATATACTTTTAATTTAATATCATTGTATTATAAAATCAAAAAGTTTTCATGAGTCAAGAACATGGAATATAACTAACTATCTTCAACTTTTATCCCGAGGATCTAATTTATATTTGAATAACCTAAAGAATTCAAAAAAAAAATAACGTTAGTTATTCTAACAATTCAACGAAATTCCTCAATATTATATATAATTGTTTTGAAAATATTAAAAAAATTCAATTAAGACGCTAATTAACGTTTTCCGCGGTAATGTTTAACTATTCGGCCCGTCCCACTCTTTCTTTCGAGTTTTTTCTCGTTAATGCGCGAGTTGGTTATCACAAAAAGCGCAAACTCGGCGAACTTTTCCTTCATTATATAGTAGAATTACAATAATTAGAAGCCGACAGCGAAACCAGCGATACACACATACACCACACACATACATACACACACACACATATATATACAAATGGAGAGAGAGTGACCTAGGACATACACATACATTTATACATAAACCGTACGTATATATATATATATCCCTGAGAAATTACAAAGTAGGAAAAGGGACGTCGGACGTGCTGACCAAGGACAGGAAATTCTGCCAGCGGAAGTAGTGACGGCAGTTCACCTTCGTCGAAGGTGGGAAGATCAAGACTGAAAATTTCGTTCTTTAGCCCTGATAGAAAGGTACCACCAACTTTCAACTCACCCCTTACCTCGTCACAATCATCTACCTACATATCAAACGACGGTGACCTGAATTAAACGTCTAATTGTAAGAGCGACACGTGCAAAAGCCGGCTAGTACCTATGGACTCTTTAATGACCAAGGAGAAAGGGTGATGGTTGTAATAAGTGGGTGGGTGGTTAGGGCAGATATGGAAGATAGGTTAGAGGTGAGAAGGTGGTGTGCCGTTGCCAGTGCTGGTGCTATTGGAAAGGGTGGGGATGAAGGGAGAGGGCGGATGAGGAACGGGTGGAAGCAGCAATTAACTTCTCCTCGCGAGATTAGAGCGAGATATTACGAGATATCGAGCGACTTAACAGCAACACGCGAGAGACTTCAAAGGCAGTAATAAACTGCCTCTAATGAACCCCTTATCGCTCTCTCGGCACCCCCTCCGACCCTCCCAGCCCTTCTTTGACGACCTACCATCTACTGGCGTACGTGTCCACCCTCTCACCTCTTTCTCTCTCTTTCTCTCTATTTCACTTGCTCTACTACCTCAGCATGAACGCGATGCGGGCTGAATCGAGTCCTGAAAATATCGAGTCTGTCTTTTTCTCTCTCTCTCTCGTTCTTTCGTTCTCTCGTTTACTCTCTTTCGTTCTCTCTTGTGTCGCTATCGTTTTAACTTTTTCTTCGTCTTCTTTTGTACACGGCTTGTCACGAGGCTCGTGATAAGGCACTATTACCACATCGATCCGTTCACTTGGGCCAGCGAACGCGGAAAACTCTTCTCGCTTCATCATCGCGTGCTAAACTCTATTACGTTACCCGTTGTAAATATTTTTCTTAATAAGGCCGCGGTAAAGTAGCCCTCTCGGTGGTCCGATCATTTGCGTCGTCCACTGTTTCAAAATTGTTTCATTTTTTTTTTTGGACTCCTTGGAGAGTTTTTGGTGACTTCGTTTTTAATTGCATGTATAGATGTATTATAATCGAAGGAATACGTTGTTGGAATATCTTCAGTTCTTGTATAACTTTCATTGGATGTTTTTTAAGTAACTGTTTGGTGGTATTAGTGACTATAAATTGTACAGATAATTTGTGTTGGTTGTTTTTTTTATATTTTTATTATATTATACAAGACTTCATTAAGTCGTTTATATTTTTTTTCTCTTCAAAAGATATAAAATAAATATAAAGATTTCAATATGTCGTGTTTCATGACACTAACGAGGGATTAATGATGAGTGGAGAAAAATGAAAGGTGGTATGAAGAGGTCCGTTAAATCGAATAAAATCGAAATGTTTGGTCAAGAAGGTAGCTTGTAACGCATGATGATTTATCAATTGATTCAGTAAATGGCACGACGAAAGAATGTAATTGAAATTTAACGAGCACGAAAGTAGTATTTAATCATTTCTAATTATCGATGATTTAATATGCTAGCTAACGATATGTTATATTTTAGATGATTGGAAAAGTACGCGAAGTAAAAAGAAAAAGAAAAACGAAGATAGATTCGATCATAAGTTTCAGTACTTTAACTTTAAATATATAGTATTTTATAATAAGAACGATAAAAGGTTGTTCAATGATTAATCACGGTAATTATTATTTTAAATAGTTACATATTTCTAATCTAAATCATTTAATGATGAAACATTAAACTAATCCGTACAATCAAAAATTATAGATAAAATAGTGAAACATTTGTATATTTATCGACTAACTGTCACAGCGTTTGGTTGAAATCTTCCTAACGTACGTTTCGCGAGACTGGAAATGGACATGATCAACGAAGAAGATATTTACCTGCGATATAATGTCGCATTACGTAGAAAAATGAAGATGCAAAGACGGAGAGAGAGAGAGAAAGAGAGACTGACATACAGACAGAAAGATAGACAGAAAGACAGACAGACAGACAGAGAGGAAGAATCGCAGTTTTACCAAGTACAATTGTAACATGTGCTACCACGATTTAACGAATGCGATCAGATGGCGCGATAAGCGACACGAATTACCCTTATCTGTCGTGAAAAGAGTAATGGAGCGCTGACGAATCGATATTCGCCCTACGGTGACTACCGATGTAGTCCCTCTTTCTTGTTTTCTGGGATTGCTTTAAATCGCATCGTCGGCTATCGGTTATATAAAGTAACGCAAAATATTCACAAGCGTGGGATGTGAAATGAATTGATAAATCAAAAGAACAAAAAAAAAAGGGGTAAAAGGGATACGAAAAAAAAGAAAGAGGAAAAAAAAGAGGGAGCGAGGAGGAGTAGAGGAGAACATACATTTGGATTTGGATACAAAGCGGCACACGTTACAATCAAGTTTACGAGTATAATCTTTGTAATATAGATAACACAACGGCATTTAATTAAAATAAAATATAATCATTTGACGAGATCTAACAAATGTCTAATTTGATAAGCTCATTTTTAACGATAACATGATATTTCCTTTTTTTTTCTCTTTCTTTTTTTGGTTTTTTTTTTATCAACGTCCATAGACATGAGTGTGCGCAAACGATTTTCGTCCATTTAAAAAGCATCGATTATTGGACGGCCCATACAACGTCGACGTCCATCTCCTTCTTTCGTAAGCCATTCATTTTTTGTTTCTCTACCGGCTATCGTTTTGTCAGTGTCAGAAATGATTTATGATTACCACCCTACCGCTCATTCTTTCGAAAAAAGGAAAAGAAAAAGAAAGAAAAAAAAAACTGCAATATAATATTTGTATTTCAGTACCTTTAACCATTATTACGAAACGCAATACGGATTTAACGAGAGGACATCGTGATTTTGTTGCAACTTCGGCTAAATACTTGACTGTTGAATTATCGAGTGTATGTAGAAACTTGAATCTACAATTTGAGTTCTAAGTAAATATCGAATAAACTTTTAATTAAAAAAAAAAAAAGAAGAATTAAGATTTACGTTGATAAACACATATCGTTACGATCATTCGTTACTCAACGTTCGTCAGAAGAAGAGAAAGAGTGAGAGAAAGAGAGAGACGACCAAACAAAGAAGTTAGTTAGTTGTAACGTTAAGTGTTTCATCGAACTTGACGATGTGGGTGAAGATTTACGTTGCTTTAATACTTTAGCCGTTAATGGGATTACAGGGAATACCTTTCCTTCACCCTTTTACTCTACCACCATTCTAACTCCTTCTCTCTTATTCTATGTCTTTCTTCCTTTACATTCTAAAGGGTTAGGAATTCGTGCGAAGAACTTCGCGATGTCTTCCTACCGGTCCTGTGTGTGCGCGCGCGCACATCCCCCGTGTACTCACGAGGATTTCCACGACAACGACGACAACAACTACGAAAGGAAAGTGCACGAAGAGAGAAAGAGAGAAAGAGAGACATATATAAGCGTTAGAAGAGACGCACCCTGTCGCCGCGCTCCGTCAAGCCCAATCATGTTGATTCAACAAAGTACCCACCTACCAAATTGCTGGAATTTGGTATTCGGCCAGAAGCTGAAGGAGGACGACGCGACGGGGAGAATGCTAGAGGGTATGGTAACCAAGAGAAAGAGTAAGAGAGACAGATAGAGAAATAGAAAGAGAGAGAGGGAGAGAGAGAGGAAGCTGAAACGGTCTGATTGCACATCTAGGCCAAACCAGCACAACGACGACGTCGCTCCAGCGGAAAGCCGGGCGATGATTGGCCGCTCTCCTCGCTCCGAAATCCACCGTCAATCCCTTCGACCCTCTCTCTCTCTCTCTCTTTCTCTCTCTCCCCTTCACACTCACTCTTTCATCCGAAACCCGATGGTGCTGCTCTCTCAGGCTCACTCCGTGCGAGAAGCACGGTAAGAGGGGGTGGACGTGAAGAGGGTGGGGATGATTGGACGCATCTCGGTGATTGTGGTACCATCCCTGCACCTCACCCTGGTCCACCACACACAGTCACCAACCCCTTCCAGATATCTCTCTTTCTCTCTCTCTCTCTCTCTCTTTCTTCCTCTTCCAATCTTTCTATCCCTCTTTCTCTCTCGCTCTCTTCCTATACGGCGCATCCTCTCCGCACGCGGTGGTCTACCCTTCCCCTTACTTCTGGCGCAGCCACCCCCTACTACACGCCTGTAAATCGAGTTTACCCTCTTGCCGTGGCTCAGCCCTTCAATCAAACTGATTGAAACATTCCTTGAATCCAAAAGAAACGAACCGCCGACGCTATACCCCCTTCGCTCTCCTCACCCCATTTACCATCCTTCACGTTTTCTACCTTCTCTCCTCTTCTTCTTCTTCTTCTCCTTCTTCTTCTATTCTCCTCACTCTATCTCTCTCTCTCTCTCGCTCATTCTTTTACTATCTATCTCTATCTTCTTCTCTCACACCGATCGACTGTTCTCTATTTCTCCGTTTTCTTCTCTCTCTCCTTTTTTTTCTTTTCTTTCCCCCAAATTGTCGATCTTTTTTCCTCCCACTTTACGAACGCCTCTCTTTATTCGTCCACCCTCTCCCACCCTATCCGTCTCTAGCGCGTACACACATTCCCTCGCATTATTCTTCTTTTTCTCTCTCTCTCTTTTTTTTGTCTTCTTCTTATTTCTGTACGAGGCCCGATTTCGATACCTCGTCAACACCGCACCACACGTACCACCACCATCACCACCACCATCGATGGTTCTACCCCACCGTCTTCAGAGCAACGAGAGAGATTCCTGGCTGTATTTTTTTGTGTCCTCTTTTACCTTGATTTTCATCAAGGAGTCGCAATTTCCCGCGACATGTTTGACTATCTCGTCCTGTTTATGTATGTTTGTATCCATCGTCCAGGTGGTTTCTTCGTTTTTCATCTAAATAAGTTTTGTCCATTCTTCAACGGCAAACCGAAGTTCTTTCTTTTTATCCTTTTTTATTTTTTCTCGCAAACATTGATCCTCGAACTGTAATACATTCTATATCCCTTTTTCATTACTTTTGAATAAATAATACTTTATGGAGATTTTTAATAGTAGGGTAAGTTATTCATTGAAATCATTATCATCGAGAAAACAATTGCGTTACATCATAACCGACAAATGCTTTTAAATAGTAGTGCTAAGTCTGTTGTGGCCACTCTGCATTCATCGAATTTAGCCGAGACCAGGCAGGTTCGATTTCCCAAAGTTAAATAACGACAGAAAATTAGAATGAAGCAAACTTAACGCGTACTGGAGGGAAAGTAGAAAAAGCAGGATAGTTTTATTGTTTTATTAATCTTTTATATAAACCACTGGAAGCCGTGTCACTCGTGGTTTAGTAGTATTACTGAGGAAAAACAATATTGAAAATTGTGGCGGGACATCATAATTGAGTAAGATATATATTTGTTTAAACTAGACAGTGCAATTTCCGTCACGATTTCTGAACAACAACTATCTTCAACGAACGGCTACGAATCATTATATTGTACCCGGTCGAAATTCGATTTATCGAAGCAATGTTCCCATGAACATTAGGTGGATGGACGTCTGGAGATGTTCCATGATCAAATATTGATACTACGTTAGACCAAATCGTTCCACTATGCCAACAGATTAGGACGTACGTGCACGACGCCGAGACTCGTATTGAGAATGTATATGCCCGGTGTAGAATATAGACAACTTATGAAATAGTCGTTAAACTATTTTGGTAGACTCGAGAAATGTTTAAAATTAGCAAGAGTGTAGTAATATAGAGTAGTACCTACCTGATGTATATTTATTGAAATCTATTTTCTCTCTGTTCTCTATTTCTTAGTTTATTTAGTTAAGAGTAGTAAGTGTACGCAGCACAAAAAACAACGTTAAAGAAATAATTTCATTTCAATGAAAAGAGAGAACGAAGGCTTCATTATGTTAGACCTCTAAAGATTGGATTGAGTCATAAAAATGAATTATTCTTATTGTATTAAAGGTAATGTTGATTTAGGGTATCTTAAATTCACATTTACAGTCATTCCTCGAAATCAACAAAAGAGTTTTTAAATACTAATTGCAGTTGCAACATCTGGGCTCTGAAAGGAAACATATGTGACCGGCCATTTTTACAGTCCCTATATTCTGATCCGCGGTAAATACGAATACCTGGGACGGTAAATACGTCTGCTGACGTGACACATGTGCTCGACGCGGCCGCAGCAAGAGACAGAGAAAGAGGGAGAATGAGAGAGAGAGAGAAAGCAAGAGACTGGTTGTTCTTCCGAGGAACGTTGCATTACGCCATATTGGCACCAGTTCGTGCTTATTCGTACGGGAATATTCAGACAAATAGATGGTCGAATATGTATGTATATTCATTGTAATCTCAACAACACAATGTCTCTTAAAAATAAGAGAAAACTATTGAAATATAAACGTTGAATACTCAAGTTATCGATGCGAGGAATATACAAAAGTACGGTAAAGAAAAATTACGACGACAAAAAAAAAGAAGAAAAAAAAAAAGAAAAAGAAATAAAAACTAAAACGCAAAGGGTAATAAATATAAATGATTCGATACATATCTATTGTCGGAAGAATAGTGTAAATTAAAGCGGGACGAGTTGTTTAGAAAGATCATAGTATATCTGTTAGAATGATCGGACGAGATTAAATATTTAATCGACGAGACGAAATAAAACGGTCGTCGAATAAAAATCAGACGTATTCATTACCTTACGTGCACTGCTAGTAACACGCACCCGGACACACACTAATACACAGTTGAGGTATTATATATGTCCCTAAGAGATAGAAAGAGAGAAAAGACAGGTTGTGTCAATCTATTTTCGTGTGCCGACTAAGTTCAACGTCTGTTTCTCATTAAATTGCGCTCTGACCTCGAATCTCTCTAAATTTGGAACGGTCCTCGTGGATTAGGTACATATTCATCGTCCCGGCCAGTTTCTGGACGTTTTCAATTTTCTATCGAACTAACATAGAGGACAGATATATTAAAAAGTTCTAAATATTATACTCTTCTTCGAGATACGGTTAAGGTTACCGTTATCGGGACCACATTACACCATGTGTCGTTCCTACCACTACTATTCAGCCATTTTGTGGATTTCATTTCTTATATACATTGAAATGCGGAAAATATACAAAATTGTTCAGTTTATTTTACGATCCCTTTTTTTTTTTTTAATGATTTCTGACAGATATCCAATATCCGCGTTGTTTCGAGGAACGTTTTCTATTTTAACTTTTCGTTGTTGTGTTTCTACTGTTATTGCACGTTACCGTTATTATCGAAACAAATACTAGTGATTCAACAAACTGACATCGGTTAACTTCGATTTGGTGGAATAATCCATTTTCTTTAATTTCCGCGTATCGTTCTCGAATATCGATGTGTATACACCTTCTCTTCCGTCTTATCGCTCTTCAAATATCGCTCCGTTCGATTACCTAGCTCACTATCTTTGTCTCGTCGCACGACTTTTATCGTAATTAATACTTTATCTTAATTAACACAGCACGCATTATCTATACTAACGGCTTCTCTTAATTTTTTTCTTAACTTTTTTATTTTCTCTCTCTCTTTCATCCTCTGTTTTTCTTTTTTTTACTTCGTTTCTCCCAATCGTTCGTTTAATCGTTTCAGACATTTTTTCATCTTAAGAGTTTGATATCGAATCACAATTACTATCTGTAATCTTATTACTACATTGCATTGCCCTGCATCGTTATATTGCAAACGTTTATCGTATACCATACTCTTGATATTTGATATTGTTTTCTTAAGGTTATCCCTCGTATTTAGTACGTTTGCAGATAATCTTACTCATCAGTTCAATGTCAATTCTCAAACATATTACTCAAGTGTCACGATTTATCATTGATCAATATTATAGATTATGTTGTTGAGTTTTGTTTTTACTTTTTTAATTGATTTTATTATTTTATTTCTTTTCTTTTTTTTTTTAAATTTGTTCATACTCAAATTGAATTTTATTATTTTACACGTTTACTATTTAATATGATTTGATAATAACTCGGTTCTAGTTATCGTACGTATCTTAAGTTTCAATTGACCCAGGAATTGTAATTTCTAAATCGTGTTTTAACGAATTGATTGTTTATGTTTTGTATTATAAAATAAAATATCTATAACTTACCTTCTGTAGTCGTTCTTACAAAGGATCATGCCGCTTCTGGTGTAGCACGAGTGGCCGATTTCCGCTAGGGCCGCACTACAGTATGTGCACTTCAAACAGCCATTATGCCAATAGCGATCCATCGCGAGTAACAGCCATCTTTCGACTATCTGACCGCCACAACCCGCGCATAACTGAGTGCTCGTTGGTGCACTTGGACCGCCTTCTTGCTGCAGAAGAAATTTCGTATTACTTTCGTTGCAGTCATGTAAATTACATTAATTCTTAACGTTATAACGATATATCAATAGAGTTTTGTTTACCGATAAAAAAGATCAAATTTAATTGACACACGTGCAACCTTCATTTCAATACAAGCGTATCCTAGAGTTTCTAAGTATTTTAATTAAATTATGACATTAAGGGAATAGGTGGGAAAGAAAAACAAAATGAGTTTTATGAAATATTCAATTTCACGGTTTTAACATCGATCCTATGTATGCTAGATTTCTTAAATTTTGGAAGAATCGATGATTGTCTGAATGAGCACCACTGCGGACGGAGGGAAGGAGGAAGGCTAACGGATGGTTTCCCATTCTTCTCGTGTCCAACTACGCAGTGGTACTCCGCACGCTTTGGTTAAGACGATACTTTTCTCTTTCTAAATTGATCAACTGTATTCTTGTTCCTTCTTTTTCTTCTTTTTTTTTTTTTTAATTTACTTTTTAACGCGTGCACGTCAAACTGGAACCTTTCGTGGCACCTGCGCATGAGAGGACAATGTATGATTAAAATGAGATTATATCATTAACGAATACAATCAACGTTCAAAATATCAAGATGCTTTATTACGAAACAATTGAAAATGAAAATGATATTTTAATTTTTTCTTCTATATAAATATATATAATAATGTATAATTAACTAACGTAAATCGAATAAAGTGTGATACCTTTTCTATCGTATTAAAAATTGTTGAAAACTGTCTAAGCGAGGTGAAGTGGGGTGGTGCGATTAAAAGAGTAAATAATTAAATTCATGGAATATATATACATATACAAATATATATATATATATATATATGTGTATAATAAATCGATAGATTGACTAAAACATGTTCGTATTAGTGAGGTAGTAGCTTGTCACGCGGGTCAGTCAAGAGAGTCTAGCGTGGGCTCCTAAGTAAAACGTGAGAAAGTTCAAGGCGTGCCTTCTTTGCATTAATGCAACCGCGTCTGACAAAAAATGTCCTTGCAGCACGAAGTTGGTTCAAGCAATAATTTATTAGCCTGGAATGTCTCTTATACCGTCGTCGAGAGTAACGCGCCTTGAGAAACTATTGTCGCCAGCACCAAGTCAATTTCCGTGATGCAACATTTTCCTCTCTCTCTCTCTCTCTCTCTCTCTCTCTCTGTTACTCTCTCGTAAACGCGCTCTTGTGCGCGCGCGCACAATCCTACTCTTTCGGTTTCTCTCTCTCTCTCTCTCTCTTTCTCTCTTTCTACTCTTGGTCCCTGTACGTAACTCGTTCCATCCCGCGCACTTAATTAAGCCTCTTTCGTCGTTGAGATTTTATCGAGACGGCGAAACGAGGCGCTACTAAGTAAAGCTACGAACAATTGCATAAACATAAGATCTCATGGCACCGTTGCGGAAACTTTGCCCTGCGCGACAGGAAAGTGAGTGCGCACGGTGAGAGTTTAGAGAATTTAAGAAAAGAAATAAAAGAAATAAAGAAAGAAAGAAAGAAAGGGAGAAAGAATAAAAGGAAGTTTGGATATAAGCGAGTTCCGATATGTAAGTTCTCTTTTATAAATTTTTTAACTTTGTAACGTGTTTTACACCGTTACTCTAATATCCAATTGGAATAACAAATTAAAGGACACTTTCTTAATTGCGACTTTTATTTATTTTATATATTGTGATAAGAAAAGTAATTGGATTTTCTATTACGGAAACATGACAAAGTTACTTTTTCAACTTTCACTTTTATTTATTTATTCTCGGATTATAAACGAATTTAAGATAAATGAAATATGTTAATCGTGCAACAATGTGTCAGGTATATCAGGTATTTGTTGTGCGAGACGCACGTTCCTCGAGAGCGTTTTGTCGAGCATTCACGAGGCCCGCGGGAGCCTTATCTCTGAAACCGGTCGAGCCTAACGAAACAAAACGAGGATTTGTGCGGAAAAAGGTCCAATAGAAACGATCCTTCCTTCGACCAAGTCCTCCTACCGAGTTCCGTTCCTTTCGTTCCGTACAAAAACCATCTTCTTTCAATTTCACTTTTCAACTTAAAAATATATTTACCTTCCTACAACCGAGTTTTGTTTCCGAAATACGGAAAAAACAAAATCTTTGGAAATAAAAACTTTGAAATTTCTTCGAAAAATCAGGCCTTTTTATATTTTCAAAGCTAACCGTTTGTTTTTATCACCCGGGATAATTAATATCGGAAAAAACCTTTCCTAATTTCGAAGAGTCACAAATTTCTAAGAAGAAAATAAATAATGGGATGATGTTAAGCGAACCTTTTCTTCCGTCGCTGGACGATCAGCATACCTCACATGTTCGGTTAGTATTAAAAGAAGAAAAAAAAGTAATAACGATTCTTACAATTTTATCTCCGGGAAAACACTTGACTTGATTCATCCGCGAAGTAATAGTGCTGTAATGATGCGCGTGAATCTCCATGATCCTCGAATGATATATTACACAGAAAATATTTATACGTTCAACGAAATCCACAAATTGAGTAACCAACACGTATTTAAAAAACACACTTCCTTTCCTAAATTTTATTTCCACACTGATCCGATGAAAAGGTTTTAACAAAGGCACTCGCGTTATCGTTGCTTCCCATCCGTGAACTCCGGAGGCACGGAAAGAGAAATAAAAAACAGAAAAAAAAAAAGGAAAACTGGACGAGAGAAACACAAAGAGAGTAAGAAAAATATCGAAATAATCGCACCGACAGGTGAAACACTGTGTGTTCCCGTAGGTGTCTTTAACGCTAACCGTAGAACCTCAGGAATTTCACGGCTGTGAAATATAGGCACTGGGAAAGAAGATAAACGGAGTTAGGTAACTAGTTGAACAGAGACGGAGAGGATGCGAGTGCGTCTTGGAAAAAAAAAGGAGTTTGTGTTCGTGATATATCCAAGAGTGTCGCGAACAAAGATTACCGAGAGAGATGGAAGGAAAGAAACGAAGAAGGAACGAACCAGTTCCGACCGAAGTCAGAACCCAACTGACTGGTCTGACGATGCTTTGGGCCCCTCTCTTTCTCTCTCTCTCTCTCTCTCTCACTCACACTCTATACACACACATATACAAACACACACAAACTCTTTTCTCTCTCTCTCTCTCTTTCAACAGAACGTAAGAGCGTTGGGGCCCTGGGTTCAGGTACCCTGAGAAGGCAAGACGGGCCGTTGTGGTGGGGAGAATAAAAAGGCGAGCCTAGAAAGGACCTAACTAAGGCTGAAAGAGGGGACGGTAAGAGTGGTCCGTGGAAGATCGTGGGGGAATAAAGGGAAGAGAGAAGGAAAGAGAGGGGGACTTTGTAGCCTTCCCTTGGCATCCCCTCTGCCCTTATTCAATTATGTTTCTCCATGGTAAATGCCCATATTGTTACGTTTGTCAATGGCGAGCTAAGTGAGGATCACATAGACGGATAATGCTTCGTGAATTCTAACTTCACGACCCTTAACCTTTATCTATCTTTTTACCTTGTCTTCCTTGACCGTTTTTCTTGACACTCTGCATGTGGTTGTCTTTTCTTAGCTATTTATAAAAGGTTCTTGGTTAGATTTTGCGATGGCACCTGTACTTATGTACATTCAGAGACATTTTTCGTTTCAGGGGTGAACGTTGTGACACGGCGATGCTGATAGTGTTTATTGCTGACTTTCGATGTGTGATAGGAGAAACCTAGGGATTGATGTCAGGTAGTCTCACTTTTGTGGAACTCAAGGGTCAGGAGAAATATTTTACTATTTACAGTAGAGGTCAAAAAAGTTGATTTCATGTAACTTTGAAGTACGTGTATGTTACTTGGAATTTTAATTGGTATATCAAAGTTTTATGAAACGGCGAACAATTTCTCTTTGTTTAATTATCAAACAACTGCTTTTAATCAGAAAGCTTTTCCCTTTTCTTTTGTTTCTTTTACTCTCCCAATATTTTACATACAAATAAAATTGTTAGGAAAATTAAAATTTGTATAAAGTGTCTCCGATATTTCGAGTTAAATGGGATTTAATTATTTCGAAGTTAATTAAATAAATTCGGTACTGGGAATGTTTGAGGGGAATCGTTATACCGCGAATATAGTTTTTCTTTTTTTCATTTTTTTTTTCACGACGATAGAAAGTATCTTTCGCAATAAAGATCCGCACATTGATTATTAAATGGATAGTGCGATACTAGTTTCAAATACTTCCGCTTAAAAACTTTCTCCCATGGTCATTCTCGCGCGACGGATGAACATAGAAAGTAGAGTTTGATCGCATTCAAACGTGAAAACCATTCGTTGCGTGTTGCGTTATTAACGATAAGAAGAAACATTCTAAAAATGAACATCTTTATCTCTATTGTAAAATCTAGACCACGTTAACTTAATTAACTGGACGACCAATATATATACATAGTTTTGTTCGAGTAAATCTTATCCAAAATAACATCAGTAAAAACAACAGATGTACATTTGTCAATGAGTATCCTAACGCTGATCTTAACGAGCGAAACGAAATAATTGCTTCTTGTTGCTTAACTACAATTTGAAGGAATAAATTACTAAACTCACAAAGCTCTGTGTTGTTATACGTCCAGGGAATAAGAAGAAGAAGAAGAAGAAGAAGAATAAGAAGACTCGTAAAAAGTAAAATAGATATGCAGTGTTTTTCTTGAAATCCTTTTATCGGATGATGACTTTTATTTTAAAGACCGTAACAGATATACGTGCTAACAAGACATAATACTTAAAATAAACTAAAACATCGACCTCATTCTTTGTTAAAAATTCAAAGACACGCGTATTATGGTTTTCTAAATGCAATACACAATAGCATACGTTTATTACTATCGATATATCCTTGGTATATAAATAAACTACTCGAGATATTTTCATATTGTTTACATACAACAAGATATCTTACCTTAAGCGTACAGTTGTTATTGTGATTGACTGGTGGGTAAGCAGGATGACCTGGTAGATGGGGATGTGGATGTCCTGGATGGTGCGGATGGTCTGTCATCATACTACCAGCTCCATGATGATGTCCATTGGCACCCATACCTTGGCCAGCTTGTAAAGAACCATAGGGAGTAGCCGGGTCCGTGGAAACTCCATGGGGTGGTGAATGTGGACTCGGGAGGTCCGGGGTTGTTGTGGTGCCTCCACCACCGCCACCGCCGCCTCCACCGCCGCCACCATTCGCTCCATAACCGTGGTGAGGCCCACCGGGTCCTGTATGGTGTGGACTGCTTGACAAAGATGAGTGGTGGGGGTATGCTGCGGGGTGGCCCGGATGGTGGGGGTTCATACCAGCGGTTAGAGCGCTCGCCAGCTTGACCGATGAGAGGTGGGCCCAAAAGGAGCCCACCGACAGCTTGTCACGACGAAAAACAAAAGCTTTTGGGCCCTACCTCTCACTGTCTCTCTCTTTCTCTCTCTCTTTCACTTTTCCTTTTTCTTTTTTTCTTTCTAACTTATGTTTTCTTATTTTATTTTGCTCCCACTAACCCCTTCGCGGACCTTACTGAGGTCCGACTATACGGAAACCGGTTCTCTTCTTCCGGTTCTCTTGGACTGACTGAAACAAGAAAGATAGTTGTCGTATTAGAAACAAAAAGTTACATGCTTTTTGCAAGCTTTATTTGCTTTATACGTATAACAAATTAA